>OY744546.1:46635188-46675188 GCA_963556195.1 Sepiola atlantica
TTTGAAAATTGGTCACATGACTATTATTCGTTCTTCTTTTTGTTTAACTCCATTCTTCCTGGATTCCACCGACCGGGTTAGAAAAATATTTCTGCCTGATCAGACCTCAGCTCTTGATAGCTGTAGATCGATAACATCGACATGCCAGTGTATCAGACTTTTATAAATGTTTGAATGAAAAATCATTCATAATACAGCTCTATATTTTTTATTGAGCACTCTTTTATAAGCCTGGTTTGAGTCGCTTTGGATTACTACCCTGTGGATTTTTCCCTACCTGGATTACAATATATGTATATATATATATATATATATATATATATATATATATATATATATATATATATATATATTATAATATTAAATGAAGTAATAAAATAAGGTGTCAATCAAATTTTATTAGAATTCAAAGTTCATGCAAAGCATCCTTAAGTCCTTAGCTCATGAGTTTTCAAAGATAATTCTTCTCTTCAGAGGACCATTACCGCAGTTATACTACTACAGGCAATAAAATTACGCTTTGAAAATATATAAAATTATATACACAAATATATAAAAATACATAACATCAAACAGATCAATCCAAAAACATACTTTTGTTGAATCCATACAGTCCATCCAGGTCATACAAGTTGAGAATTACCTAATTTTTAATTAGAAATAATCGACACGAACATGATATGGAAATCATGGATAAAAGCACTTAAAACAATTCAAAACGTTGCACCATTTACTTTTATCAGAACATTTCGCCAATAAAATACGTAATATAAAACATGAAATCAAAAGATGAAAACTTATATCTAAATACAGATACGAAAGTAGATTTACGCTGAAACACTTTAAAACAACCAATGATACGACTAATTACATAAGTATATCAATTAAAGTAAAAAAAAACACTAAATGATATTACGAAAATAAATATCACACACAAACCAAAAAATGTCAGTTAAAATTGAATTCATAAACGATGAAGATAGTAAAACTATTTCATAATCAACTTATAATTAAAATAACTACTGGATGCAACATAAAAAAATCACAACTCACGAGAGCAAATCATTGGTATGAAACACACTAAGTAAAGGAGTGCTAGTGTTTACAATGAGTCTATGGCTTAAAACTGGCTTCTTCATGTCTCGCTTACTCTGACAAAAACAATAGATTTGACCGGTATCGTTCGTTTGGCGAACGTCTTCAGAAAACACGAACGAACCCGGTCAAATCTCTTGCTTTTGTTTTTCTCCTGCACTTTAACCTGTTTTCCGTTTGTCATTTTTCACACATTTTGTCCACCACGGCATTTCATTTTCATGAATGATCGTGTACCTATATATATATATATATATATATATATATATATATATATATTGTGTGTATTTAGGCAGCAAGTTTTCATTTAGGCAAACGTTGTTGAATAGCACGGAGTGTTTCTGCTTTGAAATCTCTTTTTAATTTTTCCATCTTTTTTTTTTTTGGCGCTTAAGAAATCAAACTCTAACTTCACCCCCCTTCGAACATAATCACGCCCTTGTAACTTTTCAATACTTTAGACGGTCCTTTTTTTTAAGTTGTATGAATAAAAAAATAAAAAATAAATAAAAAAATAAATATAAATAAATAAATTAATAAAAATAAAAAATAAATGAATAAATAGAATAAATAAATAAAATAAAAAGTAAAGACATACTCTTTTCCTCTCTTTAAATTCTATAAATACATATTCTTTTTTCACACTAACACGCCTGAAGATGATTTGAGGATATCAAATCGAAAGTACACGCAAAGAAGATGGAACAACAAAACTACGGAAACTTCATACACTAGTTTGATCGATGTACGAAGTTGACCATTCGGAAGATGGAAACATTTGTTTAAAAAATCACAAAGTAGAAACACTCCGTGCTATTCAACAACGTTTGCCTATATATATATATATATATATATATATATATATATATATATATATATATATATATATATATATATATATATATATATATATATACATATATATATATATATATATACATATATATATATATATATATATATATATATATATATATATATATACATATATATATATACATATATATATATATATATATATATATATATATATATGTATATATATATATATATATATATATATATATATATATATATATATATATATATATATATATATATACAGGGTGGGCCAAAATAAGGGTCCTCGGGATCATCATTGGCCAAATCCTGGATTCGCATAGCGTACTCAAGTCTTTTTTCATTATCTCGAGGTTGAAGTTCTTGAACTAGCTGCACTTTATATGGAAAATATCCTCTTTCTCTTAGCATTCTCCGAAGTGAGCTTCGAGAAATGCCAAGTTCTTTTGATCTCCTCCTTGTGGATGTGGATGCATCCTCCTCCAAACTTCTCTCCAATTCCTCGAAATTTTGAGCTGTTCGTACAGTACGAGGCCTACCACTTCTCGCCATGTCGGATATTCCTTGTTGATCCCTAAAACGAGCAATAATTCCTCGGATTGCTTTTGCCGAAGGAGAGTTTCTGGTGTTGTAATGACGCCGATAGATGAGTTGAGTCTCCGAAATCGACTCATTGGATTTAAAGTACCACTCTATTATGAGGGTACGTTCCTTAGGGCTAATACGGCTCATGCTTGCTTCGGAAGGGGTCCTTTACTTATTCTAAAAAAAAAAAAAAATCAATAAATAAAAAAGTTATGAATTTTTAAAAATAGGACCCTTATTTTGACCCACCCTATATATATATATATATATATATATATATATATATATATATATATATATATATATATATATATTAAAATGTTGAACTAAATTAAAATAATTGAATTATCGTTTAATAATAATCTATCGTGATAATATAAAGCTCAATATATTGAATAGAACAATCAATTATAGAGGTAAAAGATAAGAATACACAATTGTAAAAATACAATATTTACTAGAACATCAGAAGTTCAAAGCAAGGAGCTTCATATCCTTAATCCATGAATATTCAAAAATAAACTATTTTCAGGATAGAAAAAAAACAACATGTAATTGTATATAGTATCGGCAACATTTAACTTTGAACACAATTATACACAGAATAAGTTAGTGTTGACGCCGACAGAAAAACACGTCAAAAATATGAACAACTGTTATATTGGAAATGAACGTCTTAAAAAGTATACTCAAATTGTTTAGCAGTGTAAATGTTGTTAAGACGCTAATTTTTGACGACTGTGTGTAAAGTGGAATTCATCCTGTCTGTGCAGTAGTCTTACAGTGGAATTATCCGTTTCACAGGGTACAGAATGAAGTTTGTCATTCTGAGTTCGATGTATATCCAAATGCTAGTTGAGGGAAAAAAGAAATCGACAGTTATATGTTTATCCATCTATTGCTTACTATTTTAGATTACTATTATCGATTATTATTATCATTATTAATATTTTAAACTTAATTATCTGACATTTAATTATTTGTCATTTCTGTACTATTATCGAGATCATTATTATTATCAATGTTAATGTTCTGTTAGCTATTATTATCATAATTATTATTATTTGTAGCAGTGGCATTGACAATAATACCATTTTATTATTATTATTATTTATAATATTGATATTACCATGGTTACCGTTACCTGACTTTTACTTCCATTGTCATTATGTGTTTTAGTAACAATGTTGATACCACCATTAATGATGATGCTATTATCTATAATTCTATTATTATTATTATTATTATTATTATTATTATTATTATTATTATTATTATTATTATTATTGTTATCATTATTATTATTATTATCATTATAATTACTAAAACTATTTGTATGGTTTGGTTATTATTTATTATTTTTTAGTTTTTACTATCATTATGACTATTGTTGGGATTATTAGGGGTACTATTGCGATTGTTGCTGTTGGTATAACTACTATTATTACCATTTTTATATGATTAGCATTATTGCAACCTGTGATTCATGTTACCATATTTACAACCATTATATTGCTACCTACTTCTATATCTTTATTATTACTCTTATTATTATTATTATTATTATTATTATTATTATTATTATTATTATTATTATTATTATTATTATTATTATTATTATTATTATTATTATTATTATTATTACCTCTTAGTATTTCTAATATTTCTCAATTATTCTATAATTTTTCCCGACTATTACTTTTTTTATTAATTCTTAATTATTATTGACCGCTATTATTGTATTTCTTGTCGTTGTTATTATTATTATTATTATTATTATTATTATTATTATTATTATTATTATTATTATTATTATTATTATTATTACTATCAATAATTGATAAAGGCGGCATTTTGGTAATTTTAAATTAACTTAAATTATTATTCTTATTATCATTCATTATCATTATCATTATTAGTATCATTTTAAATCATTTCAATTATAATTGGTGTTTATTAGTATTATTATTATTAATAATAATAATGATTATTCTGTTAGACTTAACTACTTTACTAATATATTTGTTTGATTTGTTAATTTATTAATGATAAGTTGGAAAACACCAGACCAAAAAATAAAAACAGTATAAATTTAGAATTAGTGACACATTTGATTAACAACCCCTTACCCCCCACCCCGATTACTCGCCCATACCGCCAATTACGGCTGATCTGGGGGCACGCACACACACACACTTATACACAAAATTACAGTTGTCTTGAAAATACGCTTGTTCGCTCGAGTTTAAAATAACTGTCGATTTTTTTGACACCTCAACTTGCATGTTTACCTTCCCTCTCCCACCTCTCCCCTCTCAGTCTGAATTAACAGACGTTTTCATTTCTCTATCTGCCTACCTATCTATCTTTCTATCTGTATATCTATCTATCTCCACCCTACTCTCTTCATGATATGTCCTTCTTTCCACTTTATTTTATTTTATTTATTTATTTGTTTTGTTTGTTTTAGATTTTAGATTTTAGATTTTAATTTCTTGATTTTTAACGGTCCTAAACCACGTGACTCCCTAAATTGTGAAATGTTATATTTATTTTCTTTTTCTTCTTTTTCTCGCCACTTCATTCTTCTCAAACTATGATCTGAGGTTAAGATCGGATTCTAACTCTGCCTTATGAAATCTCAGTTTATAAGAACTGTTGATCAATAACATCGACATGCCAGTGTCGCAAATTGTGTACATGTCTGTGTAAATAAAAATTGATCATATATATATATATATATATATATATATATATATATATATATATATATATATATCTGGAGAGAGAAAAGGAGAGAGAGAACATTTAAATGTATGACAACGTTTCATGCTCAGAAAATTAATATTTAACAATGTTTATCTATATGAACGCATATTTAAAACAATAATATTATTATTGCTAGTTAAACTTAACAAGCATTTTTGATTTTTTTTTCTATCAGCATAGAGCTTATACCAATTCCAATTTAGATAATTTCCAGTCGATACATTTCCAATAATTTCAAGAATAAAAAAATCTCGTGATAGCTTCGTCGTATATTATGGTCCACCTATCTACATTCGCTTATAGTTGGGTAGTTTTTAGTAGCCCTATCTGACCATTTCAACTTTTGATCGCTGCATTCCGTTTCTAAGGCGGTTGAGTGTTTTTATCACCTCACCTAAGTTTATTGTAAGTCAGGAAATATGGCATCAGAAAATACTATTCCCATGTCAGAAGAAAGAGTGCTATTTTCTTGCCAGCCTCCCCTCGTAGACAGTTGTATTCTGCTTACTTTCTGGGATGGTGATAAGGGCTCAACATGACTGAGGGAACATCTCTTTTTGTTCAGTTATTAGGCGGTTGGTTCCTGTCCATGTATAAGATGTCTACTATCACTGTTATTAGAAAAATAGAAGAATAACATCGGAAAACAATGGAAAATAAAAAAAGAAAATAAAGAATCTCAAATTATAATCAATAAAATTTAATCAGGGTTTGTTACCCAGAGAATTATGCTATATATTTTCATGACAAAAAATATGAATTTGTGTTGGGATTGAGTTATGTTTTAAAATCGTTTAATTTATCTAAGTAGCCGTTTCTATTTTCTTGCCGGCCTCCCCTCGTAGACAGTTGTATTCTGCTTACTTTCTGGGATAGTGATAAAGGCTCGACATGACTAGGGGAACATCTCTTTTTGTTCAGTTATTAGGCGGTTGGTTCCTGTCCATGTATAAGATGTCTACTATCACTGTTATTAGAAAAATAGAAAAATAACATAGGAAAAATATGGAAAATAAAAAAAGAAAATAAAGAATCTCAAATTATAATCAATACAATTTAATCAGGGTTTGCTACCCAGAGAATTATGCTATATATTTTCATGACAAAAAATATGAATTTGTGTTGGGATTGAGTTATGTTTTAAAAATCGTTTAATTTATCTAAGTAGCCTTGGCTTACAATTAACTTAACCTTTCTTTCATCTCTTTGTAAGCTATCTATATATTTCTCTTCCCCATTTCGATCTGAGTTAATTGACAACTTTCTGACATTTTGTTAGCATTTACAGAACGAGAGAACAGTGTCATCTCATTGGGTATGTTAGTATGTACACACCACATGAATATATTTAAATTAAATGACAAATTAATAAGTATTTTACTTCCATATGAGAATAATAAAGAAGGACATTTTTTCTATACCCTTATAATAAGCCAATGGTTGTTTCCAGGGTGGCATCAATAGACAGCGGCGGTTGCGATAACGCAAAACACTTTTAAATGGTTATCGAAAGAATTGAAGAGTACTGGAGATCCTAGGAGACTTGTTGTCACTCGGCTACAGGGAACATCCCACTTATTTTCAGTAAGAAATCACTGGTGAATCACCAGTGCGAGAAATCCTAGTGAGTTGATAATAATAATAATAATAATAATAATAATAATAATAATAATAATAATAATAATAATAATAATAATATAGAATAAAAAGTTATATTTTTGTTACGCAGCATAATTTCGTAAATATATATCTTACAGTTCATGATTTTTCAAACGAAATCAAAAAAGAATATATAGTGGTTATTGTCGTGCCCCTACGAATAACATATACGTCTAGTACGACAAAATGTATGTAGATGACCACAGTTATAATACAAAAAACAACAACAACAAATAGAAATGACAACAATAGAAAGAAAAGAAAGAACAAGAAGGGGAATCATGATGTAATTATTAAGAAATGATAAGACAGTCAATCCTCGGAGACATTTTCATCTGGACTTATTCATATAAGATTTTCTATTTTATATTTGTCGTCATTCGTTTATTCGTGTGTGTTTGTGTGTTGTTTTTGTTGTCTTTTTACCTCCGTATTAAATCTACCGAGACTGACTGAACCTGAAGTAGAGGAGATTAACAGGAGAGGAGCACTTTGTTAGATTGAGAAGCAATGGATAATAAAAGGAGAAAATTACATGAGATAACTAGAAAATAAATAAGTAAAGGAGAAAAGAGAAAACATAAAGAAAATAAATGAAGAACGAAAAAAAGAAATAGACATACAAAGATGAAACAAATTGAAAAAAATAAAACAAGAAGAAAAGAAAAAAGTGAAAAAGAAAGAAAGAGAAAAACTAGGTTCATATGACAAGAATAAATAAATATCAGGACCCTATATAAATTTGGCACTACGGTTAACGTAAAAGAAATATAATACTTACTTTTAAGCCGAAATGGTGTAAAATTTACCCTTTCTAATATACAACATGATTAACTCCGTCTCTCTCTCTCTCTCTCTCATATATATTCATATATATATATATATATATATATATATATATATATATATATATATATATATATATATATATATATATGCAAATACGTTTGGATTTGAGTTTGAAATATAACTCGCGTTCTGAGGTTTGAGTGCGGCAACCGGTGTGAATAATCCTTCTCTACACTAGCCATTTCCGTAAAAATGAAACGTATACGTGTGTGGATAAAACAAATATTTATAATTACTTATTTGTCGCATACAAAACAAAGACGAGCGCTGTAGCGAATAGTATTAACACCGCCGTCATTAAAGCTACAATGTTCCTTTCAATGTTGCTTTCAAAGGTTAGCTGCCTTCAAAAAGGATTAATCTCTCGCGGATTTACCGAATTGTTGACAGTGGTAGCGAGGTCTAAGATTTTGGAATGTGAATTTGAAATATACCTCATGTTCCGTAATAATGAAACGTATACATATGTAGATAAACACAAATATTTATAATTGATTATATATATATATATATATATATATATATATATATATATATATATATATATATATATATATATATATATAAAGTGGTGAACTAAAAGCGAACTTGTAGGAAAGGTAAAACCTATTGTGAAAGGTATACAGCTCAATATCCAGGATAGAGCATATAGATATGTAGAAGGATTAAAAGGAATTAGAAAAGCAAAAGTACAATCCTTTTTTCAATTCAGTTGCTCATAGCAAGGTATATTCCGCAAAAGGGCAATTTATTCAAGTTAAATTTTTCCTTAAGCCAGGCTTTTCAAAGATCAAAATCTTATCATCAGAGGAAAACGCTGGAATAGATAAGTTGGCAAAGGCCAAGATTTAAAATTTGATAAAGTAAAATAAAAATTTTAGGGAAAAAAACACAAGGCAAAACTCTGCCCGAATTCAAGCAAATTTCCGATTGCAAAAAGGTCCGGTGTCAAAAAGTCCAGCGGAGAAAGTGCAATGTAGATAGGTAGGTCGTTAAAAGGCACAAGAAGTGACAAGAGAGGATTCAAAGTTAAAATCCCCAAAAAACCAACGTCTTCAGGTGCGGCGAAGATAGGTAGAATCCAGAGGGTAAAAAGTCCAATAAACGGTACGTTAGTAGATGCAACAGGGCTCAGTAAAACGTGACACCGGACTTTTTTTGTAATCGGACATTTGCTTGCATTCGGGCAGAGTGTTGCCTTGTGTTTTTTTCCCTACAATTTTTATTTTACATTCTCAAATTTTAAATGTTGGCCTTTGCCAACTTATCTATCCCAGCGTCTTCCTTTAATGATAAGATTTTGATCTTTGAAAAGGCTGGCTTAAGGAAAAATTTAATTTGAATAAATTGCCTTGTTGCGGAATATACCTTGCTATGAGCAACTGAATTGAAAAAAGATTTGACTTTTGCTTTTCTAATTCCTTTTCATCCTTCTCTCTCTCTCTCTCTCTCTCTCTCTCTCTCTCTCTCTATATATATATATATATATATATATATATATATATATATATATATATATATATATATATAACCCTACTTTTGAAGTATTGCAGATATTTGACTTAAATATTTAAAATGTTTAAAGCAACAGACAATGCAATTTCTCATTTATAAAATAAGTCCTTTATTCATAAAAACGAATTTTCGACGACAGACGTCCTCATCAGAAATAATAAAAAATTGTGTTTCTTTCTTTTAGCAACATATTAATCACTTAATATTAGTAAATCCGTGAGATGATGTCAACGGTTGATTTTAAAATCTCGATGTTATGAGCTTTCGCTGGCGACGCGTTTTGAGATAAGAAACTATCACCCTAGTTTTACAGCATTTCCGATATTTTAATCACATGAAGACGTCGAACCACACACAATACGATCAAACGTAAGGGGTGGAAAGATTAATATAAATCCATCAAATGTATCATTAAAATATCGTCGAAAATTATCTCAATAAAAAAGATGTTTTGTTATTCTTTTTCTTTTATTTAGTTATGTTGAGCAGATAGACACTATTGTGCTTTATTTAAAGTAACTTTATCCAAGTGAAAAGTGTATTTATTTTGGGGAACGTTTTCTAGTAAGATAGGAAAATCTGCTCCATACTTGCGGAATCTTACTAAAGATGCTGCTAAGAACTGCAAACAGTTTATCTTAATGAATGAATGTTTTTTTTTTTTTTGCTTTCTGGTCACCAAATGCTACTAGAGAATATAGATTTAGGTTTGTCAGCTAAAATACGAGAACTACTATGAGTGTACATTGATAGATGGTATGGACTACGCGGGATGCGCACCACCGCAGACACCTCCGTTCCATCACAGGTCACTGCTGGCCGAAAAAACTTATCACCAGCAAGCCACTATACGAACTGTGCAACGAAAAAAACCATCTCCACAAAGGTCGCTGAAAAAAGATGGTTTATGTTAGGCCATGTCCTACGAATTGACCCTGACACTCCCGCACAGAGGGCACTAGATGTTGGCGTTACTGGCTCGCAAGCCTACCAACCACGACGAGGACGGCATTGCACAAATCGTCTGGGCACACTACGTGCTGACCTCAAGCAGGCGGGACCAGGACCACTACGTACAGCGAAACAAATTCATTTCCCACGACAACTTGCGCATGACAAGGCCAGATGGCCTGGGACCAGCATGGAGGACTGATTGCAGCTATGGGATGTCATTTGACTACCGTAGCCGCAGAACACAGTTTTTAATAAAAAATAATGCTTTCGACGACGTTAAGAAATCGACTTCCCACGTTATCTGTTTCTGGTCATATCATTATTTGTCCCTCTTTCTCTCAGGTCAATTTTTATCACTCCCTACCATGTTTTTTTATTGGGGGTCCCTGTGAACTTGACCTGCTACCTTAACTATTCTACATCTACTAACAAAGGAACTCTCATACATTTTGTAAAACTTGGCAATACCATCGAAGTATACTCCTCTGCACACATCTTCCTAAGGGAGTTTGAATTACCTACTAGACACCATCCTCAAGTGTCTTCGCTCTCTCTGTACAGCTATGGGATGTCATTTGACTACCGTAGCCGCAGAACACAGTTTAAAAAAAAATAATAATTAATGAACTACGCGTGATTATTACTAATGGGGCGGTTTATGACAATGCGTGTTTAGCATTGGATGTGAAGACGCTTAAATTGTAATCAGCAGAATGAGAGGCCGATGGTAATGTTCTGCACAAGCGGGAATACATTGCAAATAAAATTTCGCGATGAAGCTTGCTCTTGATACTAGGCACATGGATGAAGAAAGGAACCCTTTTTACCATTTTCGTAATCAGACGTTATTTGCTATGAATATCTTCCAAATATTGAAGCTCATTCGAACACTTTTGATGATAATAAAGTGAGAAAGTCTAGTAATGTCTCTTTTTCTTGAAAAAATGGTGGAAAGGGGAAAAAGATCATCCGCCAGAAGATCTCGCAGTCTATCCGGTACTGTGTCAAGGACGGAGCAAGTAACCATTGCGGCATCTTCCCTGATGTGGTACCAGTATTCCATATTAAGTCGTACGTGTCTCTTCTATAGTAAGACGATTTACTAATAGTATTTCTGCACGACATAAACACTCCGGTATAAATGGTATTACAGATGTGTCTATGCGAAACACGGTTATCTTATTAAGTTACCAATACTTAACTACTAGCATTTCATCAATTAACAACTCAAAAAATCAGCTTTTCTTTCAGATATGATTGGCTGTTTTTGTTTTGTTTGTTTTACGACATATAAACCTATCACTGGGCCATTTAATGCTAAATACATTGTCAAATAGAATCCTATATGTTAGATAAGTGTTTTATATTCTTAGAAAACAGTGCTCTAAGAAAACATTGAAAAATAAAAAAAGGAAGTAAAGTTTCGATTTTTAGAAATATCAGATAAAATAATACGATTGTTATTAACTTATAGAGACTAGGGCATCACGTGACCAGCAAATTGATCAGACCAGGTTTCGCCGACTTCCGGTCTAGCTTAAGTAAGGGCCGAAGTGGAGTGTTGCATGTCACGTGACTATATATGCAACAAGGGCACGAACTGATCAGCCACCACACCCCCTGTTTAAGTAATCACAGTTCGCAACCCATGACCTACAGGTACCGTGTTATCATTATTTTACTTCTCTGCATGGGGTTGCAGTCGGCGAATACTTGAGCCTGCCGACAGGGCAGTTTTTAACATGATAACATCTGAATAATTAGCATGATTTTACTTTAAAATAATAATTTAAGGTCGGTCGGATTCTAGATTTGAAATGTTCGTATTTTTCAAGTCTTATTTGTTGATGAAAGAAATCACATTTAACGCGTCTGCATTCGAACTTCCTATGCCTCATCCAAATGTCATCTCAGCCATTGTACAAACCAATTTATTAAACGAACTATAGCCACTGTCAAATGAGAAGAGGTAAAAGCAGATTTATTCGCTTTATAACGACACTTAAAACATGTTAAGCTTTAAAAATAAAAACATAAAATAAAGATTGTATGATGTGCTAAAATGAATTTGTCAGTTGATGTCAACCAAAGTAACGTCTAAGCTTGTTCTCGTCCATTTTATCATTGCTTATGTCAATTGTATGTCAAATCGGGCCACAAAGAAAAGTGGTATTTATCTAAATGTCTACATTGTGGAAGCAAAGCGTTCGGGGCTGCTTTTCATGTACCAGATTAACACACATGTGAAATAATGATATTAAACAATATTAATAATATTATATCAACAATTGAAATACGATACATATTTGCGAATTACAAAATATTTTTTTTTAAATAAATGATAGCACGTGAGCATTCTAAAAAGACGAAGAATACTGAAATCAAAGACGAACGTCAAAAACAATCGCGCCAGGATCACGCCTTAATTCAAGGTAGACCAATCAAGGAATATTGTTGAATGTTTGGTCTGGTGTAACTCACATGGTACCTAATCAAAAACAAACATTCGGTTAATTGATGCAGATATTTCGTTAGGAGGATAAAGATCCGATGATCGTACGAAGAAACACTTGTAAATGTAACATGTAGTCACAGCGAGCGAACACACACGTGTTTATTAAATAAACAATACATTGCTAAAAGTTACGTCGCGGAGGTAGTGTAGTTACATTGTTTACCTAGAGAGAATGCTGGAATATGCGTTTCAGTTTTTGAAACCTGGGTTTTCCGATTTTTATGTTAACTAGCCTGAGTGGAAAATAAGAGAATGCGACTGGCTAGCGAATTCGAGGGATCAATGTATTTCAAAACCCTCTCCGCTTCTCCGACTCTCACTTGCTCTACTCGTTCGCCAGAAGCAAGCAATTCAAATATACCCTTTCATTATCATACATAAGTGTGAGTCTTTGTTATTTTTAGCAGAAAAGCAAGATACAACGGAAATTACAGAGAAATTGTCAATAGTCAATAGCAATATATGAATTTTCCTAACATTGAGACTGAGATAAAAAATATTTGCTGACGACACCACGCTCTACTCTCGTCATGTGGGCAAAATCGACGCGCACATATCTTCGGCAATGCTCAATCCTTAGAAAATGACTTTCAGTCTATAGTAGAATGCGGTCAAAAATGGATGGTAACTTTTAATGCCGCAAAGACAAAGCTACTTTCCATCAATAACTACAAGATACCTCTTCAACCATGGCAAATGACACCCTACCCGAGAGTTCATCATTCAAGCTCCTCGGCCTAATCTTCACAGATAACAGGAATTGGAACAAATACATTGAATACATTGCCAGGGCTGCTGAAAGAAGTTGGGCTCCCTCTATCGTGCCAGTAAACTTCTCACACCTGGCGTTATCCTATATCTCTACAAAGCCACCATCCCACTATGCATGAAGTACTGTTGCCACATCTAAGCTGGGCCATCATCCAATAGTCTTTCCATCTTAGACAAGGTCCAAAAAGAGTCGTCAACTTGATAGGTCCCTCATAATCCACCAAGCTCCATCCCCTGTCCCATCGCCGCAATGTTGCTTCCGTGTGCCTGTTTTACACGTACTTCAATGGATTATGCTCTGATGAGCATTCTGGTCTCATCCCCCTACGACGTAAATTCACTAGACCAACCCGGCAATCTGCTAAATCCTGTCCATTCACTGTGAGGTTCCCAGATACCGAAGAGGTTTCTACTCCAAAAGCTTATTTCCCCTGCTGCTGGACTCTGCAACTCCCTCCCTTCTCCCTGTTTTCCTGACTGTACTGACATGCAGAAATTTAAAACTAATGTAAACAGACATCTCGCTGCGCAGCTCTCAATTAAGGTTCCCCCCCCCCTAAAAAAATGTCACCCTTTTTCTCAGTAGTCCCTTACATCTACAGAAAGGCCTGCATTTGTTTTGGGGGGGTGGGGGTTAACTATGTCTAGCTACACCAACTATGAATTATTTTTATTTTCTTCTTTGGTGTACTTCAGCTACCTGCATTTCTATGAGCAAAGTAAATTTCCATAACTACTTGTCTGCGGAACATAATACTTCGGGTATGCTTCCCAATTGACTACAACATTGTCATTTTCATGACTAATCTTTATAGATTCTTGTTAAGCCGTTTTCTTAAATTATCAGATTCTGCTCAGTTTCGATTATCGTCTCTTATCATCAAAGTCTAGTCTCACTGTCCACCTGACAAACTTATTAACCACTGATCCTCTAGTGACGTTTTGGACTTGATGAGTAGATACTCACTGGTACCACACAAGTACCTATTGAACATTGGATTTATAATTTTGCCTTAATTTTTTTTTTTGGGGGGGGGCATACAAGTATCGGTTATATACAATGGCTAACTTTATATTACCGTTTTCGTTGCCTGTGAAGTTGACTAAAGTCGAATGAATCGACTAAACTAATGTCGCCTTTTTTGTTCTGTTTTTTCTTTTACTCACGAACGAGTACGACTGGATTTAGAAATGGTAGATGTATGTTTTGTTAGTTTATAAAAATTAGATCTTTATTTTAATCAATCTGATAGTTGTCAACAATTTACTATTGTAAGAACAATAGATACAATACTTGTCGACAAAGAAAACTTTGACATCTTAAGCGGAAAAGGTAAATAAATAAGGGAACTTCACGAGCGAAAGCTCGCGTCGAACCCATTACGCAAATTAAGCATAATTGATATGCAAATAAATAAACTGTTATTTATTTATTTATGTTGCGGTTTTACATGTATGTATATTTAGAGCAATACAAATATTTAACGCTTTAGATAATAATAACAAAAAAATTACAATGAAAAACACTTGTTAGAATATACGTTATTTTTATTAACAACACATGCATTAATCATATATTCCAGACATATCTATCATTTGAACGAATTAGAATTACCAAATTGCAGGTAACACATTTATTTACAGTTGGTAATTATAAAACAACATCAATGTACATCATACAAAACAATGAAGTTTATTAAGTTTAAGCTCTACCTTTTACATCGGAGCATGTTCTTCATTTTTGTGGAAGCCTGACGGAAAATGTTCAACATCGATGGTGTTCTTAATCTCTCTGTCCCTTTCGATCAGCATTTCGGTGAAGCAATCAGCGGTGTGCAGAACCCGTTCACCACCATAATCGGTTCAATACACAATAAACGATGTAGTTATCTTGTAGAGTATAAACCCTTTAAACAGACAACGTGTTCGTCGTCGCTTTAACCAATGAAATTATTGTTGCAATTAATACCACTCTAACTAATTGTCGAGCCGAGTTGAATATTAAAACATATATTTTTGTGAGATTTATAATTTTCTCACCAGTCGCATAAATATGTGTATAAAAACGATACACTATATATATATACATACATACATATATATATATATATATATATATAAATATATATATATGTATATATATGTATATATATATATATATATATATATATATATATAAATATATATATATGTATATATATATATGTATATATAATATATATATGTATATATATATATATAAATATATATATATATATATATTTTTTTTTTTTTTTTTTTTTTTCATGTACACTAACATGTACAAATACAAAATCGGCGACACTTGCATGTCGATGTTATCACTCAACTGAGATTTCATCAGGCATTCTTTCCAAATATGAGCTAAGGTTAGGATTGGATTTTAACTCTGCCTGATGAGATCTCAGTTTATAATAGCTGTTGATCGATAACATTGACATGCCAGCGTCGCAGAGTGTGTGCATGTCTGTGTAAATAAAAAAAAATGATTATATATACAAGCTCTATTAGATATTGAGCACTTTTTATAAACCCGGTTGAAATTCTTTTGATTACTATCTGTAGATGTTTACCTTGACTGGATTTTATATATATATATATATATATATATATATATATATATATATATATATATATATATATATATATATATATATATATATATATATATATAGTAGTAAAACATAATTTTATTACAGAATATACCTTGCATTGAACTATCGAAGTTTGAAATAAATTTGGACATTCGTGCATGTTTATCACTCTTCGTTCATCTATCTTTATATATATATATATATATATATATATATATATATATATATATATATATATTATACTTCATTTCATATTTCTTTTTTTATTATGTTTTTTTTATTATTTAATATGTTTCTTATTCATTTTAATCAGATTATTCATGGAAATTTGTAACTGCTTACCTCTTTATTTGTTTTTTGATGTTGTTAATGTTCTTCTATTTGGAGCATCGTAATTTCGAATTAATGCTTCATATTGTGTATATATCCCTTACAGCTCTAACATTAAGTAAAAATCTCAATATATTTAAAGTATGGTAAGTATATATTTTATATATTACTTAGTATAGGAGTCACTAAACTAATTAACCAATCGTTATGCAGTTTAGAATATACATGCAAGACGTTAGCGTGGGTAATGTGGCTATAACTTGTTTGATAAGTTTCATGCAAAGGCGATGAAGACGGGCGGTTTTGTGGTTTTAGTACAATATAATTAGATATCAATTAATAAATATTTCTCAAATGTCATTGTCTTTTTGGGTATTCCAAAAAAAAGGGTTTTCCGGTGAGTAATATGGCGCAAACTTACATTTGAAAATTAAAATATTTTAAATGTTCATTAAAGTTTATTCATAGTTCGTAGATAACAATTAAATTCATTTACCTTTGTTGCAATTTCTTCCTAAGACCTCTTAAGCTTAATCCTTAAGTTTTAAACATTTTCGAGAATAAAACTGATTTAATGGTTTGTTTTTTAAATTCGAATAAAGATGCTAGCTATAAATTCTCGTAGCTTATATCTTCATTACACCCTTTGTAAGGGAGCATAGAATGTACAGAACATTTATGTTTGACAAAATCGTGTAAAACCTTCCCGGGGAGGGTATGTTTACTTGTATATTTATAAAAGGCTTCATCTTAGTAATCAGTGAACTACTAGAGACATTCGGCAATCAGTAAGAACTCATTGGCCCAGTAAGAAGCATATCCTCAACCAGGAATAACATGTGACAATGTTCTTGAAAGCAACCAATCAGAAACAGTGTTATCCAAATCAAGATAACTCTTATATTGCTAAATGTTCAAGGTGAAATAATGTAAATGTTTTTTTTTTAGTAGATAAAGTTCAAAATATCTAAGTAAGAAATAAAAAATTAAAAAAATATACTATGTAGAAGATAAGTAAAGCTTCGTAGTTTTTTAATTTTTTTTATTGGCGCTTTTTAGGAAAAAAAACACCAAATAGGTATTTATATCCTATGGGTATTTGGACATTTAATATATTACTCAATAATCTGTTTGACAGTTTTTAATACATAAAATCTAGAACATTCATACACACGCATGAAACGACCGATGACGCTTACTTTGTATTGCAGATATGTAGCTGATTTTCGGCTTGCTAAGCCAGTACGACCGAGTTTTACAGCAGTTCTTAATATTCAAAAATGGTAAGCCACAGAAGTATTGACCTTGCACAATGTTGCGTAACTTGCGTGATTTAACAGAAACGAGCATGGTAAGGTTATTATTAATCATATACATTGTAGATATATAGCCGGTCCTTGACTTGCTCGGAAATTAGAACCGAGTTTTACATAGAGCACTTAGTGGTCCAAAATGGAAACCTATCTAAGTATTCACCATTCTAAATGCTGCTTTGCTTCAGTAATCTTGCAGAAACTGGTGTGAAAACATCACGACAACCGTATACATCAACCTCAAAATAATAAAAATTTTAAATCAATACTTTTTGACTGACTTTCGGGGATCATAAGGCTACAACGCTCTATCATGATTTGACAATTGTTGCAGAAAATACTTCCTTGCACTGGCAAGTTGACCGCTCTTTCACTGAGTGCTATAAGTGTCTGCCGATTTCACATCAATGGTTTAAATTCCCTACTATCCATGTTGACTAATGATTGCCTTGGGTTGTGAACTCAGTCTGCAGATTTTAAGGTGACTTTGTGAATGGGTTCGAATCCTTAGACCAGCAGTAATTAACATTGTGTATACTGATTATTACATATATCATGGCACATTAGAGTCTGTAGGTAAAAATAATTAATATTAATAAAATATATTATTTATACATGTATATGATATATATATATATATACTAATAATATGTAACTTGATATTAGTATAAAGACTAAGATATAGAAAGAGCGTTTCCTATATATATATATATATATATATATATATACATATATATATATATATATATATATATATATATATATATATATATATACATATATATATA
Source organism: Sepiola atlantica (assembly GCA_963556195.1). NCBI lineage: Eukaryota > Metazoa > Mollusca > Cephalopoda > Sepiida > Sepiolidae > Sepiola > Sepiola atlantica. Next base: position 46,653,784 of record OY744546.1, read on the forward strand.
TATATATATATATATATATATATATATATATATATATATATATATTACATTTCGGCATTATATAAACAAAAGTGTTAGTATGCTGTGAAACAGACGTAAATTGATGGAATAAAAGCAAAACGAACGATTGAGTGGTTGAAATGTTTCTAATGTGTTTATATATGAAAAAACAGTAAGTAAATAAGAAAATAACTTATAAATAAAAATAGAAATGTAAAAATAAAATATAGAAGGTAGAGTGAATGAATAGAAAGAGATGATTTTTTTTTATAAGTTAACACAACAAAGAAAGAGATTAAAATTTATTTATTCATAAATACGTTTCAAAAAGGCCACTGACGTTTTTGCGGGGACTTAATGTAGATTTTAAGAAGACTTTTTTTTCTGAAAAGCGCGCAAATCTTATTACGTCAGTCATGTCAGCTTTGGCCGGGAAACAAATAATTGAGGCATTCTCTTCAGACGAGCATTCCGCTGTTGTTTTTATTGTTATTTTTTTGGGTTGTCGTATGGGGGGGGGATGAGGGTCATTACGTAGCCGTCTTTCATTATTAGCTCGTGCACACACACACACACACACACACACACACACATATATATATATATATATACATATATATATATATATATATATATATATATATATATATATATACATATATATATATATATATATATATATATATATATATATATATATATATATATATATATGCGCACATATTCCTAGCTTGGTATGGGTGGTTGTCTAGCCGCACAAATGAGCTGTGATACAGCAAAATAGTATGTTTATGCCTGACTATATAAGTTTCTTTGTCGTTAAATGAAATCGCCTGCTACATAGTGTTGTGCAAAGCTCTTTGTAAATAATCAAATAGAGCACTGTAAGATGGAAGTCAGGGTTTATATAAAAAATATTGTAGACTAGCAAACCCCGTTCCCCGGCGTTGCCCGATATAGTAGATGAACTCCAGAAATTCCCTGACCAACCAAATGAAGGCGAAGTTCTTCTGCGTGTATTCATACCAAAGTGTGGATATGTTCTCGACAATAAATCCGGCAACGTATAGGCCATCTTTTGAATAGGTGATTTTGACCTTGTCAGGCCGGGGTATGGTCTTGCGCATATCTTGTGCAGCTTTTGCGCAGCTGTAGACGGTCCAAAAGTCCGTACGATTGCACGATAAAATACGAAAAGCCTAAAAACTGATTCAATGAAACTAGAAAATTGCCCCAAAACATACGTTAGTTTTACAACTACCACTAACCCTAAGTCCGTATGGTTGCAAGATAAAATACGAACAGCCTGGAAACTGACTTTATGAAGCTGAAAAAATGTCCAAAAGCTACATATTATTTTTACCACTAAGCCTAACCTTAAGTCCGTATGGTTGCACGATAAATAACGAAAACCCTGGAATCTGAGTAAATGAAACTGGAAAAATGTCCCAAGAGAAAAGTTATTTTCACCACTACCACTTACCCTTTGTCCGTATGGTAGCACGATATGGACACAATTCAAACAAGTTTTTCAGTGTACTCTAACTGATGTTCAAGTAGACTTAAAAACAAATATTTCTGGGTGCTTCTGCAATAAATAAATTTAAAGATCTGATTTTTTTACCGTGACTTATAACCCATTGGAATTAAAGGAAATATAATTCAAAGTAATGTCTTCGTAAACATAGTTGAAAAAAAATTGATTACTGTGTGAACCTTCGAAACGTAATAGACACTTTAAACATCACATTGAATATAAAAATATGGAAATATATTTAAACACAAATGTTGAAATTTATTTGAATAACTTAAACATCAAATAAAATATAAAAATATAGAAATACGTAAAATAAATATTTCAAAGAACATTTTAAACTGGGTACAATTCAGGTATTTGGAAGAAAATACTTCACAGAGCAAACTCATTTCCAGATGTCTGCTGCCACATGAATTATAAAGGAAATACTTCACCATGTATATGTGCGTACCGCATCGAATTATTTCCGTTTCGAAATGCTTTTAATATGAATACATGTTTTTTTCGGGTTATTAAGAGAGTAATTAAAAAGTCAGCAGTTTCAAAATAGTTCGTTGCTATAATGCCAAAGGACTGTTTTCTGTTTAATAGTAATTTATAATAAAGAATAGTAATTTATATAACTGTTAAGGGGGCATTAATGTAATACGAGTAGAAATTAGAATGCGATATTCGCAAATCACAAATATCAACAAAACAATAACACACCGATGGTATCCCACTGTTTCTGTGTGCGTTTTTTGAAAAGATGAGTTAAATAAGTGAATAACTGTACATCTTAATTTCGTAAATCAATAAATTAATGGACACCGGCTAAAACTGAAAAAGTGAATTTATATAACTCGTGAGTGTGTATCTTTTGGATTCAACTAGAAAAAAGAATTTAGTGTTGGTAAATCGGAGAGTTAAAACCAATAACAGATCGGGTGCATGTCACTATTATATGGAATAAATAAATGAAGAACCGAAAAGCTGCTGAAAGATAACATTTTTGTTATATTAGTAAGAGTAGTAAATATATCCTCCCTCCGGTCGCATATCTTTGCTAGCTGGAAGCAAAACTAATACTACACTACCTCCAAACCTCTAAAAAGGATGGAGGTAATGCCTGGAAGGATGGTATCATGACTACAGAACAGTTACTACACTACCTCCCACCTCTAAAAAGGGATGGGCTAATGCCTGGGTCGATGGTATCATGGTAGCAGAAAATATACTACACTACCTGCACACACCCCAAAAAAGGAGGTCAAGTCTGGAAGGATGATATCATGACAACAGAAAATATACTACACTACCTCCACATCTCTCACAAATGGAGGAGGTAATGCCTGGGAAGATGGTATCATGACAACAAAACCTATACTACACTACCCCACACCCACACCTAAAAAAAAGACGTAATGCCTAGGAGAAGGGCATCATGAAAACAGAACAGCTACTACACTACCTCCACACCTATCAAAAAAGAAGGAAGTAATGACTGGGAAGAGGTTATCATGACAACTAACCAGATACTACACTACTTCAACACTTCTCAAAAAAAGAAGGAGGTAATACCTGGGAGGACGGTATCATGCCAAGAAAACAGATACTACACTAAGTCCACACATCAAAAAAGAAGGAAGTAATGCCCGGGAGCATGGTATAATGACAACAGAACAGATACTAAACTACCTCCACACCTCTAAAAAATGAGGACCTAATGCCTGGCAGGATGGTATCATCAAAACATAACAGATACTACACTACCTCAATACCTCTAAAAAAAGGAAGAGGTAATGCCTGGGAGGATGGTATCATGAAAAGAGAGCAGATACTACACTACACTATGCCTCGTAATTGAGCATTTAAAGATAATACATTAGTCAGAAATAGTATATACTGTACTATTTCATAAGTACACTAGTCTTAAATAGTATAGTGTTGGCTTTAGACAAACAGACAAAGAGATACATAATTCCCATATTAGAAAGATGTATGTATGTAAAGTGTTGAATCCGTTTACGTAAGATAAAGAATGTATACATTTAATGTAATTGAACGTAAGAGTCAGATACGCCATGCCTTTCATGGGTGTTTTTGTGTGCTGTTCGTAAATCATATTCTGTTCTATTCCAGAATATTAGTGCACCGAATAATAACGCAGTGAATGTCTCGGAACCTAAAGTCTATAAATGGTCATATTGATAGAATTAAGCTGTTATTTAATTTGAATTATCAGTAAATGAGTCGTGTTTAGGTAGATATTCGGTGTCTCTATAGTTGCCGGTCTCTGATATGTATGTAATCGATGTAAATAATGTTATGGTACTGGGAATATGGGAGAAGAACTCCTATAGAGAGAAAAGTTCGTTCTACCATCTTTGTTGATTACGTGTTAGAGATGGTGCTATCCAGCGGAAAAAATATAATATTTTTTTGGCAGATTGCGGAAATAGGAGAAAATGTCTAGGAACGAGGTCGAATGAAGGTGTCTAACGTATATATATAATATTATTAAGACCTATACTTTGTGACACTCATTGAAATCAATGATGTGTACTTTTTAATTGGAATAGAATTTTTAAATAATTTATAATTTTTAAAGTACATGTATATACATACACACATATATATTTATGTATAACATATATGCATATATAATATTAAATACTTTCTTTTATATTTTTACTTACATACGACGTCGTTTCGAGCTTATGGCTGTCATTAGCGCAGGGAATATAAATATATATATATATATATATATATTAAGGTAGTATATTATTATTATTATTTTATTTATTTATGTATATATAAGTAACATTTTAAGCTGAATTATTGGGGAAATGGTAGTTTTATCTGTACCATTAGAGAGCCTTCATATAACTGTCCTGTTTTTAAATCTCCGAAACAGTTTCATGGTAAACAGCTGAAGATCCCCGTGTTAATATTAGATGTTTACGTTAAGGTCTCCTGCTTTTGTTTCACTGTTAGATACTTAATCCCCCTTTTTATTTTATTTACTTACTATTATATATTATTTATTTATGAATTTTCCAACAAATGTTAAGTCTACACTATTTTGGATTTAGTTAGTTTCTTTGGGAATTTAAACTGCATTTTCCTTTTTTTTGTCTTTTTGTTTAAAATAACTCAAAGCTTCTTTAGACTATATATATATATTATAAGTTTATGATTTTAAATGTTATTTTTTTACGGCCTAATCACCTGGACACACCAATTCTCGTTTGATCACCGAAGTTAAGTGCTAGATGAGTGAACATTTTGGAATACGAGTCGCCGTATGTGGGAGGAGGGTAACACTTACTTGCTAACAATCAACAACGAAATTATGCAAAATCGAATGTCGTCAAAATAATCTCTACTCACCGGGCTATACATTTAACCGTGGGCCGCTTGTAATTTTAATAGTCCACACAAGATTTATCCTGCGGAATTTGCGTACGCAACCCTTTTACAGGGCCAGTTCCGCACTATACCAGAGAAGAGAACGGAATATTAAAAGAGGATTATGCATTTTATATACCTCATTTCCAGGATATTTGAGACAGGGTCAAGTGTGGATTTTATAAGATAGCGCACAAGGGTTAGCGAACGTTGGCCTACAAAAACAACCTAGGCAGCCGCGTCGGCATTCCCTACTAAATGTGCCTCAGGTTATTAGTAATTAACTAAACTCTTCTAAAAGAGATTGTAAAGTCTGGGAGGGTAGACCTCTTGAGACTGAAACGAACCAGACCTCAGCAGACAGCAACAAAGTCACTGTTGGAGTGATAACGAGGACGTATACCACACTGGTAAAAACACACCAATTGACGCTTTGCAAAGTATACAATTTCGTAAGTATGCATGTAGTATGTATCTATTGGAATGGTACTCGATACTAAAATTGTTATAGTACAATTGACGCGCAGATATATGAGATGTATTGCTCGTATCGACATGTCGAGGTTTCGGTATTCGCGTTAGAGTAAGTCGCAGAAAACGAACCCTCGACTTCACTATGTCAGAGAAAAACACACACACCATGTATATATACACAGACACATATATATTTACACACACACACAAACACACACACACACACACACACACACACACATAAACACACACATATATATATATATATATATATATATATATAGTGTGATTCATGAGTAACTTAGCTATTTATTTTTAAAATTCTACAGTAAAAAAAAAACGGTAATACAAAACAGAATATTTATTTAACAAATTCATTTATGGGAGTTTAATATTACAGCAAATTTTCAAAATGTCCAATTTCGTTCTGCATGCATAACTCAATTCTTTTTTGCAAGGAATTTACGACTCTTTGTAGCATATTTGATTGATCATGAAATAAATATATATAGAAACAAATATATAAACGAACAAATTTAAAAGAACAAATAACAGTAATTAGAGAGTAAGATAACAATTATCAAAAGTTCATAGTATGTTTGTGCTTCATATGGTAATCATTTTAAATAGCTAAGTGAAGTGACTTATTAATCACCCTGTATATATATATATATATATATATATATATATATATATATATATATATATAATAAGTTATGAAAATATATTATGGCAATTTAGCTACACAGAGGCTTCAACGTTTCATCCCCGGGAGAAGCCCAGTGATTCGCCCAGAGAACAACACATAATCTGATTGGTTAACTAGCGATACGTGTATATTAAAACAACCTAATTCCATGCATTTAAGCCTGACGTCCCAGTATTTACTTAAACCGTGCTCGATACATTTTAGTCTGAATATTTCCCTCCAGGGATTAAACGCGGAAAACCTCTGTTCAGCTTAATTGCCATAAAAATATTTTCATAACGTACGTATCGAGCACTGTTAAAGTAAATACTGAAAATTGATACATAACAAATTATATCTCCTTATATCCTTTTATGTGGATATGTGGATACATGAAACAATAATAATTATTATATATATAAATAAAAATATAAATATATATATATATATATATATATATATATATATATATATATATATATATATATATATATATATATATATATATATATATTGGCAGCATTTATTCTTTGATACTTGTTTGATATAGGTAATTCTTATTAATAATGGAGTACAACATTGAATAGTTATATATATATATATATATATATATATATATATATATATAAATATGTATATATATATACATATATATATACATATATATATATATATATATATATATAGAGAGAGAGAGAGAGAGAGAGAGAGAGAGACAGAGACAGAGAGAGAGAGAGAGAGAGAGTTAAGCAAACACTGTTAAACATAGCACAATTCTAATACTTGATTATACATTTTTTATTTTCTGATTTTTTTAAACAATATTTTTTTGTGTTAGAACCCAATAAAATAATGAATGTTATATATAAATAATAGTTTTTTTTTTTAGTTTTAACACAAAGTTATTTAAAAAAGATTAAATAATAAAAATGTATTTTTATAGTGGTGACTCACCGCTCACTCGAACATAAGGTGTGTTCAGCTAAAGAGGATTCTGTTATGTCTAAACGAACTAATTCTGCCTACATACACTATATATATATATATATATATATATATATATATATATATATATATATATATATATATATATATATATATATATATATATATATATATATATACAAATCTCTCTCTCTCCCTATATATATATATATACATATCTATCTATCTATATATATATATATATATATATATATAAATATATATATATATATATAGAGAGAGAGAGAGAGTGTATATAAATATATATATATATATATAGAGAGAGAGATATGTATATATATATATATATATATAATTATATATATATATATATATACACAAATCTTTCTCTATATATATATGTATACATATCTATATATATATATATATATATATATATATATATATATAAATATATATATATATATACATATCCTTCTCTCTATATATATATTTATATACATATCTATATATATACATATCTCTCTTTCTCTCTCTCTCTCTCTCTCTATATATATATATATATATATATATATATATATATAACAATATATATACTATATATATACTATTATTTATAAATAAATATTTTTTAATTGCCCTATATGTACATGTGTTTAATGCTACCCTTCACTCATCGGTATCAGAGGAGCATATCCAAATATCCAAGTCACCCTTGACTGAGTAGATGGAGCGCTAACCAATCTGGTAATCACGCATTACCGTGGAAATAGGAGACTAAATTAACATATGTATTCAAAATTCAGCGGGCATATTAGCAAGCTGGCAACAGAACTATGCGCGTAGCCAAGAGTAGTATATGTATGCTATAAATGATTGCTTTCTATTAACCTGATTAAGCTGCTCCATCCAGCGAGAACTTTTAACAATTATTTATAAATAAATATTTCCAAATTGACCCATATACGCATGTGTCTGATGCTACCTTAAAATCATCAGTAAGACAAGTGTTTAATATTAAAAAAAGTCACTAATATATATATATATATATATATATATATATATATATATATATATATATATATATTATTGTTTATTTATCTATGGACGTATACGTTTCGTCTCTTTTCAATCGAGACTCATCAACATAGAAGTATGACTATTCACTACCGGTCACACGATTCGAAACCCTGGATTACAGGTATTTTTCAACCCAAATCCAACGTCATTAACCGATCGGCCAATTCTGAATAGCTTATAAACAATGATAATTTTAACACATTTAAAGCGGCGAGACATACAAGTATTCTACTTCTATAAGGGAAGGAATGATGCATATAAAGCAAGTGATGTCACGCTCTGTTAGTACTACCATTTACAGTTCTCTACTTTTTTACGAGGAGCTTCAAATATAAATATAAATATATATATATATATATATATATATATATATATATATATATATATATATAAGTCATTTTTTTGGAGGGGGGGCGATACTTTTGAACGAATTCGAGTATTTATACAAAATACCATTTTTACATTAATGCTAGTTGGGAATAATTTCCTTTCACTAATGTGATGCCCTTAGTTGGGGAGCGACAGATATATACTTTTGTATTTAATAATACACATTAAATCAATACAACACGTATACAAATATTCAAAAACATGAATTAAAATATTCAATATCATGCAAAATATTGTATTCCACAGTTAATTATTTTCGTAAAGGCATAACTTTAAATCTATTTCACAATTTTACACTAAATAAAGCTGTAACCATGTAATAAAAACTGGAAGCCGAACATAGATTACGGATAAGTTTTATTCAAATATTCGTTGCTTACTGCCACAAATAGTATTCAATATTCACTCTTAATATATTACACGAATGTAAAACATTCGATCATTAATCAAAGGGGTTAGACGGACATCAATTACCTTTGATACTGCAAACCGGCATCGAAGGAGCTTGATTAAAATCGACCCTTTAGTGATGCTTCAGTCAATAAATATTAATGTTTAGATAATCAGAAACCGTCATATGCCAATATATTTTGATCGGTATGCACGTGTGTCTCCTGAATATACGATACTTCCAAATATCCAACTTCGAAGATTCCTTATTCGTTTGGTTAAATCTATTCCATTTTTCATTGTTTTCGAATCAAGGAATAAAAAAAAAAAGGCTTAAGAAAAGAAAATGACGAAAAAATAAAAGTTAATTACTTTAAAAAATCTGCGTCGCCCAGAGTCAAATTCGATCGACACCTGTTGAATAATTAAGACAACAGGATGAGGCAAAATAACAGAAAATCATCGAGAGAGGAAGGAAAAAGTCAATTGCCACGGAGAATACGAACAGACCCTGTGCGCATGCGTATTTCATTAGCTTCCGTTCGGGAGCTAAATGAAACAGAGGTTAATACATTCAAATGAGATTATGCGCGTTGCTAAGGACATTCCTCAACACCATACAAAGGCAAAGGGGAAAACAGGGAGAAAACAATTATATGAACTGGTTTAACCTGAAAAAAAGTTTCTTCAATATTATTATTAATTGTTTACACTGAAACAGCCCTGCCAGGTAAAGCTACGTTGTTCTCTCTATTGCAAAATCATTAAGCAGTAGTTCCTCAGATGTATCCGAATTGTATATATATATATATATATATATATATATATATATATATATATATATATATATATATATATATATATATATATATATATATATATATATATAATATGTAATATATATATATATAATATATATATATATATAACATGTATATATATGTATATATATATATACATATAATATATGCATATGTATATATATATATATATATATATATATATATGTGTGTGTGTGTGTGTGTGTAATCAGTTAACGGAAAATCGTATATGTTTGTGAAAACCTAATAATAGTGAATTAAAAACTAAGTATGAATAAACAAATAAACGCGCAACCTACACTTACGTGTCGAATTTATTGGACGTTTGCGAGCAAAGTAAAGTAAACCCCTATTCTAGTTTTTTTTATAGCCTGTTGAAATTTTTGTGAACCATTCCCTTCTTCAAGCCTTCAACGACGAATTTGAATTATACTCTTTAATATTTCCAAAAACAGCCACCACGTGTTGCATCTCATGGTCTGAGTGTGTTTATTTTGGAGAGGCATTCCTCTTTTTAATGTATCACTATTCCTCATGTGTGTGTGTTTTTTCTTACTTTACTTCACCTTACCAAACGTTTATCAGGAATCAGTCTGGAACTTCCTGGTATTTTCTCTAGTGTTATGATGTAATATGATTTTCACAATTTCAACATATATACTACAACTAACTGATGATTGAACATGTTGGGCCAAAAATACACTTGTCCAAGTTTGCCATAAAATATGCGTAAGAATAATGAATATTAAATTTGACAAGATTATTTTATAATGTAAGATGAAGTAAGATAAATAAACTTTAATCGAAATACGGAAATAAAATTAGTGTAGGAAATAATGAAAAGTGTGATTTCGGATTGATTTCTCAAGAAGCATTGGAATGCAAAAATATTATATATATATATATATATATATATATATATATATATATACACATACACTCAATAAATATAGAGAAGGTATACACATACATTCCTTTATATATGTAAGGATATGTCTTATTTTTGTGCATAAAGCAGAATGTGTAATATACATATATCGCATGTGTTAATATATGAATGCGATTCATGCTTTGCTGAATAGAAAGAAAGAAGCAATCGATGGTGTTACTTTCTTTCCAAGTGTGTCTTAATACCCTGGAACATACATACAACGCAGGCACATAATTCTACAAAGAACGAAAGTACGAGAAGTGAACGGATGGAAGTACTGGATTCCTTTTCTCTTAGTTAAGTACGTATATAAACGCTTATGTTTCTTGGAAAGAGATGAAGTGAAACCGTATTTCATACATCTTAACAAAGTAATGTCGCAAGAGCGAAGTCTTGCATCATCACCAGCGACGAACTGCAGCTGATCTCCCAGAAGAGCTTGCCACAAATCTTTCAGTTTTAATACAACAAATAGGTGGGTGTAATCCGGTTAGCCAGAGATGTCTACAAGTAAGTTGTAATAATCCGAAATGGCCAGGAATCCTTTGTTTGAGCTTTTTCTCTGCCATACGCATATTTTAGTTTTCTCTTTTCTTTTCTTCATGCTCACTTTTACGTCTATCTGCCTCATGTTACTTTTAGTTTTACTTCTTTACATTAGGCTCTGTGATTTATCATATATATATATATATATATATATATATATATATATATATATATATATATATATATATATATATATTAAACCAGAAACTAGCACGACGGTTGAACCGGCGGTTTCGTACACTGAAGAATCGGATCTCAGGCATTCATCGGCTGCCGATGAGTGCCTGAGATACAATCCCTCAGTGTACGAAACCGCTGGTTTAACCGTCGTGGTGATTTCTGGATTAATAAATAAATATCAAGCTCTTAATTTTATTTACTGAATTAATTGAGCACACTGCTGGAAGTTTCCTACCTCCTTACAAGTTATCTCTCTCTCTATATATATATTTTTTATAATTAGGCAACATTCCTTCTGTTATACATATCTGGTGTAACAGGAGTGCCAACTTTCGTATATTTTTTAAAAGCACTTGCCGATATTAAACAGACATTAATTTACAATAAATTCCCTAATTATATAGTAGATCAACAAATAAAAAACTCACTAACCGCCATGAATAAAAACACTAATAACAACATCACTAATAATAATATAAACTTGTTCTATTGCAACCAGATGCACTCCCACTATGAAGTTAATGAAAAAATCATTAAAAATATTATACATAAATATATATCCCCTGTAGATAACGACTTAAAAATTTGATTTATTATTTACTACAAAAGGTTCAAAACTAGCAATTTACTAATAAAAAATAATCCTAACGACAATGGCTTGCTAAAAACTAGTAATGCCATATACGTGTTCAAATGTCCTATCGGAGAATGTGTCTCTGTCAACAGCACGTATATTGGCATGACTAGAACCAGTATTTCACGTCGATTAACTTGCCACCTGACATCACCTGAAAGCTCCATTTACAAACACCTTACAACACATAACCTCTCCAAAGATAATTTTAGAAATATCTTAACCAGTAGTACATCCATCCTTGCTGTGTAATTTTACGGTATTGGCCTCCCTATAATGGAAGCACTGTTTATCAATTAAAAAAGCCCAATCTCAACCATGCTCGTTATGAGGGGTGCGAAGGCGTGTTGAAATGCTGTTGAATATGTTTAATGTTTTTAATCACATGGAAAAGTCTTCTTAATAAATTCACCAATTTTATTTTGCATTGATCAATCATCCGCCTGAAGACGACCAATGATGGTCGAACAAGTTCGCGTCAAATATGGAGATTTCCTACACTCCATGGTTAATTGTACACGATCTATCGTTCGACGAATAGAAAGATTGGGTCACAAAAGGAATAAACAGAAGTTAGCACTCCTGTTCAACCAGATATATATATATATATATATATATATATATATATATATATATATATATATATATATATATATATATATAAAATAGTTATAATAATTTTATCAGGGCCATACAGTATACCGAAGAGAAAATTTATACGATAGGGAATGCTCAATATTACAAATTATACATAATTATAGTTAGAAAATGTATAAAAAAATATATGTAAACAAATAAAATTATTATTCCAGTTTGAACATAAATTTCCTCATGTTTGACATTCATATGTCTTATATCCGGACATTTCAAAGAAATAAAAGTATAATTATTCTCAGAGGGAAACAGCTTGTAGGTTACTAAAAAGTCGGTTAATATATAGTAAAATATATACAAATTTTTATTTAAAATAATGTATTTTTTCTCATTGGGCACACATTAGAATTTTCCAGTTTTATTTTTACTGATGTACGATTTATTATTTGAATCCGACTCTTAAACTAATGTCATTGTGAAAATACAAATTTACTATGAAAGAATTTTTTTTTTTTAAATTCACAAGAATTCAAAATGGCAAGTAATAAATAAGACATCTACCGGAATTGTGCATCCTCATGTTTTGAACAGAAAATGTTAAAAATACTCACGTTATGGTGAAAATGCAGCATTGGTGGTTTCTTCAAATAACTTGATATACATCAAAACTAATCTTAAAATAGAGTCTAGCAAACCGGAACGGACAATCTAATTAGATAATTAAAAAAACAAAGGGCGATAACTTGAGATTAGTCGAAATGGTTCCCGAACGATTCGGAGTGACTTATTTATACGACAGAATGTTTTTACCTTCTTACTAGTTGTGAATAATTTCCCCTTTACTAATGTGCTACCAAAATATAGGGAGCAGCATGTGCATATATATATATATATATATATATATATATATATATATATATATATATATATATATATATATATATTGTTATTAATCTAAGTTTTCAAGGAACACGGGCGTCTTGTCTACGGCTTATCAGCGTGTATTAATCGTGCAAGATTCGAAACCAGAACCCCGGAACCTGACACCTGAAGCTCTGCATATATATATATATATATATATATATATATATATATATATATATATATATATATATATATATATATATATATATGTATATATATGTATATATATATATGTATATATATATATATATATATATATATATATATTTGTGTCTGTTTTATCGGTCGTACAAGTAAAAAGAGGACATAAATATACATACGCCACGTGAAAAGAAAGAAAAAACACAAATCAAAGTATTATCAACAAATAACATTTCGTGTTATTTAATGTTTTAATGAATGGAAATATGCTGCTTATATCCACACAGAAAATATATATATATATATATATATATATATATATATATATATATATATATATATATATATATATATATATATATATATATATTGTGTCAGGTTTGTTGTATTGGATTGAACAGTGTTGTTTGGTTATTGTTGAATGTTTAGATCTTGCTGGAATTTTCATTTTCCTTCAAAAATGATAAACACAACTTATTAAGAAGATCGACAAATATTCTAACTCAGAAAATTATTGTATTAAGTTCACTGTGGCTCATAATTTTTATCATGTATAGTTTTTTTTGTCTGAATCATCACAACATATATTGTAGTGTTATGTTATGATGTTTTAGTGTTATGTTATGTTATGTTATGATGCATATATTGTAATGTTATGTTATGCCATGTTATGATGCATATATTGTAGTGTTATGTTATGATATGTATGCGTATTGTTTATAAGCATGTTTAGTTTTTAGTTTATGTTCGTTATTCTTGCTTTCACATCCTTTATTTGCAAGTTGGTTTTACCCATCGCAATTAAGCTTGGTGTTTGATCGCATATTTACTAGCTTAAATATATGTCACCATACGGGTCCATATAAATGAATGTTGTATGGAACGTTTAGTCAACATATAGAACTAGCAGAATGACCCGGCGTTGTTCAGGTTAGAGTGTGGTATAACATCTGATTCGGCATCAAATAAGGAAAGTAGAAAGTAGATCTTGGAGTTACTTTCGGTTCTCGCTTCCCTTATTTTGTCATTTAGTATTCACATTCTATGAGCGATGTTTCTGACAAAGGGGGAATACTATCTGATTTCTGGGTCGGAATCTATATATATATAACACTAATCTTTGGCTATATTTCTAACCTTGAAGTAGTATGTTTAAACCCCTTACATTAAATGGATTCATACCTTGTCTAGAGCGAGTTTCATTAAAAAAAAACATTAGGGAGCGTTTACTTTCACAGCAACATTGATGGTTTTAGCTAGATATCTTACCGACTGAGCTATTAAGATATATGTTAGTACTTTCAGATAAACGCTTATAAATAGATTTATTTAATTGGGAAATATGGTAAAAAGTATCATCAGCTATTTTAAAGTGCAGTTTGAGACGCAATAAATATTTCCATGGTGTTCATATTGATATTGCACATGTGAATACACTCATAATAACGTACATACTCTAATATGTCTATGTTCCTAGGGATATACATGCATACAGACAGAGAGGTGTTCTGTGTTATTATATATATAGAGGTATATCTTGTTATACAGATGGCTATAAAGTAACAGAAAGAAACAAATAGAGAAACAGACAGACGGGCGTTATGTATTAAATATACTTACATTTTTCACTTATATTTTATTATATAAAAAAACAAAAAAAAAATATTATTTGAATTCAATAATTTTATGTAAAGAAAATCATGTGGTAAAAATCGAAACTGCCACCCTATGTTTTCAGTTTGGTACTTTTCCAACTAAGCAATTCGGACATTTGTTGTCGCCTTTTAAATAAATACTGAGTATACAATGTGGTTACACGTATTTGAAGTGTTAAGGGTGTCCTGTACCCATGGGTCACTTAGATGGGGATCCATGTAAGTATTAATGGCATAGAGGGGAACGTACAGATTCAGAACAACTTCTATTGTCTTTCCCGGATAATTTTATACATATGATACAAATCTCATCAAAATATGACCATTAGGTGCCCTCACGTCTAAGTGGCCTATGGGTACAGAACACTCTTAACACTTCAAATACATGTTATGAACATAGTGAACAAGTATATATTATGATGTATTTGTTTGGGTTTCCTATAGAAGGTAGGGTTAAATAATCTGAATAAAAAAAAATGTATTCATATGTAAATTTGTTCATATAATATAAGGAAGCTATGTGGCTGAACCTCCTTTAAAACTTCAAATATATACGATTTTGATGAAATTTATATCATATGTATAAAATTATCCGAGGAAGACAATGGAAGTGGCCCCGAATATCTACGTTACATATGTATGTACATACTATCCACGTGTCTTTCATCTCTAGGTGGCCCATTGAGACAGAACCCTTTTAAAATTTCAAATAAATATATCCGAAATGTGCACAATATATATATAAGAGACTAATTCAGAGAGTTTTCAAACATTTCAACTTCTTCCGACTATATTAAATTGCCAAACGAGAGAGAAAGGGCTGTACAATCAAAGAAATGTGTATAGTGTTATGGGCATCGTCAGAAAGGGCATAGTACTGGTCCCTATTCAACCCAGAACAATGTTTGGTTATAAAATAGATCCTACAATGGAAATCTGAACAGTTAACACAACGAATACCTTCTGTAAATAAGTGGTTTTCATTGCCATAACCATATTGTATAGTGTATGTAAGCACACAACAATATTACATTATATATACCGTTGTTTTTAAAATTCAGATCGATTGTTAGGAGAATCAATTTCCAACGCAAATGAAAGCTCAATATTTAACACTTTTGATATTTTCTTAAATATATTCTTCGATTTCATTTAGCTGAGTTTACTTTTTCTTTTAAATAGTTCGTGAAGTCGACCTTTTGATTTGCATCCTATATTTTTCTTAATATTTGCCTTTTGAATTTTCTGAGAATCACGTTTGTACATGTCTAACCCCTACGCCGCTATTTACTATTGTGATACCCTGCATTGATTCTTGTCTTGGTATTGTATCCTTTTCTTTTGGCAAAACAACTGAAGAAAGGAGTGTCGTGAACTATTAGAATTTATTGAAGTATTCCTGGAATATTATAAGAACCACTTGTGATATTTCTTTGTTCCGAAATCGCCATTAAATTACCGTATGATATAACTCTAGTTAGTAATTTTATTTAACGATGTTGGATTACAAGTATCAAGGTTTTAGCTTCGAACTGGGCGGCAGGTACACCGTCGAGGAACCACACGTATTAGACTTTAAAAGACAACACACGTATACTGTAGATAAAAATTATATTTAATAATTAGTTTCTCATTATATAAGCCTCTTTGATATAGAGAAAGCACTTTGATTGAAGAAAAACTAATTGTATTGGCCTGGCACAAATGCAGAAGTACAATCTACTTTGTTGAACGGTACTGATTTACATGCCTCACTCTCACAACTGAGTTGCTGACTGAGCTGTTAGCGATGTTGGGTAACAAAACAAAGACATTAATAATAACGTCTCTCTATATATAATAAATAAATAAATAAATAAATAAACAATAAAACAGTTATTATTATTTGTCGCCCCTCGAAAAAGTAGAGCACTGTAAGTGTAGTATTAACACAGCATGAAGTCACTAGCTTTAAATGCATCGTTCATTCCTCAAAAAAGTAGACCGCTCTAGACGTTAAGCCGCGGATAACGTGTTAAAATTATCACAGTGTATTCGCTATTTAAAATTGGCCGTGGGGTTAAGGCGTCGGATTACAGTTGCGAAATACTCGTAATACAGGGTTTCGAATCGCATAACCGGTAGTTAATAGTCATATCTCTATTCTGACGAGTCCCGATTTAAGGACGAAACGTACACGTACATAGATAATAAACAATAACAAATATTATATATATATATATATATATATATAGTGAGAGAGAAAAACAGAAGGAAGGTGAGAGAGATAGCGATAGAGAACGATAGAGTGAAAGACAAAGAAACAGAGAGTTACATATTGGGTATATAATTGAAAATAGATTATAGGGCGTATGTTAGTAACATTTGTGCACATTACGCCAACAGGGCACCGTGATTGCGAGTTGGCCGCCTTTAATCGTCAGTCTGTGTGACTCCATCAATGCTGCAAGCCTTTTATATAGTCGTCAAAAACAACCTATCGCATTAAACTACAGAAAATGTAATTAAGTAAAACAGGATGTGACTTTCTACAATGCGACCACATTAATTATATGAAGGGCTAGAAACATCAGAAACTGTACGTTATTTTGAGTAACTTATTACAAACTTTGATATTATGTTTTAAAAGTTACAGAACAGTAGCGTTTTAAAGTTCAATGGACTTATTTAAAATGTTAATGTAATTTTAAAGTATTGATGCATTGAGAATTTAAAATATATGAATATTGGATAAACTTTGTGAAGTTTTAATTCACCGTCGATGCCCACATTTCTCTCAATTTAATTGCTCGAAGAGACAATCGTCAAATTTAAAACTATTATTGTACAAAAGCTAGGTTGTTTACCTGAGCTTTTTTTCCTAAATACTTTTAATGTCACACATGCTCTTTAGTTCTGAGATTGATTTATGTTCGAACAACGTATGAGTATAGTTATTACAATTAAACGAGTGATAATTAAAAAAACGAAACACGAAACTGAACGAAGGAGAAACCGTCAAAGGAGTATGACATTCACAAGTGCAGAACCCAATCAGATGTGATGACAATGTCAGTTTGCAGTTCTTGAAGAGCGATGTCAAATTCATCTTTCGTACAACACCTGGTATTCCTAAATGGTCACTCATATGGTACTGACAAGGCTCAAACCCGCTTTATATTGGTTATGTTGACAGAAACCGACCTGTTAAGCTGATCATGATGTATATTAAATTTAAATTAATAAAACCAGTAACTAATATGTATGTATCTATCAATGTTTTTTTCTCAAAACCTCACGCTTTTCATTTCTTCAACCATTCACTACTACTTGTATTAAATATGGGTGTATGTAGAGTAAAACGGCTCCCTTTCCAGCTAATTTGCATAACGTTTTTGTACACACCGTAAACACGTATATAAATCAAATACAAAATAGTATGCCTCTTTACTTCTATATTATACATAAATATATAATTCAAGTAAAAAAAAAATGATTTATAGTCATAAAAGAATAATTTTTAACAGTTATATCACGGTTTATGATTTTGGAATGGAATTAAAATAGAACCAATAATAGAAGTGGTTGTTATCCGACGAGACAGTGTAAACCTATATATATATATATATATATATATATATATATATATATATATATATATATATATCTTCACTATATATACCTGTGTTTCGTTTTTGCATTATCGTGGTATCCTCCTTCCTTAATAATGTCAATCTGGTAAAAACCTGGTGTGAGTTACTTAAATGTTTATGATACTAATTAAATATAGTTTCATATTTAAATTTTCCCGCCAAAATTAACTATAAACTCACTCCAGGTATTTACCTGATTGACATTATTCCCACTGAAGATGGACCCAGATGGGTCAGAAAGTACTTTGGACCTAAAAGAAAATTACGGCATATTCATCAGCCAATTCACATCCGTGATTAAGACTTTAATCCGGAAAATGGAAGGGATTCATACCAAAATATCCAGACATGAGTTGTCGGTTATGTTTATTATTATTATTATTATATATATATATATATATATATATATATATATATATATATATATATATATAGTTGCGTACCTTTTTTATTGTTTTTTTGTTACTTGTAATAGCTACAGCGTTGGTTTTAGTTTTTCCCCACTTCCTAAGCGGTAAAAAGAAAATTGCATTAACTCGTCTTTAATTTTACGTGTCAGTATATATATTTATATATATATATATATATATATATATATATATATATATATATATATATATATATATACACTTATCCACATAAATACAGTTAGTGCCTCAAGCAGGGATCGAAACGCTACCATCGAGCTGACAGTCAGCGCTGCTAACCCCTATGCTATCATACGACCCTGACTGTATTTAAGAAGTATCTCAATGTAAACATTACAAATGCCGGGAGCTCGAATTGGATTTACCTAATGATCTATGCCTTAAAGCTAAATGGCAGTTGGCGATACCCTTACAAATAAGGTCTACATGGGGGGGGGGGTCTTCATATAGTCATCCACATGAAGACTGTTTCGCTGTTTCACAGCTCATCAGTGCTGATTTTTTCATTTTTAACTTCATAAATGTAATCAATGGGCACGTGTTTCTGGCTATCAACCGTCAGCAGCATGACTGGCCAGAACAACGATCGACCCTCGATATTATTCGTTGTAGTTAGACGTTTTACCATTAAACCATGGCACATTGCACGATGTTTTACTGCCTAAATATTAAGTTACATAGTTGTATTATTGTTTTAAAGGCGATTTATGTATATATATATATATATATATATATATATATATATATCTATATATATATATATATATATATATATATATATATATATATATTAATTAAGTTAAAATAGTAGCAAAATAGACGAGACCAATACTTTTCAAAAGTGATCAATATATGTATAAGAGCTTTATTTATTAAAATAAACATAGTCTGATTATCCGACAATTGTTTCAGAACCTCTTCGGTTCCTGTTCAGGGATAGTATATCCCTTAAATGGAACCGAAGATGTTCTGAAACAATTGTCGGATACTCAGACTATGTTTATTTTAATATATATATATATATATATATATATATATATATATATATATATATATATATATATATATATATTCTG
The DNA here is from genome assembly GCA_963556195.1 of Sepiola atlantica. NCBI lineage: Eukaryota > Metazoa > Mollusca > Cephalopoda > Sepiida > Sepiolidae > Sepiola > Sepiola atlantica. The sequence goes on from OY744546.1 coordinate 46,674,240, forward strand.
AAAAAGAAATAGAGTAATATTTAAGTATAATCTTTTGTTCATACAAACATATTTAGCTTAATATGTGCATACATGTTTCAGCTGCGATATTATTTAAACCAAACCTCACAAATCACAGTAAATATACATAAAATACTAATATTCTCAGTTTATTTATTTATATCTTAAGTTCTTTTTTATTTATTATCTTAAACTGTTTAACAACTTACTAATTTAACTTGCTGAATCATTCTGTGTATATATGTGTATGAACATCAATGAACGTATATATACTGTATTGTGTTTATTTTTTCATTTGTATGGAAATAGCTCCAGACAAAGCAAGTAGCAACTTTATATAAGGAGCTAACATAACAAAAGATGTATATCATACAGGCAACCTGGAAAATACGAAGGCTGTAAGTAGTATGAACACAGTCAGCAGGAAGAGATTTTTTTTTTACAATAAAACAGAAACCACCACCGATGCCACCCGCGGACAAGTGTTAATTTGATTTCTATTTATCCCCCCTCCAGGAGATAAGACACAAGTGTCATGTGGGTTTGATGGAAACGTTTTCAGTGGAATAACTTGGATTTGAACCTGGCACACCAAGGTACTCAGTCAGCGTCGATACCAACTAAGCAACTGTGCCATCCCCAAGAAGAGAATTTCACAAGATTGCAGTTATTGGAAAGAAACACTGGAAGCTTTTTATACTAAATAACTTATGTGGGGCATACAGAATGAAAAAATGGAGGCAAGGCACGAGAAATACAAATTAATCTATAAACTTATAACGTAGAAATGTATACTAGTGTTGGGCAGAATTGTTAACAGAACGATATATGTGTATTATTTGAATTATTCGGACTTCTATTCCCATCTTGGATATTATTATCACAATGTTCCGGTCGATTGGATCTTCGATCTCTTTCAGGTGATTGTTGAGGAGTGGAAGTTTAATTT
>OY744546.1:46682688-46687688 GCA_963556195.1 Sepiola atlantica
TGTATATATATATAGATGTATATATATATATATATATATATATATATATATATATATATAGAGAGAGAGAGAGAGATGGAGATAGATAGATAGATAGATATAGAAATATATATATACATAGAGAGAGAGAAAGAGAGAGATAAAAAGAGAGATATGGGAGGAAGAGAGAGGGGGGAGAAAGTGTAAACAAAAATATAACACATTTTTTCAGAACATGTAAGAAAAAATTCTAGAGTTGTTGCCTTGATGGTACAAAGTCGTCTGTCTCGCAGAGTTAGAAATACATTGATTGCATCCAAATAGAAAGAAAGAAAAACAATTGACGTTTCAGAAGAAATCCGAAAAAAAACATATGATAAAAATAGGTAAAATAGAATAAAATAAAGAAACCTAAAAACAAAAATAAAAAAATTGGATCGAATAAATCAGTAACATAAAAACAGTGTTAAAAAAATAATAATAACAATAATATAATAATAATGATAAAAACCATAACAAAGTCTTACTGAAAAAATGGAAACATATATAAATAAATAAATAAAAATCAGAAGCAAACTTTTCATACTTAGACATCATTTTATTTTTCATATCGAATGTTATTATTATTTATTTTATTTAGTAAAAGTAAGACCATTCGAGGCATGTCTATTCAGTGCCTTTTACCGTTTTCTATTGAAAATGGAAGAACACAAAAAACACAATCCCGTCATCTATCATAACGTCATACAAAAAAACATGTTCTTACCTTAAACTGTCCAATACAATTTTCTTCAATCTGCCCTTCACAGAATTGTATCTATAATTCTTGAAGGAATCACTTTGCGTATCGTTTTGCTTCCTTGTCTCTATCGATCTTTCTCTCTCACTCGCTTTTTCTCACACGTACTCAAACACGCACCACTCTCTATCCGACTCGTTCTTTCTCTATTCGTCTCTCTTTTACTATTCGTCTCTCTCTCTCTCTTTATATACATATATATATATATACAGGGTGGGCAAAAATAAGGGTCCTATTTTTAAAAATTCATAACTTTTTTATTTATTGATTTTTTTTGTTGATTTTTTTAGAATAAGTAAAGGACCCCTTCCGAAGCAAGCATGAGCCGTATTAGCCCTAAGGAACGTACCCTCATTTAGAAAACATTATTTTTGCTTAAAAAACTCAAAACAGTGTAAAAAAACAATACTTTAGTTTTTGTAAGTTTTAAGAAGTGTTTTTCGGCTAAAATTTGTTTTGTTTATTTCAAAAAAATCTCGGAAGGGTCAGTCTACACACACATAAAGTTTGGTGAGTTTAACTTTTATTTTGTGGAAGTTATTCAAATTCAAGTTATTCAAATTTAAAGATAGGACCCTTAATGCATTTCATATTACATACCCAGTCATACTTCTACTGTAAAATGTTATTGTAGGAAATAAAATAAAATTAATTTGTATATTTTGAACTGCTACCGACCGTTTTATAATTGCCCAAAATTTTTATAAATGCGTAAAAAAGCGATAACTATAAAAAATGAAAATGACATTAGGAAAAAAATAACACAATAAAAATAATAGTTCCTTAAACAATAATAGCAATCACCTAAATAGAAAAAGAAACAAACTGTAGCTGTAGACCTCGTGCAGTTTGTCTATTAATAATAATTGAATAACTATAGGCATCGTTTAGCAATCCACAATATTTGCACATAAAAGCCTGAATAACAGAAAAATACTACACAAAAAAAACTCCCTAGAATTGTAATATATGTATATAACCAGTAAATCAGAATCAATAACAAAATACACCGATCGAAACTAGTACTAGAAAATCATTACTTTCTTTTAGAAAGCGGACGCTCGCAAACACTTTAGTGGAAAATATTTCGATGCAGATATTTAGACGACCCATGTATAATATGTGTGAATGAGAAGCTATAAATGTGTAATATTAAATATAACAAAGTACTAGATTGTAGAAGCGAAATACCATCTAACTGTAAGCATAGAATAGCTTTAATTATGATAACTATTAAGACAGAAAAAAACTACATGACACAACTAAATTAAATAGCTAAGCGTAACGAAATAAATGTTAAGCATACTTTATTTTAGTCGCCACGCGTTTACATCAGGTCATCTTTTAATTGGACTCATTTAACAGTAAGTTGCGCTGAAATGACTCCCTCAAAAATAAAAATGTTTGAAACAAAGGGAGCCAGACTTTGGTTTTTGAAGGTGCTTGCAATCGGCCCATGAAAATAGGCTGAGTAGGAGTAATGATAAGGATTCCGATTCGTTAATCAGCTAGAGTAAAACAAAACTTAGATACAAAAGCAATGACTAACAAGGAATCCGTAGACGGACTTTTACGCTGTATCGAATGTGAAGCCTACTTCTGTATATCACCGTTTGTTTATTGGCCAAAATAAGAAAAAAATGCGTAGAAAAAGCGATAACTATCAAAACAATATATATATATATATATATATATATATATATATATATATATATATATATATATAACATATCATCTCTGTCAGACAAGCTTGAATAATATTTGTTTTCGAAATATCTATCCATATAGATATGCTTTGTTGACTTAAATGTGTTCCATTTGTATTTCCTTACTTTATCTTTTATTTTCATATTATTTTACCAATATATTCCACACACACTCAAACACATTCATATATATATATATATATATATATATATATATATATATATATATACATATATATATATATATATATATATATATATATATATATATATATATATATATATATAAGTTTCTGGGTTTTAATGGGGATAGCATTTTTTATGTAAGATTTTATATATATTTTGGATATGATACCTAAGCCGTCTTTCTGTTAGGCTTTCGTTTCCGCTGACTGAAAATGCGACTGATAAGAAAGTTGGTACAGTGAAAGAATCCCCTGACTTGTGTGTCATCAAACAGACAATTGGAAGTGCTTGTGGAACAATTGATTCAGTTCACGCTCAAATAGTAATTGCAGAGCGCATTGCTTTCCAATCAGATATATATATATGAACGAGTTTCTAGCGGACACCAAGTCTGTGACCTCAGCAAGAAAAAGACTTTCATGAGACAAAAGTATGTCAGAAGATTTTTTTTATATGTGTCTCCGTAGCCGGCGTAAACAATCCGGTGATAGGAAATAAAGAAAACCAAGGTTTTTCCATATAAGTTCTGTTCTTTGTCATTATTGTTGGATCTTACCGGGTACCCCGAAAGAACGGGTAATGCAACAGTCATTGTGTCTACTACGAACAGTAGTGGTAAACACAGGGATACAAGTATTATTGCTTGTCTATTATTAGTAGTTATAGTAGCAGTAGTAAGTGAAGCAGTAGCAGTATTAATTGTAGTAGCAGTAGTAAGTAAACTAGAAGCAGTATTAATTGTAGTAGTAGTACTAGTATAGCGATTGCATTCTCTTAAAACATTGGAAATTATAGAAGCCATTGATCATTGTAAATGTGTGTTTGTGTGGAGCAGAATTGTGTATTGCCATAGGATGTGAGGGTTTTAAATTTATTTTCAAAGAGAATTAATGTTTCTTTATTATGATTATCAGTTGGAGATACATATCGGTGTACAATATATGTTAAGGCTGTTACATCTAATCTAAAGTTAAGTTGACTTTTATTGCAATAATATAGGCTGATTGAGTTTAGCGTTCAAGACTACTTATGCTGGATATTATTTTTAGTAGGAGTAATTTTAAATCTTAAATGATTTATCTTATTTGTCGTTATTAATAATGTTTTCTTTCATATTTTTACATTCAATAAATAATGATTTTTTTTAGATTAGTTTTGAACGGGTTAATTGGTGGTTTACAATAGCTATTTTGTAGAGATAGAAGCTTTTTAACTAACGTCTGCTCGAAAATAAGGGTTACCCGAGGATAAGGGTTAATGAGTTTCAGGTGGACAGTGAGACAACACCGTGATGATTAGTAATGATGGTGGAAATTGTGCAGATTTGACTATTCATATGAGGAAGAGAATAGCAAATTTGATTGGTTAGAGTTTTCGCTGGTAGGCGTTTTAGGATAGTGTATAACGTATTATTAGAGTTGTCTATGTAAACATCAAGAAAATGAGATTTATTAATTAAGGAACCTAGTTTTCTTTTAAAATAAAGCGTTCTCAATTGTTTTGAAATATTATTCTGTTTTTCTCCAGCTTTTTGTTAATTTTCCTCGACGAGGAATAGCAAGTACCCGTGATCAATATAGAAAATGTATTTATCTTTTTGGTTGTTTAACTAAAAAAATATAAGCAAAATCGAAACAAAAAAATTGTATAATCAAGCAGAAGAATTATGTTGTGTTTAACACTGTTAATGTTAATGAAATATATATGTATTTATAATGTATATATATATATATATATATAGAGAGAGAGAGAGAGAGAGAGAGAAGGAGAGAGAGACAGAGAGATAGTTTTGTCAGATTGTCTGCATTGTCGGGGAATTCTTCTGGTATTGATTATTTTTGACAAAGGGAAGTTTCTTTTCCCGAAATATTAAATAATTATTTTTAATCATCCGGACATCACACAAACAGCTAACAACACTCTTGCTATTATGTAAGATTTTAGGAAAAATAAATAGTAAGTCCTATTTCGTATTCGAGTTATTGTTTTTGTTTCTTTAGAACTTGCATCTTACCCGGAATGTGCATTGCCCACAGCCTTTAAAAACATACTACTACTATACCCAGCAAGACTTCAAGCAAACTACCATTCTCTACTGTATATATATATATATATATATATATATATATATATATATATATATATATATATATATATATATATATACCCAATGAGTATTCCTTCTCACTGGGTTTTCTTTTTCCCCCATTTTAAACTGCGTCAGAGAACACTAAAACTAAGCAAATAACCTATCAGTCAATAATAAAGAATGAAAAAATAACGTAAAAAAGAAAACACCCTAACACATCGACAGAAAGGAAGCATGAGAT
>OY744546.1:46690188-46700188 GCA_963556195.1 Sepiola atlantica
AAAAGTATATAATATTAATATATACATATATATATATATATATATATATATATATATATATATATATATATATATATATATAGAGAGAGAGAGAGAGAGAGAGAGAGAGAGAGAGAGATAGAGAGAGATAGAGAGAGAGAGAAATAGATGAAGGAGAACAATGGATACGATGGGTTTATTCAATCGTTATATTAGAAATATACTTTTCTTTTACTTCGTCATTAGTTTGATTCATTTGCCGCTAAAGCCAAATTCAATTCTAGGTCATATTTACAGCTGCATCTCGAGGTATTTGATAGATATCTTTTATATTTTATATATATAATTTCACTTGACAGTCCAACTTGAAACGGACGAAACTATGAATTAGGCAGACATAAAAAAAAAACATTTTTCAAAACAGATGAAACTCTTTGCACATTTCACTCCGTCGTTTCTGTGTTTAATTTTATTTGCTGGCCTTGCAAATTTGCTTCGACAATTTGACCTTTAAGCGGACAAATTGTAGGGCCTGTTTTGTTTCAAATTTTCTAAATGATCGGAAAATCCGGTAACGATTAAAGTGGCACTGTTCTCCCCTTTCTTTTTTAGTTTTTTTAAAAGCCTTGGACATCTGAGTGTTCCACTCGGCCGACATGTTGGATAGGAAGCAGACAACTCCGTTGGTCATAAGCGTGCGCCATCTGGTCAATACCAAATATCAGAGCAATTTAATCAAACTGTATTGGAAGTTCTATGTCCGTATTTATTTTGCTGCGGCAAAAATTAATTATTTTCAAATTTCCTTTTTTTGTTTGGAAGATTACAAGAATTTTGAAATGAATGTTATGTTAAAACAAAATTGAGTTTTGAAGAATACTTTGCCTTATTTGGTGTGTCTTACATATATAGAAAAGTAAGTTGTTATTCCTATTCCATTAAACTGAATCGGATTTTGGCAACGTATCAGTCTGTGGTTCTAAAAGTAAACACTGTCATATAAATCCATTTTTTTGCATGCACCCCCCCCACATATATATATATATATATATATATATATATATATATACATATATAATTTATTTAGATACTGTATATTACATATTTCAGCAATGCACCGCGGTTTCATTCAAAAGGGCAGATTTAGACATCTTTAGTAAATCTCCGTGCCCAGTGGAATCATCGGCAAGCTGAAACGATTGTAGTCACGCCCGACAGGGAATGGCGTCAACAATGACAGAAAATTGTCATTGTTGACGCCATTACCTGTCGGACGTGACTACAATCCTTTCAGCTTGCCGATGATTCCACTGGGAACGGAGATTTACTAAAGATGTCTAAATCTGCCCTTTTGAATGTAACCGCGGTACATTGCTGAAAAATGTAATATACAGTATCTAAATAAATTATATTAGCTCTCTTATATGATCGAGCACTTTATTTGATTTATTTTCCTATAAAACCTGACACACTATATATATATATATATACATATATATATATATATATATATATATATATATATATATATATACATACAGCCAGGTACATAATACGCGACACTGTCATGCCAGTGTTATCAATGATCAGCTGTTAGTAACTGAGATTTCATGAGGCCGAATGACAATCTTATTCTTTCTTCAGAACATATTTGAAAATTTTATTTCCAAATTATGATACCTCAGTTTACACAGTTGCTGACGTATAACACCGACATGACAGTGTCGCGGATTATGTGCATGTCTATATAAACAAGAACAATTATATATAAACATCTCTATTTTATATTGAGCATTTTTACTAAACCCGGTAGATATTTTATTGATTTTTATCCTGTGGGTGCTTTCTATACCTAAATTACTATATATATATATTTATATATATATATATATATATTTAGGCAAACATTATTAAATAACACGGGGTGTTTTTGCTTTATAAGTCTTTCTTTTATATGTTCAACTTTCCGAATGGTTCATTTTATATTTCGCTCAAATGGGTGTATGTAAGTTCCGTGAGTTTCTTGTACCATTTTCTTTCTTTTTCGCGACTAACTTTGATGTCATGAAAATATTCTGCCTAAATACACACACTATAGCGATACTGAATTAATTTACCTAGACGCCATTATTCCGAATTCACCCGAGCAAGTCGTTGTCAATAGACAGTCTCTTCTACACAAAATAGTCATAATTTTAAAAAAAGAAAGTCACATAACATATTTTTAAGTAAAATTTAATAATTAAACTGTATTAAGTTCTTTTTAAAAATTTAACATAAAATAAAAATCTAATATAAAGTAATTTTTCTTTATTACTCAAAATCATCGAATAATAAGAATTAAATAAATCGATATCGATTCATTAAATTATTTTAGTGTGAAATCATTTATATCTGTTTGAAACCATCTGAAGTCAATTTAAAACGTTGTTTATGATTGTTTAGTACAAGAGAAACAGTCTACTAAAAGCGGGTAAGGCCACGAATTTGGAATACAGAAATCTAGGTAAAATAATCAAATATCGCCATATATACATATATATATGTATATATATATATATATATATATATATATATATATATATATATATATATATATATATATATACTGTCGCCCCCAAATCCATGCTAGGCTCTTTAGTTAGTTGTATTATCACAGCCGTCATCGTGGCTTCAATGTAATGTTCCTTTCAATACTCGAACACTTTACGACAGCTGACTTTAAATAGGATTACACTCTCGATGATTTGTCGAATTGTTTAAGTGTAAGCTAAGACGTTAGAATTTGAGTTTAGAATATAAATCGTGTTCCTGGGTTCGAGTCTGGAAACCGGTGTGAAAGATTATTCTCTACACTGACGATTCCTGTAATGAGGCAACGTATACGTATGTAGATAAAAACAAATATTTATAATTATATATATATATATATATATATATATATATATATATAATCATTATCTACATAGGTATACTTGTTATCCCAACGGCATCTTCAGTGATGCGATAACTGTTAAAACTGGGCGCTAGGTTCGATCCCCGGCACATTAGTCACTGTCAACTCAAATTCAAGCGCTCTAACCGATGAGGTCAATTAACACCGTAATTCGACAGATAGATATATACACCATTTTCATGTAAATTCAGGCGGAAAATATATTGTGCTATCTTGACAGAGGTCAACAAATAACGCAATTAATAAGTTGCATGTAAGCTTAGATTATACGGTTTATATTCTTGCTCTTAAAGCTCTGGCGTTAAGCTGCCTACACATAATTCTTTAATGATGAATATTTAATTATCATCCATATACGTATACGATTTTTTTTCTAACAGTATCTTAAGTGTTAACAATAGCATGCTCGATTAAAACACCATTTCCCTATCTCACTTTCAAAAAACAATATAATTGACAGTCCGTTTCGTCTACACGTGAAACAACAAGATATAGAGTTATATATCCTGGACTTTTTATGCGTGCAACTCAAAACTGTGTTAATGATTCCTATAGCAATATGTGCGTTTTTTTTTTTGGGGGGGGGTATTTTTCCAGATTGCTGAACTTGTGAAGAGTCGCACGTAATAAAATCCATGATATATATATCTATATGTTCGGTATTTCACATATAGACTAAACGGATAAATTTTTTCAGGTGAATAAATTAATGGTCTTTGGATATTGAAGATAATACTATATGTACAGTAGTAAGGGCTCGTCAGTTGACTATCCAGGCGACTATTTCGGGAATTTGAAGGAAATTCAGTCAAAATGATCTTGCTCTCTAAGCAGAACTATTCAATTTCTACCGCCCATACTTATAAGAACGGGTTTACATGGAGATGAAAGCATTCATGTACCTTTGGCACTATCAAGAGAAAGTTTAGGAAGGAGGATACATCGATAATATATATGTATACACATATATATATATATATATATATATATATATATATATATATATATATATATATATATATATATGGGAAAAAAGAAACAATGTTTCAGACAATATGTAAAAATAAAAATGGAATAAAGCATAAGCAATTCAACAACTAACAAAAATAAACTCAAAAACTCATGTTCTACCGAGATATTTCGGTCGTTAAGATACGACCATTTTCGTTCGGTTGGTAAACTTAATTTCAAAACGGAAAAGTTTTTAAATTTATACAAAGACGATGTGTCTCAAAGTAAAACATACTTTGCATCATGGTATTTTCATTACGAGTTGAATAGAATTACTGTATCCTACAACAGCCTATGAATTCAGAGATTGCTAATGCTGGCTCAATGATAAACAAGTTATTTTCGTGATATCTTTTTTACCACTTTCTGTAAATATATTTATACACACTTTTGTTAATAATAATGGACACTTATTTCGCTATATATCCATCTCTAACTTCGATTAATAAGATCCATCGCTATATCGTCTTCGTTTTTTCCTAACGAATATATATTATCAGCATTTTAACTAGTTAGTTTAATTTGTTAATTGATAGATAAAGGCCTAGGCGATATCTTTAAATGCGGTTAATGACAAACAGTATATTTTCAAGAGAGGCGACGAAGTAGCATTTCTCGTTAAAATATGAAAAAAGAAATTTCGTTTCTTATCTGTGAGTTGGAAGGTTTTTCGCACGTATTTCCTAACCCCATAGCTCATCCATATTAACAGAGATAAATGCTAAATGGTATTTGACACTTAAAATCGACGCATGGAATCCAAGGTTCGTGCCAAAAATAAAAACAACTAGATAATTGTAAACTGAAATATAATTGGAGATTGCAAATATCTAATTAGGCTTTCAAACGAATAGGAAATTATAACGTGCCTATCATTTCGTAGATTAAACCCAGCAGTGCTCAGTTCAAAATGAAAGTTTACAGGTTGTGCACGCAATATATACAATATCTACGCCGGTCGAATTTTTTGGTGTCATCTGGATTTGCTTACCAGCGATTCAGCTCATACATCCGAGGTGTTTCTCGTGTTCTCTAGTATTGACTGATTTAGTCCTTGCTTCATTTGTCCCAGCTCGTTTAACTCTTCGGCCCATTGGTCTTCATCTATTCGCTGTTCAGGTACCTCGTTATTATACAGGTTGCTGTTCTTTCAAAGAAACGGATGCTTGTAGAATCTTTTTTCCGGTTGACATTTTTTTCTCTTACTAATAGCTTTGTTGTTTGTTTTTTACAAAACTATGGTAACCAGGCACCATCTTGCTTTCGCGTTAATCATATTTCGTTCGTTTTAGCTCTTTACATAAAGTATCTCCATATTATGTCTGTAGCGCTCACCATAAACAAGAGAATATACAGAATTAAATTCACGACATCAGTCAGCCAATTGACGAGGCACGCATTTTCGAAGTTGTTGCAAGAATTTCGAGGTTGTTTAAGATTACGATACCCAATTGTATGGAATGGAGAAAATAGTCATTGCCAAATTTCCAAATGATATTGCATACTTATTTTTTCGTGATGTAACAAGAAGCTCATTATTGATCTAATCTCGACGTCTTAAACAGACTTCATCTTTCATAGGCAAATCTGTATTTTCAAATTCTATAACCAATCTCCTACACGGTCTGCCATCCAATAGTTCTTATCCATAAACTAAGTTTATATTTCAACTCGCTACACATTGACAGTTTACTTGCCTTTCCACGAATGCAACTAATATACAACGTCGGTTTTATATGGGGTGGGATTTTAACTCTCACACCCTTACCCCTACTCCAAAAGAAGAAGCACACTAGATGGTACAAAAATAAAAAAAAATATCCAAGTCAAGAAAGATCCACCCTCGATAAATCGAAAACAAAAGAGATACTACACTTTGATCCGCGTTCACAGTTATCTCTTGTAAATTAATACACATTATGCGCCTCAAATTCTTCTTAGATTCTATCAGGTTTTAAATGTTTTCAACAGCTAAATTCTAATTACTTATTCTTGTAAAATAATTATTTATGAAGTTACTTGTACCCACATAGATATACAATAAAACATGGGTTCATGAACGTCTCAGAACTGGAACTGGAACAATTCGGATTTCCGAACCCAAAAATTAAAGCAAAAACTGACATGGTTCTTTAATAAAATGTGCATTCCCGAACAACACCGATGCCAACCAACATTGTGGCCGATTAAACGTTAACAGTCACATTCATGGTTGCCATTCTTTGATTTTTTAAAAATACCGATTATGTTTGTGTTTTTTTTTAATCAATCTGGATTTTTCTTTATTGAATCTGTTTTTTTCTATGAAACAATATTTTTAAATACCTGCTATTTTTTTTAAAATACACAAACTGTTCAGTAAATTGTCATGACTATAAACTGAACAACGTTTTGTTTAAAAAAAAGTTCACAGAGAATATATTTTAACCGAATAATTTTAATAATTTTAATAATGATAAATATGTTATAATATAAAATATAATATAATAAATAATAAAATAAATATAAATTCATAAATAGTCAACAATAATATAATAAATAATAAAATAAATATAAATTCATAAATAGAAAATAAATAAATAAAATAAATATGTTATAATATAAAATATAATATAATAAAAAATATAATATAATAAATATGTTAATTAGGTATATTTTAATAATTTTAATATATTTTAACCAAATAAGATTTTAGATTATACATCTTATTCAGTAGTGAAAGCAATGACATAACTAAGCTAAGTAATGTTGTATATTAAACCAACAGACATTTGAAAATAGTCTATCTATATTAGAATTAATTTGAGTCTGATTTTGTAAATCAATGTGGGTTTTATTCGCAGGCAAATCTTTTTTTTTTAATTGAGAGTAGTAATTCTGGTATGTGCAGGTGTTGAATCATAATAACACACAGTAAATAATAACTCATCTGGTGCTTGGGAACGAATCTATTAAAGTATTTGCAATGTTAAAACATGAAAGATTTAGATTTCTTACAGCTTTACAGACGAATTATGTTCGAAAACCGAGATTCAACTGTATGTGGTATATAAATAGCATTTACTCCCCATTAGTACTATTAAAATTCGGAGTATTACAATCTGTGTAGAACGTATGGTGTGAGCGCATATAATACATCTAAATAAAGACTATTATCCATTAAATGACGGATCCAGTATAACATTTTGGAAAGGTTTCTACGATGTTAACGTTTCGATAATTGTACATCACTGTCCTATCTGGAAAGGTTATTGTATATGTCTAATCACCTACATATTAAGTCTGCTGTAAAAAAACAAATAAAAAAAACAATAACAACCATACACAAACACAGACACTGTCTAGCTCTGCTTCAGCGGTACAATCAAAAACAACTAGTGAAATCCATCTAACTACATTTAAGAAATACTTACATTAAGTTACGGGCAAAAGTTTATTAGAATTAACAACGCAAGACAAGAAAATCACTTTCATTAAACGCAAAAAATACTTTTCTACCTACCTGCTTTTTTATACTTCTTAAAGTGTTTTATATTTTTTTCATTTGAATATAAGAATTTGTCCATATACTCTATCCTTAGAGTTATATTTCAACATGGCTGTCGATTTTTGGGAGAGTTGTCGAAAATTTGATGCTCATGAGACCACCTAAAATAATCGACCTCCATTTTATTTCAAACTAGTGTCTAAATACAAGTTAGGATTAAAAAAAATTCATAAATAATAAATGTTACATTCAGTTATGTAACTGGAAAATTATACAGGAATGTAGAAAAGTAAGTTTTCTTACATTTAATAAGCGCGTAAGATCAAAGTGTAGTATCTGTTCCGATGGATACTGCACCCCATAGACTGGTATTGTCTTGGCCTTCGGGGCTTGATTTACGCCGGTCTATGGGTCTGTCCTGTGCAGTTCTAGGAGGTCAACCCTTCCAGGCTTCGCCTCCCCTCTTTGGGGAGGAGTAAATTTATTGCTTACTGCCTGAGGCGCCCCTACCAAGGAATGCCGACGGGGCTGCCCAGGCAATTTTTAATGGCCAGAGTGGTCACCTCTCGGGCGCTGGCTTTACAAACCCACCTTTCCCGACCCGACCTTGGGTCACGTCTTACTTGTCGCAGTAAGATAAAAACTGGCCTTGTGCCTAACTCCTGGAGAGGAGTTAATAAATACTAGTTGTATATGTGGCCCCTTCCCGTTTTGTGCTGTTAACTATACTACAGTTTCGCAGAATAGCGAACCACATGCACTGAATGTGGCATTATGGTGATTGGATAGTATTGACGTATTTGATAAATAATAATACATGACAGTTATTATGACGTTTTCTGTGTAAATAATACAGTTGTCAGTGAGAGAGAAACAGAAACACAATACTTCCAAATGCATGATCTTGTGACTAATCATATATATAATACAATAGACGACCTTTTGGATCACTATTTGTTCTATTCCTTTAGTCTTTCTCTTTCATCCTCCTCTCTTTGTTCCGCCTGTTTCTCTCTTTTAATTAATGATGTAATCATTTTCTGATATCAAAAATATAGTTTCCTCACTCTCTCTGTCTATGTATAAGGTAATCCGTTTTGTGACGTCATAAAGAATGTATCTATTACCTTGCTTTTATTGTATGATGTCATCCTTTTCGGATGTCTACAAAGGATTCAAAGAACCAAGCAAGCACTAAGGCTTGCAATATTAAAAAAACGTGAACGAGTTATGTAATAATACGCAGAAAATTAGAACAAGTAAAGTAATGGTGTTAAAATGTAATTCAATCTTAAACTGAGCAATATATTCTGAGCAAACTATATTTTGTTTGATCAAAATATATGTGTAAAAAAGCTTTAGGCTAACAAACAGTGATTACTCAGCTATAGTATTATATATATATATATATATATATATATATATATATATATAACTTCTTTGTAAAATGGTAGGAAAAATCCCAGCAGAGTGCTCGATTAATTAAGAATTAAAGTTAAAAATTAAGAGCATAATATTTAGTTAAGAATTCTCGGCAGAGTGCTAGGAAAAATCTAATTTTTCTGTACCAGAATAAATATATATATATATATATATATATATATATATATATATATATATATATATATATATATATATATATATGGGTGTGTATGTGTGTGAGTGTGTAAATGCATACGTTTATATATACATATATATGCACAAACATATTCATATATTTACATATGTACATTTATATATATATATATATATATATATATATATATATATATATATAGATTTAGATTTTTCACTTATAAAATAGATCATTCAGTGAAGACCGGGGTTGTTCCAATAAAAAACAAGCTCGATGATACTCGATTACAGAGTACAGAGCATTTATATGTGATTTTATGAAGGCTTACCAAAGCATTCCTTTCAAGACACCAATGATCATGATTAAAGATATTTTTTCTTACAAATACTATTTATTCAAATTAAATTTAATTTGAATAAATAGTATTTGTAAGAAAAAATATCTTTAATGGTGATCATTGGTGTCTTGAAAGGAATGCTTTGGTAAGCCTTCATAAAATCACATATATATATATATATCTATATCTATATATATATATATCTATATCTATATCTATATATATATATATATATATATATATATATATATATATATATATCTATATATATATATATATATATAATCATAATATCCCAGGTAAACATCCACAGGGTAGTAATCCAAAGAATTTCAACCGGGTTTATAAAAAGTGCTCAATGTCAAATAGAGCTTTTATATATGACTATTTTTATTTACACAGACAAATACAAAATCTGCGACACTGGCATGTCGATGTTATCGATCAACAGCTATTATAAACTTAGATCTCATAAGGGAGAGTTAGAATCCGATCTTAACCTTAGATCATATGTGGAAAGAATATGATATAAGGTTAAGATTGGATTATAACTCTTCCTGGTGAGATATCCGTTTATAATAGCTGTTGATCGATAACATCGACATGCCAGTGACACAGATGTTGTATATGTCTGTGTAAATAAAAATAATCATA
>OY744546.1:46717688-46725188 GCA_963556195.1 Sepiola atlantica
TACTACACTTTGATCCCGGCCAAAAGGCCGAGATAATATAAACCATATATTAGATCTAAGTCGAACACCGCCCGTGCAAATATAAAGAGATGTTCACCTACCGAAAATAAGTTACGTCCATTTAATGTCCGTGTTAAATGATTGAATGTTTAATAAAATGAAGCGTGACAGACCGACGATCATACCAACGAAGAGACAAAGTTTGTCCTAGATATAAAAAGGTGCATATAATAAAACAGACGAATAAAAGGTAGGGGAAGAGAGACACATTTAAGCATCCGATAAAGATGTACTATAAACTGCATGAATTAATGTAAGAACAACCGGAAATCTCTTACTCTTTCCTTTCATTTAAAATTTGTGAATTTTCTAAACCGGAAGTTACATGTTCGATCGTTTTTAACTTCCGGCGCTTCACTGTAAGCCTTCTAAATGACGCGCATTTATTATCACCTCGTTTCACGATCCTCCCCCGTTGTTAAGTATCCGTTGAGAACCGACCTCCGTGGAGATTTAAGTCGGTCGCCAATAATTTTACACTTTCAGCTCCGCCATTCTTGTGATTTAGACTGAGCTAAGTTAGATTTTACGATGAATTAACTCATCGTTTATAAAATCGTCTCAGTTTTACCCTGAAACTATTCTCTTCTTTCACAGCCCTTACATAGCTTTGTTACTCTCTGTTCTGTGTTGTCAGCCGTATAATATCATCATGGTTGGCAAAACACACACATCGTTTTTTTTTTCTGAAAAGAAATGTGTCTTTATTTGTGCACATTACTCCGCATGTTTTTTATTTTGTCAAATCAACAATGAGGTATACAACAGAAAGCGTCACAAAATTCAACTCATTTAAATGCGAACTTTCTACCGTCGCTACGACTGTAACTGACATCATCATAAATGCAGAGATATGAAGAAATGAACAATAAATTTATTTGCTCACAATTGTTTCGAAAAGGAGGTTTTATCTTGAAATATTGATATCTGAGATATTTTTTATATTTAAATACTAGAATAGTTAAGAATTTAATTGGTTGTTTTGGTTGTTTTGTTTTACGGCAGATGGACCCTTTAATGCCAAATCCAGGGCTTTTTACTAAAAGTATTTACGCTTGAAGTTGTTAATATCTTCAAATATTTATCAAAAAAGAGGAAAACTACTGTGTTTGTTTTTGGCTTTGCAGAACAAGATTGAGTATTGTAAAAAAAAACAAAAAAAAAAACACTTGCATCAATTTTTGCAACATGTTGTGCCAGGAAGCTGGTATCTTCAGACAGCGTGATCTGGAACACCAGTTAAGAATTTAAATATATTATATTAAACTATATATACATGTAGTTATATCCATAGACAGCTGTTTCGCAGTATGACGGCACTTCAGAGTAACTACACGACCCCATTATCAAATTGTGAACTGCAGTCGAGAATTTTACCCTTTAACCATTATTCTCGCCCCGAAAGAAAGTGAAATTATAACGCTTATATATTCATACATTTACACCACCGACTACCGGTCGATGTTTATGTATAATTAATGAATGTACTAATACTAACTTCACATCATATGTACAGACGGAAATAAGACGGAAATAATATCACCGTACTATAAAAGGTAGGATGGCAGATACATCGGTGACGGAGTATGAAGGTTAATGTTATAGCAATAGTAAAATAAGCTAAACTATTTCAAGTGTTGCGCATTACAATTGTGAGAATAAAGAGTTAACTCCAATATTTGACTGGCCAATTACATCAAGGATATTAATCAAACTTTCATTATAGGACTCTATATTCATTATAGATCTTCGTTAATCTAGTTCAGTCTACAGTTATAATTCTTCAAAGTGTAGTATCTGTTCCGATGGATACTGCATCCCATACTGGTGTTGTCTTGGCCTTCGGGTCTTGATTTACGCCGGTCAATGGGTCTGTCCTGTGCAGTTCTGGGAGGTCCACCTTCCCAGGCTTTGCCTCCCCTCTTTGGGGAGGAGTAAGTTTATTGCTTACTGTCAGACGGGGCTGCCCAGGCAATTTTTAAACCCCACTTTCCCGACTTGACCTTGGGTCACATCTTACTTGTGGGAGTAAGATAAAAACTGGCCTTGTGCCTAACTCCTGGAGAGGAGTAAATCAATACAGTTCTATTTCTTCAAACAATTGTAAGTTTGTACTAGAAAGCCATGCACTTAGTAGAGAAAAGGGCATTTTTTAAATACGCATAACAGGAGGAGTCATCAAAAAACATGTTAATTGCTTAGTTCTTTAAGATCTACTATATAAAGAACCATAACAGAATTCAAGGATCATGGAAACACCTCTAGCAACAACAAAAACGACGACAACTACGACAAGATAAACAACAACAAAAATAAATAATAAAAAAATAATAGTAAAATAATAGTAATAGTAATAATTATACTAATAATAGTAATAGTAATAGTAATAATAAAAATGTATGAATTAATACGATAGCTTGTGCGTTCGTGTGCCACGCTTACATTAAAAGCTCTGCGCATGCGTGCCGCACCTTAATTTGGAAAAGCATTTAAGTAACGTAAGTTTCAAAGCATTTGAAGCATTTTCCTTTGGCGCAACGGTTACCGACGTAGGATTATAACGTCTGTTTTTGAAGTCGGTCCGACTGTTTATAGTTCGATCCCAACCAACCTCTAAGACTTTTTTTTCTACATCGAAGGAGAGGGAGGTAGGGAGGGAACGCCCGGGAAAACATATATTAATACGATAGCGTGTGTGTTATTTTGTATGCCACGCTTACATCAAAAGCAACGACCTTCCGAATCTTTGTATGCTTGGCCTTTTGGCTGAGATCAAAGTGTAGTATCTGTTCCGATGGATACTGCACCCCATAGACTGGTATTGTCTTGGCCTTCGGAGCTTGATTTACGCCGGTCTATGGGTCTGTCCTGTGCAGTTCTAGGAGGTCCACCTTCCCAGGCTTCGCCTCCCCTTTTTGGGGAGGAGTAAGTTTATTGTTTAGTGCCTTATGCGCCCCTAACGGAGAATGCCGACGGGACTGCCCAGGCAATTTTTAAACCCCACTTTCCCGACCCGACCTTGGGTCACATCTTACTTGTGGGAGTAAGATAAAAACTAGCATTGTGTTTAACTCCTGGAGAGGAGTAACTCAATATTCATGAAATGGAGCCAAATTTAATTCAATCTAAAGCATTAACAAAATAAGGTTTGGTCGTCGAAATCGAAATTAGTCAATCGATCAAATCGGGAGAAAAGTCTGACGGACGGACGGCAGACAGACGGACACGAAACCGCTTTTATTTATTAGACAACCTCCTCTGGAATTTTTTATAGGTTAGGAACAAGATAATTAGTATTGGAACATCATCATCATCATCATCATCATCATCATCATCATCATCATCATCATCATCATCATCATCATAATAATAATAATAATAATAATAATAATAATAGTAATTAATAATAATAATAATAATTATTATGTTTATTATTATGTTGATGATCATCATCATCCTCATCAATAATAATAATAATAATAATAATAATAATAATAATAATAATAATAATAATAATAATAATAATACAACTAATAATAATAATAATAATAATAATAATAATACAACTAATAATGATAATAATAATAATAATAATAATAATAATAATAATAGTTCGAATGCAAAACGCAATAAATCCAAGTTATTTTAATTAAAACCTTAAACAATAAAAGGACCAATATATTAAATCTAGACTTTGGCTTATTTTAATAAAAAGCATAAAATAAATTATGTCGGTATCATATAATTTAAAACCTGATTTGGGCGTAGTGTCGATTGTGTAAATGGCACACATTTGTAGTGATAGTTTCGAAATGTTGTAATCGAACTTATAGAAGTAAAGAGATTTACTAATTTGAGTAATGCAAAAGAAAGCCATGAAAGTTGTGACATAGTTTATGAATTTTCGAATAAAGTCAAAGTAGAATCGATTATTAGGCGGGTTTTGTACAACATATAGTTACTGCTACATATCACAAGTTATTACAATTGAGAATATAGTAAAAATTAACGTCAATTCTATCAACAATGTTTCTCTAACAAATATAGCATGATTAACATAATGGTTCGAATTGTGTGATTTTAAGGCATATAAATTCGGTTTCACGTTATTTCGGTACTAAGGAGTCAACACTTAGCAAGGTCAATAACCACTCGAGTAGGCGTGTTCAGAAGTTGGATTACCAGTTTAATAATAGAAAGAATATGATGAGATGATCAAAATGAAGTGTTTGTTGACATCGGATGTTTAAACGGCCGTGTTGTAGTCAGTGGGAAGCAGTCGCGTGATATTGTTGTCCCATTTATAAGTTCTTGGAAAGTAATTCTGTTTGTAAAGATTTCTCCTGGCCTGCCTCTAAAAAGAACATCCGAAACAGAACAGCAAACAAGCTTGGTGCTTCACCTAAAATATACTCTGTCAGTAGCCTATCGTCCCACATCTTTCTCCTGAAAACTAGAACAAACTAATTATACTTCACAAACTGTAACAATGGAATAGAAATATTTACTGTCTCTTCACACATTCTTTTACATTTGGTTCCTTCTGTTGCTGGCTTCTTATCGTGTACAATGACGGATAGCATATGATCTTTTAAAACTAGATTTTTTTACATGTTAGATTGGATTTTAAGACAACTGTGTTGTAGTAGGTAGGGAACAGTTAGATTGTTTTTGTCCAATACACAGGAAGTTCTTGGTAAGTAACTCTGTTCATGAAAAATCGCCTTACTCCAGGTACAAGGATGTCTTCTTTAGAGAGATTAGTTTTTGTGGTGTCGTAATCCACTTAACCACCGTCACCTCCCAAAACTGAAATAAAAGTTTATAAACCCGACGATAACGAAAACATAGTTAATACTTATTCATGTAGTATATTTTAGATATTATGTTAATATAAGCATTATTTATTAAATCAACAATTGTTCACATAAGATTAACTGATACGTCTGGTTGGATGTCAACATTAGTAATTTAAAATTAATAACACGATATTAAAGGCTAGGTAAGAATAAAGCGATTTTTAGATTTTATGAATGTGAAAAAAGTAATAATTTCAAAAAAATAAGTTTCTTTATAAATTCAATTATTTTTATAAACCTGTTATATTAAGCATATAACTATATATCAATTTAACTGAAATTAAGAATTTCAGTGGATACGTACATTATGGTGGCGGCGATTTGCAAAAGCGTGTCAGCCGAAAATAAATAGTATTCAAACTGCTGGGGAATAGTGAGGTCTTACACGGTGGAACCAGATATTATTTACCGTAACGCAATACGCATCATACACGATACATTATATACGATAAAATTAACGCTATCGTCTCTATTAAAATCATAACGCCTTCACGCATTTCTTTACATATGACAAGAGTATCAGCAAGTTCATAACTAATTAGTTATTTGAGATATTCAACAAGATGTGACGCATTTAACGCTTTGCCGGATGAATATGTAAGGCTTAATGATCATCGTCGAGTGTTTACCTGTTTTGTTCTTGATAAGAAGGGTCGAACGGCGATTGAAGCGATAAATCCATTAAAATAAGCTTGCTACCTTTGAAATATTTGATAAGGAATTATTAATTATATTTGAGTTTGTCTAGTTTATTTTGTATTTAATTAATTTAATTTTATATGTAAAATGTTGAATTAATTCATATCCGTCTAATGACGACTGATAACAGGCTCAGTATAATTAGCAAATTAATATCTGATAAGTATTAATTCAAATATACACATTCATGTATATATATATATATATATATATATATATATATATATATATATATATATATATATATATATATCATGTGTGTATTTTGGAGGATTTTCTCGTTTATGCAAACATTGTGAACATGAACAGAATTCGTCTATTTAATTATACCTTTTTTTATGTTTTCAATTTTTCTGATGTTTTTTTTTTGTATTAAAATAAAAATAAATAATAAATGTTCCATAGGTTTCATAGGTTTCACAGGTTTTACAGAAAATTAAAAAAAAATTAAAAAACGTATAATTTAAGAGACGAATTCTGTTATTTTTAACAATGTTTGCATATATATATATATATATATATATATATATATATATATATATATATATATATCAATGTTTATATATGCTTATACACTATGCTAATATTTCTATACGCACTCTAAAGCTGCGTAAGAATGAATATTGTGATATATCCTTATACATCCTTATATATATATATATATATATATATATATATATATATATATATATATATATATATATATATATATATATATATTTATTTATTTTGGTACAGAAAAATTAGTATAACATTCGTGCCGTCGGTTTCAAGCTCGGAAAGTCTTAGCCATCCGGCTCTCTTCAGCTTGCGTAGTCATCTCCAGGAGATGACAACAGAAACTCAAGAGAGCCGAATCGCTAAGACTTTCCGAGCTTGAAACCGACGGCACGAATTCTGTACTAATTTTTCTGTACCAAAATAAATAAATAAATATTATGCTCTTAATTTTTAACTTTAATTCTTAATTAATCGAGCACTCTGCTGGGATTTTTGCTACTATATTACAAAGAAGGTATATATATATATATATATATATATATATATATATATATATATATATATATATATATATATAGGAAGACTCGTTGTTACCCAAGTTTGGAGGAGATAATCTGCCTTTTTCCTCGATTCCATATGACCATATTACCTTTTTTATTCTTACATTTTACATTTTATAATATTTTTTAGGGTTGGACACATTAATAGTTAAATGTTGTAAATGGCGGAATATTTATTGAAAAACGTGTTGGTAATTGTGTTTCATATAAAACAAAATATATAAACATTTATCATAATTATAATTTTGAAATTTTATGACATTCGTTTTAATATAAACTAAAAGAATTAACGCCTTATGACGGGTAAAATGAATTCCTAGAACCTAAGTTTTCTTGAACTACTTTTAGGTCTACTAACGGAGAATAAAATTTAGATAAAATGATTTTTAACCTCATGTCTAGAAATCACTATTTTAATGCAAATCAAAATCTATTACATGGTTAGGATGCTAGAAAATGTCTCAAATTAAGGGGCAAAGCTTAATTTGTTTAAAGAAAGAAAACAAATTCAGAGAATCTTTCTTGAATGGTATCAAATGTTTTAATTAAATACAACAGTGAAATATTTGAATTTTCAAATGGAAGTTTACGTTATAATGCCCTTCCCTTCTCCAAAAGAACGTGTTTAAAGCCTCCAAAGAAACTACACTCTCGAAGATACACATTTCTTGATGTCTACAACCTCTTGTTAAATTTTCACAAAAATTAGATTTTTTTCTGGATTTTAATAATTTATAATGATCTCTTAAAGATTACGGAGTGAATCATATATATGCAAATATAAAAAGATATAAACATACCTTAATTTATAAACAGAGAAA
>OY744546.1:46730188-46737688 GCA_963556195.1 Sepiola atlantica
CACCTGAGGATGATTCGACGAAGAATCATAAACGCTAGTGAAACATGTGAAACCTATGGAACATTTATTACTTTTTTTAATTTTAATAATATAGTATAATTAAACAGGCGAATTCTATCGTTTGTTACAATGTTTGCAAACATATATATATATATATATATATATATATATATATATATATATATATAAGAGGGTAGTGCAGTATTAGTGCAGTTCCAACGAGAAAACAGTTTATATGTAAAGGAGTAAGGCTACCAAAATTTGTAAAAAGTTTTTTTCAACATGTATTTATTATTTTGTTATTTTATCATTTCATAATTTAATATAACTCGTTTCAAGCGATGGCCCGCTCTGATCAGACATGTACATTCATTTGAAGAAATGTCTTTCGATTTGAAAGAATGTTGTTTCATTTGAGGAAATGTGTTATTGTTTTGCGTTTCTGCGCATGTGTGGGTTTGCGGGTGTGTGTGTATGTGTTTTGATATTTTGATATTTTTATTTTTATATTTTATTATTTTTTGCTTCTCTTGGTCAATATCGTTTGTGATTTTGACCTTTATTTTATCGGTCGTCTTCTGAATTAAGTGTTTTGGGTTTTCTTTTGAAAATTATTATTTTTATTATTTTGTATTATTTCGTATTTAGTGCTCGTGTGTGCATTTGTGTGTGTGTGATGTTTGTTCTGAATCTTGTAGATAGGTGAGCGGAATACCTACACACTCTCTCTCCCCCACACACGCAGATACACGCATACACACATATATGTGCACACACACATACATAGGCGTATGGTTAGATAGATAGAAAAGGTAGAGAAAGGTTGATAGAAACACAGGCGGATCTATAGAAGTACATGTGTATTCACATCCATGTTTGTATGCATGCATGGACACACACAATAATACACCAGCGTGTCGCCCACACATTCTATGCATGTGCACATGTACATGCGCGAGCATGAACGTGGGCTACGTCCATATATGCGTGTATCCCCGCCTCCAAATGCATGTACATGTGTGCGGTCTGTATGGTGTGTAGTTTGAGTTACTATCTGTTCAATGCTGGATTGAAATTAAATATAAAGTGTTTTTCTTTGTGTTAGTAAGTATGTGTTATCTGGGCTTTCGAAAATTGGCATTATTTTAAACTTTCTTCCGCTGCATGAGTGCACATGTGGGGAGACGAATAATTTACGGCTTTCTAGGATTTTAATGTTGATTTTATGTAAATATATTCTATTATTAAATGTTTTGGTGGCGCCTATGTAAGATTCGTTGCATGCTGTACAGTCTAGCACATAGCCAACGTTTCTGGAGGTGCAGTTAAGGTATTTGTTATAGTGAATGTTTGTATTGGGTGTTTAAATGTGTATGAGTTCTCCTCTATTATTATTTTACAGGCCCTACATCTTTTCTTGTTGCATTTTGTGATCCCTTGTATTGTGTGTTGGTTGAGTTTGGTTGGGATATACATTTGTCTGAGTTTTTTGGTTGGCGTTTGCTTTTTAATATTTTCGTTGTTTTAATATGTTGCTTAGTTTGTTGTTTTGATTGAGTAGGGTTAATTTTCTTGTTATTTCTGTGAATAATTATGGATTGTTTTTGCTGTGTGAAGAAATGTAAGCTAATATCTGTTCTTTATTTCGTTTTTTGGAAATTCGTAATTGTTCTAATGGTCTATTTTCTTCTAGTTCTATATATTTGTGTATTATTTGTAGAGGGTATTCTCTTGTTGTTAAAAATCCGAAGGTGTTTGTCACTGAATATAGTACAGATCCTGCGCGCTATGAAGTGGGGTATAGATTTTAGGCAGCTTTTTGGGTGATGTCTCCTAAAATGGAGATATTGTTAGATGCCTGTTGGTTTGTGGTAGAAGTTTACGATTGTGTGAGGAGGTAATGTCTTGGAATATTGCATCATAACAACAGAACATATACTATACTACTTCCACAACTCTCAATAAGGAAAAGGTTATGCCTGGGACGATGACATCATGACGACAGAACAGATACTACACTATCTCCACACCTCACAAAAAGGAGAAAGTAATGCCTGGGAGGATAGCATTATGGCAACAGAACAGATATTAGACTACGGCCACACATCTCAAAAAGGACGCGGTAATGCCTGGGAGGATGCAATCATTACAACAGAACATACACTACACTAACTCCACATCTTTCAAAAGAAGAGGTGGTAATGCCTGGGAGGATAGTATAATGACAACAGAACAGATACTACACTACCTCTACACCTCTCAAAAAAGGAGGAGGTAATGCCTGGGTGGATGGTATCATGCCAACTGAAGAGAACGGTTTAATTTGTGGAAATGACTTGCAGTTTTTTTCGGGTATGATTTGTAATGTGTTTTTAAAAAAAAGACTACAGGATATAATTGTTTTCTATTTAAATAACTACATAATTAAATTGAAATTTAGCTGAAAATATCTTAAATAATCGACCCCCAGAAGAAATCTGTTCTATAGTTCGCTTATGATTGAATTTAGAGATTCGGGAATACGCCCATTTACTTTCTCGGTGAATTTTACATTAGAATACATTTTTAGAGTGCATGTAGATTCACTAACTTTTTTCTCGAAGGCATATATATATATATATATATATATATATATATATATATATATATATATATATATATATATAAATAGAATTATAAAAAGAAAAACTATACACACATTAAGGTTGTACACATAATAACTTATTTCGACCCCTTTAATTAGGTCTATACATCTGAGGAGACCTAATTAAAGGGGTCGAAATAAGCTATTATGTGTACAACCTTAATGTGTGTATAGTTTTTCTTAATTTCTTCTGATTTTTGGTACATTTTTGTGATTCCACGTGATGAAGAATCAAAACGTTTGTGATACATATGGAACATACATTAATCTTTTTGCTTTTTACACAAAAAAAATCATTAGACAACTGAAAAATAAAAAAATGTCTAAATAGGAAGAGGAATTCTATTATTTTTTACAATGTTTGCTCAAATATATACATACACATACATATATATTAATATATACTATTATTTCATGTATCCGCATAACATTTTATAAATAGATATAATGTTTAATTTATCAATTTTCAGTATTTACTTCAACAGTGCTTGATACGTAAGTAGAGCTAGGTAGTAAGCTATGAAAATATATTTATGGCAATTAAACTACACAGAGACTCCCGCGTTTCCTCCCCGGGGGGATCTTCAGGCTATGAAACGCGGGAGACTCTGTGTAGCTTAATTGCCATAAATATATTTTCATAGCTTACTACTATATATATATATATATATATATATATATATATATATATATATATATATATATATATATATAAATGATAATTTATTTCATTTTAACTACAAAATTTATTTTGTTTCACGAGAGCAGTTTGAGGGGCTCCCGATCCTCAGATCTTGAAATAACATTACCTAATGTTATGTTATTTCAAGACCTGAGAATCGGGAGCCCCTCAAACAGCTCTCGTGAAACAAAATCAATTTTTGTAGTCAAAATCGAATAAATTATCATTTATATTTATATTTCTGCTCTATATTTTTATTGAGCACTCTCATAAACCCGGTTCATCCCTTCTGGATGTATACCCTGTGGAGCTATAGCTTACTTGGATTATATATATATATATATATATATATATATATATATATATATATATATATATATATATGGTAATAGTTTTTTTATGTTCGTTTATACAAATATTATGTGGCAGTAACTGATGCTTCAGTAGCGCATAGATGAATCGCTATTTGCACTTAGGCGACGAACCACCTGCTGTGTTTCATGCATGCTTGATCCGGACCTCACCGAAATACTATCCAATGAAATGGCACGCAGTTGCATGCTGGGATCGAGAAAGCATTTGGGATGAAATTGCAAAACGTTAAAAGTAACAAAAAGAAAAATAGAAGAGGAGAAATTAAGAAAGAAGAAATACAAACTATATTATTAGGTGGCATCGTAACAAACAAGGCTCGAAAACCGTGGGGGTGGGTAGTCGAGGAGGAGCGTGTAACGCCGGAATTGCGAAATATAGAAAGGAAGGAATGAGAACGCGGCAGAGATTGAACAGGTCGAATCAATCAATGTTCTTTGAGAGAGATATATTAAGAGAAATAATGGTAGAAAGTTAGGGTACGGGTAATGGTCGTGAATGGATATAGTATGCGGGGGATAGTCAGGGGTTTGGATAGATGATATTAAGTGTTAAATAGGCCATCGCTGGGAGATAAACACGGAATTTACAAACAAGAGAATTAGAGATGGATAGTATAAGTGAAGAAGACATTTTCTATAAAGGAAAAAGGAATGAATGAAAGATTGAACTGAAGCAAAAATTAATAATGAATAATAAAGAAGGAAATAACGAAATAATGAAATGTACAAAAATGCGTATGTAATTGGGGTAATGAGTTTGATAAATTGATGTAAAATTGAATGGAGTAGGAAATAGTCCTCCATTGATGGATAAAGAGAGATATAACAAAGAAAGTGTTTAATAGTGTGGGAGAGATTGAGGGACAGGGGCGACTTAGAAACAATTTTTTTTTACATAATGTAAAATAAAAAGAGTAAAATCTATTATATATATTACAAAAACAATAAAGCGTTTGCAGAGAAGTAGTCCTTTTTTTTAGATGGCTTACAGCACTATGTGATTCGCAAAATATAGCCTCTTCGTAGTGAATGAATTTCCATTCTTAGTTGGCTGCCCCTTCTTACTTGAGGTTACGCTGTTAATATGCATAAGGCAAAACACGGCTGATCTAGAGTAAACTGTTACGAAACATGACGCTATTCCACAGGTAGCAGTAGTTTTAGTTGCACTCATCAACACAATTCTTCTTCTTTCGTATGAATCAGATACTTCTGGTGTTGGCATTAGTTTCCCCGATGTTTTTCTAATTAGAAATCTTTCAGAAAAGACATCGGGTACTTACAGGAAGGACACGAGAAGGTTGCCAACATCCCTAAGTGACAGTGGTAGTGTGGAACCGACTGGATTCGAACTTGGAACACCCAAGTATTCAGTCCGTATCGATATCCACTTAACCACCGTCACCTCCCATCAACACACTGATTATCTGGTTCTGAGAATAGTATTGCTTTAGCAATGGGAAGACATAACTGCTCCAATTAGATAAGCATCGTCGACTATATACATATATGATGTGTTGCAAATTCAATAAGCCTCAGGAAAAAAAAACATAATTACTGGCTAACCACGGATGATCCAAGTGAAAGAGAGGCTATTCAAAGAAAATAAGACAACTTCACTTGTGTTTCTCCGTGTTTTTTCTAGCGACCTAATTTACCCATTGGATTACTATGTTCAACTGTATTGTTTGGATTATTCTGACAAGTATTCACATTGTTTGATTTCATACTCACAACGTTTCGGCCGATGTAACTTCCGATTTCCTTAATGGGTATTATATTGTAGTAGTCGGGAATATGTACAGAATTTCGAACGGAAATATTTAATGCTGTACAGATTCCTGAGTTTGACGGAAATATTTCCGAGTTCGACAAGATGCAGCCGAAGAGGGTCAGAGGTTACATCGGCTGAAACGTCGTGAGAATAACATCCAAGATTAGAACAGTAGTCTGAACAAACTAAACAATGCAACTTTTTTAATGCTCATATCAGAAATATTTTTGACTATTAATCAAATATTTATCGACATCAATAATCGTAATTGTGTAACGAAATTCCAAACATCTAATTTTAAAAAGGATTTAATTACATCATTAAATTCACCATAATGCATTTCGTTTCTACGTAAAAAAGACAATCATTTTTTTTAATATTTTGTTACCAGTGAGACGAAAACATTAATGTGTTCGCGATCCTTCAAAAATGTTAAGGAAATTTAAAACATTTGAACTGTTGAATCGAAAGCTTTTTTTGTTTTTTTCAATTCTTAGCATTTTGGCTTCGTGTCAACATATGCATGACAAACATGATTTGGAGTGTTTCATAGACGTATTGTAATATTAAGTTTTTAATTTTATTTCATCCCAGCTTGAGATACATATTGGCTGACCTCTTTATTTTTCTATCCTCTTCTTTTTTGATGATGTTTTTGCTTGTTTTTATCCCTCTCTCTTTGCCTATAATATTTCTTCATTGACTGGTGATCATTTCTTTTTTCCGATGTGTAACTGGTGAATATTTTCTTTTTTCCAATATGTAACTGTCCCGTTAGCATTCTGAAGAGACTAGGGCGTCGAAATAAATTATAAATGCTGACAGTTGCAATGTGTATGTGAATTTCTTTCTTTTCATATTCTATTATTTCTCTGTTTGAGCTCTCTTACTAGGATTTCTTATCAAAATTATTAACTTTAACACTATATATATATATATATATATATATATATATATATATATATATATTTATATATATATATATATATATATATATATATATATATATATATATATATATATATATATATATATATATATATACTCCAGGAGAGTTAAACATCAACAGGATAGGAATCCAAATAAGTTTAACTGGGCTTAAAAAAGTATTCAATATCAAACAGAGTTTTTATATATATGATTATTTTTATTTATACAGACATGTATTACATTTGCGACACTGGCATGTTGATGTTATCGATCAACAGCTGTTAGAAACTGAGATCTCATCAGGCAGAAATAGAAATCGATCTTTACCTCAGATCATATTTCTCCCAAATATTATCTTAAGGAAAGATCGGATTCTAAATCTGCCTGATGTGATGTCAGTTTCTACCAGCTGTTGATCGATAATTACAACATGACATGGTCGCAGATGTTTTACATGTCTGTATGTATAAAATAATCACAGGTGCCTACATACACACACAACCATATATATATATATATATATATATATATATATATATATATATATATATATATATATGGTTGTGTGTATATATATATATATATTATGCAGAAATAAACTCGAAAACCTAATTGATTGTTTGTTTTACCGAAGGAAATGAACGTCTCAATAATTAAAAGTCAAATTAATTTAATTAACATTTCTCGATGATTAAAAGTTATTCCGTGGTGAACAATCATCTAGTCACACACACACACACACACACACATATATATATATATATATATATAAAAGCCGCCATGCTTAAAATACATTTCATCATATTAATCAACCTATTTAAAATGAATAAAAGGAAATGGTGTTTGCGAATACAGTACACAGAATGAAATTAAGGGGTCATAATAACGACAATAATGATAAAAAGGGCATTTTTATTCATTTCGACTCATCCATCTCTATGCTTACTAGCTAGTTTAAAGTTAATTCGAATATATTCATTATGAATTATACTCAGTTATTTTGATTATATGTATAATTATATTTATATTTTGAATTATATTTTATCAGCCATCTATTATACTGGACGTATATATCATAGCTTGATGTATATCCGTT
>OY744546.1:46742688-46810188 GCA_963556195.1 Sepiola atlantica
GATGATGTGATAATGAAATGGTTTGGTTGATATGTAGTCATACCCTTAATTAATGACAATAAAAGTGTAAAAATGTGAGAATGTCCTTGCTTTTGTACATTTAGTGTATATGAATGTTCATCTTAACCCTATTAAGGGCATATGATTTCAGTATACTGGCATTTATCATGGAATAACAATAGATGTGATACGAAACCTTCTCGACATTGGTTTATACGAACTTTAAATACAACTACTAATATTAATAAGTGCTCTAATGAGTTTAATACTACAGATTGATAGAGGGAGTACTATCCCATACCGTCAAGAGACGTCATTGGGGATTCTGGCAGATATTCGTACGATTTCCCTCCACCTCACACGATCATTAGCAAATCGTACTCATTCATTTACTGATAACCTGTCCTTGCTAACACGTTGTACATGTACATTCTCGGGCGTCTTTGTCTGCGAGAACCATGTACCCAATCTTGTGTTATACTGTTCGTCAGTTTGTGTTATTTCGTAATATGGTAATAATTGCTGCCTCGCTAGGTCCCGCAAAATCGTCAGCTAATTTATAAACGCAGACCTTAGTTTTATATGCTACAGATAGCCATAATGAACACCTTTAAACTCCAAAGATATTTTGCTATCTTTGAAAAGAATACTTTATAGTCATCATTGCAATTGATTAAGTGGAAGTTACTTTGGGTTAAATTTACTTTTCCCACTTTGTTATTGCAGCCAAATCGAAAATCGCACATTTCGACTGATGTTAAAGCACAAATAACAATCCACCAATATGTTTATGGCCGTTTCTCTTATAGCAGATTGTTTCCCTTATACTAAATAAATTATCAAAAATATAAGTTACGAAACTATTCTTATAGTAACTATTTTCACGAATCATCGTGTGTATTTAAAAAAAAAATTTTTGATTGGGTGATGATCAGTAAAATAATCAACTGAAAGAATTATAGAAATAAAACCATTTTGGGAAATAAGTATTTCGTTTTAATTTAATGTCTACTGGGTAATTTTACCAAAATAACCCGCGTATAAAAAAACGGTCCTTAACTTAAACACTGACCCCCCAAGTATGAAATAGATCGTAAATACAAGTGCAAATAACTTGCAAACTGATAATTTGCGAAGGACTTTAAAATTAAATAACGTATTCGTTCAAAAACCGGGTTGGAAGCGCGATTGATTCTATAAAAATAGGCATTTTTAAAGTTGTCCAAATTTTTTATGATAAACATTTTCATTTAATAAAGAAAATGATTAGTAAACAACTTGATTTCTTAAAGAAGTATGGTTTTTAAATAAATTATGACATTATTATTCACTGTAGAAAAGTGAAATGTTGTTCGAGCCTTTAATATTAAGAAAATATTCTTATTTAATTTATAGTAAATGCTATCTCCTATACACTATTTAAAAAAATGTGTGATTTTTATGATATATTTATAATTAAACAAACTGTGGAAAACTAATTACTATTACTTAGAATGGGGGATTTGGCTCCATAAAACAGTGAGATAATGTAATTCAAGCATTAATGTTTGTATGCATGATATGTAGTTTCTTTTTATACATTGTAAAATAATCAAAATACACAGTGATTTATAGTGCGACCTACTTGGGTTCTGCAAAAATGGATCGTGAAAAATATATTCTCAACACAAACTAAACGAGAAACAAAAATGTACTGAAGCAAATTTTAAAAAATAGCATTCAAATATTCTCAATGATTATTTATATGTATTAGTCGCTGTGTCGACAATCAATACATAGAAAGATAATTTAAAATCACTAAAAGAACAGGAGATATTGACTGCTAAGGGTTATCATTTAGTACATTTAAACAATGAACGTAATTTTTATAATGACATTGATTTCGACAAATTTAAAATAATATTTGAAGATTGTTGGCATCCGTCTGTCTACGGAGACAATAGAGTGTTGTGCTTCAGATCAGTCCGTTGCCGAAGTGCAGCATCTGCTGTGACTGTGCAAACCTATCGTGGATCGGTCTTCTCTATTGCTTTTGCCACATATGTAGGGTATGTGTGGTTTCGAGAGGTGTGTTTAAGACCTCTGCGGGTTGTGCTCTCTCGTCACCCACCATTTCTGGTCTCTCCTCTCCGCATTCTTTTTAGAGCATGCCTGTAGAGCACTTCTGCAGCTTTTGCGGTATTCGCTTCAAGTTTAATAACAGAGAAATATACACGATCATTCACATAAGGCTTGGCGTGCACTATACTTAAAAAATCACCAAAATTGCTTTAAACAATTATTTTCAAATTCAAAGTTAAAAGTGCTGCTTTAAAATCCTATGGATCAGACCCGTCGACATTCGACCGACAATAAACCAATTCCATTTAGCAGATGGAGGTCATACATAGAAGAATGACCTTCTGTGTACAAACCGATACTTAACTCATAAATATAAGCCTTAACCCGTATTTTAATATGTAGGTTCGTACCGTATCTTTTTATTGTTATGAAGCTCACAAGGAAATGACATTTAATCCTTGTGTGCAATATTAAAGATGTAATCAAACGAGGTTTTATTATCAGACAATTGTTTCTGCCCATGTCGAAAATATACATCATCATGATATACAAAATATTATGAAGACATACGAAAATACGTTTTCCGTGTGGATTCCTTGAATCAAGCTGAAGAAAACAAACTAATACAAACATAAAAATGTAATTCATCATCTTTTTCTAATCTGTTTTTTTCAAGGGAAATTTTATTCAACTCAATTTACTTGTAGTTGAAAGTTCCAGATGTGGTATTACCATCGAATTTTTTAATTATTTTTGTTCGAAAGGTTTATACCCGATCGATAGAATAGCAATGTATCAAAATGCACATATAAGTTAATCACCAATAAACACCCACCACAAAGGCGCACACTCATCTATTTTCACTTTTTTTTCTTATTCTTTTACTTCATTATTTGTTCTATTTTTCATTTTCCCGCTCATAAGAAAGACACACTTCAAAATATCGTTTACATAGCTCGGATGTATCACTTCCGGTCATAATGGGCAGAAACAATTGGCAGATAATATATTGTTTTGAGAAGAAAATCTGGAATATTTTTCTGAATTATAATTATTATCTTATATTATGAGATGTTGTTGTATTGTACGCTTCTGCACAAACTTTTGTGTGAACTAAACGAAATGTATATGTATATAAAACTTATATATATATATATATATATATATATATATATATATATACATATATATATATATATCAGTCTTCAACAATTAACACACAATAACAATGATAATAATATTAATAATAATAATAATGATAATAGATAAAAAATAAAATAAATAACACAAATTGATAAATAAATAAATTAATAACTAAATAAAAGAATAAAGATATATATATATGTATATACACATATGACAATAATTAGATATACCAAAAATAAAACCATAAATACGGCTCTTTACAAACAACAACAACAACAGCATCAACACACTACCTACTGAAGACGGTCGCGAGACCGAAAGCGCTAGAGAAATGTCCCAAGACACAACGTTAGGCGCCATGATCCATCAATTGATACCAGAAACCCGATGAATCGCTCGCCGAGTCGATAGACTGACCAGAAAGATCATAAAGAGGGAGAACTCCGTGGTCTTCAATGACACATGTCTAATAAACGACTTGCTGCCGAAATATACAAACATATATATATATATATATATATATATATATATATATATATATATATATATATATTCATTCTGTTAGTAAGTCTTGAAATTACTCTATCGAAATTTGCGCCAATGTTATGTACTGCTATGAACAGTAAAATGAAGATTAACATGCTACTAAAGTTTTATGTAATGTATACGTATTCCAATTAGAATCAAAATGCATTAACTGTTTTTAATTCTAGATAGAAAGTTAAACATCTGTGGCTTAAACTAAAGGGGTCTAGAAATTCATGTAACTTGCTTCACTGCTGTCTTATAAGTATGGATAAAGTATCGCGTATTCGGAAATATCCGATGTATACTATACGTCATATAACCATTATCTATTTTTTTGGACATCTGATCTTAGACTCAGTAAACGGTCAAATAGACGTTCACTATGATGGACCTTCCCAACTCTACTCCAGCTACAAAAGGTTATAAGAAGTCACCCGGCCTATAAATGTTTTCATCTTGTACATTTTATAAAGGAAGTATTTCTATACGTCTATGCTCTTTAATCCTCGCTAAATTGGACATTTATGAAAATAAAAAATGGAGTCTACTCATGTAGAAGCTAGGAATGTGTATATAAATGTATATATTGGCTACAATGAATGAACATTTACTCGACTCTCCCTCGACCACCCCCAGGAATGAATAGATTCATCTTAACTCCCGGATATCTATGGCCACCATCGACCCACATATCGACAATTGCTGAGGAACTTTGATGAATCGCTTAAAATCAAATACTGTAATGCATTTAAGGAGCTTAATTAATTAATCGATTTTATTATTTTTCAGATATATCGTGCTCAATTAAAGAATGCTATCGTTGAAAAAGGTAAGAACTTCTAATCTGTAACAAATAACATAAAAATGTGTGTTGACATTACATAAAAAGAGAGCAACTGAGTGGATTCGAAATACAATGTTAATACCGATAATTATAATTATATATATATATATATATATATATATATATATATATATATCTTTAACCACCTTGGGGATTCCCATTCCGGATATTCACTCAAGGTCAAATTACCTTTTCCTTATTTTAATACTCACTCTCGAGCTCCAATTTTATCGACTTTTCCCTCATTTATATTATTTCTTTATCGGTCAATCCATAATGTTTCCTTGCGGGCCTAAAACTAATTTTTTTTTTTTCATTATTTATTTTCTTATTTCTATTTTTATTTTTATTATTTTTATTTTTTTAATTTTTAATTTTTATTCTTACTTTTTATTTTTCTAGGTCTACCCTTCAAATATATTTTGTCTCATTGTTTATAAGTAAGGTCATCTGATTAAACAACTAAACCTCGAACCCTATTAATATCCCCACCCCCAAAACATTCTGGTATTTTAACTATTCCTCCCTGCACACGTTGACTTGCCCCCGCACTATTCTATCACTTTTCTAGTTGAACCCTAATTCGCGCTAACATCCAATTTAAACTTTAAGCAACTTACCCCACACTCACACTCTTAGTTTTAACCGCACTTATTAACCGCACCCGTTCCCTTTCCCACCCTTCGCACCCGTTCCTCTCTCCTCCTCCACATCCTTTACTCCTTCCCTTCCTGCCTACTGGTCGCATATGAGTTTCTGCCTTTCTTCATAACAAGTCGATTTTCTCAACGGGCAAGCTTTTAAATATTTTCCGCTGTCTTTTTTCCCATTTTAAAACACATTCCATGATATTTTAGCCCAGGAAGTCTTTTTAATGGCGAATATTTTCTACCTCACGTTTTACTGAGCCCTGCCTGCATCCACGAACGTACCTCTTATTGGACTTTTTACCCTTTGGATTTATTCTATATTCACCGCACTTGAAGTTGTGGT
Source organism: Sepiola atlantica (assembly GCA_963556195.1). Lineage (NCBI taxonomy): Eukaryota > Metazoa > Mollusca > Cephalopoda > Sepiida > Sepiolidae > Sepiola > Sepiola atlantica. The sequence continues at coordinate 46,748,261 of OY744546.1, forward strand.
CTTTGGAATTTAACTTTGAATCCTCTCTCACCACCTCTCGTGCCTTTTAACGACCTACATATCTACATTTCATTTTCTCCGCTGGACTTTTCGACACCGGACTTTTCAGCAATCTGACCTTTGCTTGCATTCGGGCAGAGTTTTGCCCCGTGTTTCTTTCCCTACAACTTTTATTTTACTATTTCAAATTTTAAATCTTGGCTTTTTCCATATTATCTATCCCGGCGACTTCCTCTGATGATAAGATTTTGATCTTTGAAAAGCCTGGCTTAAGGAAAATTTAACTTGAATAAATTGCCTTTTTGCGGAATATACCTTGCTCTGAGCAATTGAATTGAAATTTGATTTGGCTTTTGCTTCTCTTATTCCTTTCCATTCTTCTTCATATATATATATATATATATATATATATATATGTATATATATATATAAAGAAATATAACTAAAAGAATAAACTTTTAGAAAAGTAAACCTATTGTGAATAAAGAAAAGCTCAATATACAAGATAGAGCAAATATAGCACAATACTAAATAACAATTCCATTAAGATATCCTATTCCACTATGCCCAACATAGCGCAAAATATAATTTCCTCCAATAATAAAAAAATTAAAATTGCCCAGCAAACTCCCAACCCTTCCCCACAAAATAAATGTAATTGCCGTAAACCCAGAGATTGCCCCCTTAATGGTGATTGTATTCATAATGATGTTATATACGCATGCACCATTTAGGAATTTCGATTGAAATCTGGCTCTACTTCGAACCCCAATACAACAACCTTGCAACCATCACATGCTTCTTGTCCCCTTGTCATACCAATTCAAAGTACTAATAATAATCACCTTAACCCTCACCCCTCACCTGCATCGAGTAATTCTGAACTCGATACAAGCAGCAGAAACACCTCAGTTATCCCTAGCCCTCCAACAATACCCCAACTAAATGTAGTTTCAAATTAGCCTCTTCAGACAGCTACCACTGAACTTGATTACTTAAATTCAACTCCTAACAAAATTCATACATACATAGGTTTGAGTGCCTTCCCAATTAAGATGAGAACCTCAAATCATATGCATTCATTTAAATTAAACAACGATAAATCTAGCACTTCGCTTTCTAAACTAATTAGAGGAATATTGAATTATTATTATTCATTATTTGCTTTAGCTTTGAACTACGAATGATTTTGATTTGCATCTATCTGCGAATCTAATTATTTTTAATCGACTTATCTTATATATATATATATATATATATATATATATATATATATATATAATGTGTGTGTAAAGGCAAGTGCAAATTCTGACTTATATACGATAAAGTATGTAGCTATTATTAGTAGAAAGTATGAACTCGGCGATGACCACGACGTTTTTGATCAAAATATTAAGTATGTCCATTTGTTCTGAAATGTCAATTATCCAGACAGTGTCCGTATACCCTGTGTTCACTCCCTCGATTAAAATAAAATAAAGACACACACACATACACACACCCACACGGGTCTATGTAATACACGTAAAAGTAATTACTTTAACAAAAAAATCTTATGTCTTCTTCCGAAGATTCAAATAAAGATAGAATAATACTTGACCTTATGTATAGAATCCTTATTACAATTCTGATAATCATCCATACATTATGGAAAATATCGATAATATCTACTTAAATTTCACGGAGTCTATTTAAATGTTTAAATTCAATTTCTATGTAATACAAACCAGATAGTTTACTATTAGGATGTTGTGTCTATATTAGACCTAATCAAACCCGATAAAATACCCCAAGAAACTTACATTTTGCGGAATATTATTAACTGATATATAATGCTAATTGTTAAAATGTTATACATATCTGAATTCTCACGAAAGCCTACATAGATATAATTTACCTAAATATAGTCAATATTACTTAGTCTTGCGCCTAGCAGCGGTGTGCCGAAATTGCTAAGGATTCTATGCAAAAAAATATATATTACATATACACATACCTAACTTAATACTCTCCTAAAGTTCGAGTCGCTCAAATGCACCTCACCTTAACCCTAACCCTAACCCTAACCCTAACGTAATACTCTCCTCTATATTACTTGTTTAGAACATTTCCCTCAAGTTCGAGTCGCTCAAATGCACATCGAACAGCGAGGACGGACATGCTCAAATGGAATGTCGCACTTCTTTTATTTACTAATGAATTCATTGTAGACACTTGTCTCTAGCAAATTCAAAAATACAGATTCGTTATTCTGATACACTCACAGAAACTATAATCGTAATCATATTTGTTTTTTTTGTTTCAGCGGTGGTAAACAATTTTTATATCAGAATCAGCTTTAATATCGACCGGTTAATAGATATGCTTGAATAAATAACGTCCTCAACCAATATTTAAAAAAAAAAATTGTTTTTATTTTAAGTGGTCTGGGCCCACCCCTCCTCCTTTATCTTTCTGCTGTAGCTCGTGAGAGGAGAATGGATTTCCAAATTTTCTAGAAAGATCTAGAAAAACTTATATTAAGTTAATACGTAGTGAGTTATTTATTCAAGTAACGCCACCAGTAATATATTGATAGTAAAAAATATGCTATTGACCCTAATCTGTGAAAGCAATATGTTATTTAAGTATTTCATTTATTTCTGTATTTATGGCATCTTTGTCATTCTAGAAAAAATACATGATAAATTAAGAGTGAGCGGCCAAACAACTTACAGCAAAGAAGTGGAGTTGAGAGATATAGATATACATTTAATAAGTTAATTGGATTCGCCAATTAATTACAAATTACGGCTAATGTAAAAGGATTAAAATTACTTCTTTCAGAAATAACACAATCAAAAACTAAGGGATAATATAGCATATACGTTCCTGATTAAAGTATGTAGGACAAATACTTTTTTTAATGAAAATCGCTCCAGACAAGGCATGAAGCCACTTGCTCTAAGGAGCTAAAAATACTACTTCAGGGTAGGAAATTAGCCAACGATAAATGTAAGATTTCTAGATTATGACCCAGAAAACAGCAATGTCTCTCCTTTGTCAGAAACATCCCTCATGGAACGTGAGGTCTAAAGGACAAAATAAAGGGATTGAGAGTTATGAGGCTGCCGAAAGTAAACCCAAGGTATACTTTTTACTCCTCTTAACCTTAGGGGCAACATCGTAGATTAACTCAACCGTTACATAATCATAAATGGTGTCTATTCTCTCTGAAAATGGCATCGCTTTTTATTTGAAAGGTTGCACGCAGAAAACCTGCCACAACCTGCTGGAATGATTCTGATCTCTCTCTTAATCGATCCAGGGTCGACGGATCCTGTATCGGCTTTTTCCCCTCCCACCGCGGAATGGCAGCGTGCGGGGTTGACGTGGTTCGGCAACGCAGTTATGCCCTCCAGATAAGAGGAAATAAAGAAAGGATGTGAACGCTGTGATTTCTTCTTCGTTTTATCCTCATGTTTTATGAACGGGGTTAGGGGAATGACGCCATACCAGGGTTACGTTCGAGGGATTGAGAGATATTTAAAAGCGATTAGTCAGAAAGGCGCAATAGAAATGTAAAATCAATGTTAGGGTAAAAAATTACGACGCCTACTTGTACTAATGTTGGTAATTTTAGAGTAATCGAGATTGGCTGTGTAAGTTGAACAGGAAATACGTCATGTTCCTCAAAGTTATTACGTCACAGTAGCAGATGTGTCATATTCGGAAACTTTAAGAGAGAATATATAGGAAGGATAAAAAAGGTGTGAATGGTCGAATGTGTGGCATTTTGGCCAAGATCAAAGTGTAGTATCTGTTCCGATGGATACTGCACCCCATATTGGTATTGTCCGGATCTTCGGGCCTGGATTTATGCCGGTAAATGGGTATGCCCTGTGCAGTTCTGGGAAGTAATGCTCCTAGGCCTTGCCTCCCCTCTTTGGGGAGGATTAAGTTAAATACTTAATGTCTGAGGCAATCTGCCCAGGCAATTTTTTAAAAGCCGCTAGCTCTCCTCCTCTGGAGTGCATACCCACTTTCCGACCTTGTGTCACATTCTACAGTGTGGGACGTAGATAAATAGTGGTCGAATGTGTTAAGTTAAAGAAAAGCATTGTTTTAATAGTCAGTTAATTTAAGTAATGCTCCTTGTTTATCTTTTATTTTTTACGGATAAATTAAAAAATGTTTACAATTACCAATCGTGTACGTTGATAATTCTGTTTTGCTTTTAATTTATCAATTTTTATTTTTCATTTTAAAGTTGGGGATAACTTTCCTATATAAATGTAACGTAAACTGATCATCCACTTCTATACCATCACAAATTTGATCATTTTTTTTCTGTCTACACATACCGAACTTGTCGGTAAAGAGTTATGTTTTTTGTTTTTGTTTTTAATATTTTCTTTTGATTTTTGATATGGGATCACTTTCCTATACAGATTGAACGTAAACTGGTCACTCATTTCCTGACGATAAGTAATTTTCGGGCGGATTTTCTGTAAAGTGATCACCAGATTACTTTTATGTAGTAAACATTTATTTGAGGGATTATCAACCGTAGATTAGTAACTTATTTTGCAATGTTCTTTTAATTTTGTTTTGAATAGAGTAAAAAAAATGTTTCGCCTTTTTACGTAGTTTTAAGATGTTATGTATTCGCTTTGTTTAGGATTTGATCATTTTTGTTCACATTTTTCTTAAATGTCAGGTGGAAGTGTTAACGAGTCGCGCCAATTTCTGTTGCATGGGCAAACTATTGCGTTCGGGAGTCATTTAGGTATCGTTTCTGGCGATATTCTACGGAAGTACTCTGGACGCGGTAAAATAACAAAAAATAAAAAGTTAATTAAACTTTTTTTCTATAGTCAGTCTCCGGAAATTAGTGAGGAGAAAAAATCAGTTATCATTGTACGTTAAATTTATATTGGTAAGTAATCTTCCACTCTAACATGTAACATATTGGCGAAACGATGAAACATAAAACGGAATTCTCTAGCGAAATAATGGGTAAGTGTACACAGAAACGCCATAAAAATGTTAAGACAAGTGGGGTGGTGAAATACTGAAAAGCATGTTACGACGTACATCTATCGAACAGGTGGCCGGGTGAAACGTTTTTTACAAGGGTCAAAATGGAAATTATAATGCATGAAGTATTGTTGTCACATCTGGGCTGGTTCACTATCCGCCAGTCTCTCCCTCTTAGATCAGGTCCTAAAAAAGAGTATCTAATCTAATAAGACCTTCACTGTCAACCAGGCTCGAGCACCTGTCCCATGGCTGCAATGTTACACACTTGTGCGTGTTTTAAAAGTACGTCAATGTAGTGTGCTTCGATGAACTTGCTGATCTGGTGCCCCCTCGACGTTAATACACACGACCAACACGACAACTAACTAGATCCCATATATTTATTGTGGAGCCCCCAAGATGCCGGATAGCCTTCTATTTCAATACCTTCTTCCCTCGAGCTGCCGGCCTTTGGAACTGCTCCCTGTGTGTTGCATAAATGTAAAACTGATGTGAACAAGCCTCTCATTGCACAACTCCCAATTTAGGATGCCCTTTTAAACTTTCACCTTAATTCTCGTTCACAGTTTAATTTGCCTTGTTTGGGGTGAACTAAGTTGAAAATAAAAATGTAAACTGCTACAAATGTGAAATGCAACGAACCTGCCAAATATGATTGTTGAATTAATGTAATATAGCTCATTAGGTAAAACTAATTCGAGCTCCGGCACTTGACAATATTTACATTGAGATATCACTTACATTCAGTCAGGAGGTAGGAGCGCCGACTGTCAGCTCGATGGTTGAGTTTCAATCCCGGCTTGAGGCCATAACTAGTCTAGCCGCGCTGAAACAGTCTATATGGGGATGACTATATATATATATATATATATATATATATATATATATATATATATATATATATATATATATATATATACTAATGATAATAGAATTAACGATAAGTGAAGTATCGTAATGTGATCTATCGCGATAAAGTAAAGCTCAATACGTTGAGTAGAGCAATCAATTTTGAAGAAGGAAAGATGAAGATAAAAATTGCATAAAATTGATACACATTTAATTACATCGAAAGTTCAGATGCAAGGAGTTACATTAATCCTTAAACTATGGGTTTTCAAAGATAACACTCTTCTCGTCAGAGGATAACATTTTGTAATGTGGTATTTATAATAAACAAATATTACCTAGTTCATTTTCACTTTGAAAAATTGAAGAATAAAAATAGAAATGTTGGGGATAAAGAAATGAATAGGCATTTATTTCTTTATCCCCAACCTTTCTATTTTCATGTGGCCAAATCTAATATGAATTTTGGGAGTTTCAAACCTAATCAAAATCAATTTAAAGGTGAAATATTCCGGCGGTTGAGAACAATAATAATTATAAATAACATTAAAAAAAAAACTACCTAACATTTACACCTGGCCGTGGCTGAAGTAACGAGAACAATCACCGTGGATAAATTAAAGTGTGCAGTTCAAAATGTTGATGGGGTTTCGCGACCAATAGACAGATTGCCGTGTTAGAAAATATGATTCTGAAGAAAGTCGGAGGTTTAATTGGGCGCAACGTTGTGATAACAATAAAGTTGAGAATAGTAGTCCGAATAATAGTAGTCCGAATAGTGGTCTGAATAGTAGTCGGAATAGTAGCCCAAATAATAGTAGTCCAATAGTAGTCCGAATAGTGGTCTGAATAACTGAAATAATACAAAGTATCACTCTTCATGCCACAACTTGATACATGATTATTATTACATTGTAATATTTAAACTTATGTTACTTACAATAGCATAACTCTACCATTAAAACAGGCAGATAATATGAGTAATTAGCATGGAATGTATATTTCATATACGAGCAGATCCTGCAATTAAATATTAACCACAGGTTATAAGATTTGTCTGTCTTACGTCCAACTAATGTGTATAATATTGGATGATCTGTTTTCAATCTTGGGTATTTTTTTTAACAAAATCCTAGGCCTTCCTTCTCTTTTTGACTAGAAGCAAAGTGTAGTATCTGTTCTTATCTACACTTTGCTACTAGCCAAAAGACAAATAAGTCCGTCTTTATGGTAATGACGACAATGGTTTTAGCAAGAGGTATGATACATTTCCCACATCGTTACCAATCATCACAGTGTTGTCTGGGAGTCCATCCAACACGCTCATTAAGCATAATCTCGAGTGGCCTTTCAGCCTTCTTTAGTAAGAAAAATGTAATAATAATAATAATAATAATAATAATAATAATAATAATAATAATAATAATAATAATAATAATAATGAGGAGGCTTGTTGTCACTCAGACTATAGGAAATACCATTGAGTGTTGTCGGTGAGCAATCACTGACAATGATCTGTGTGAGAACTCCTAGTGAGTACGAATAACAATAATAAATATAATTATAATAATATCAGCCTCAGCATTACCAACACTAGTATTCCTATTATGAGTATACATTTAATATACAATCCGGCAGGTCAATATACACATTAGGAGATCAACATTGTTCATGGGACTAAAATTGCAAGCATCTCTATGAACATCATCCAGGCCTGTTTACAGACATAGGACATGTAACCATTTTATGGAACTTAACTCTACACACACCCCGAACAAACGTAGCCAGTCTGTCAGAGAGAGAGAGAGAGAGAGAGAGAGAGAGAGAGAGAGAGACAGAGACAGAGACAGAGACAGAGACAGAGACAGAGACAGAGACAGAGACAGAGACAGAGACAGAGACAGAGAGAGTTATCAAAGAGAATGTCATTTCTTATAGATACTATAGTTCCTGGAACAGAATATAACATGAAATTTGTTAGGCACACATGATGTAACTCACCGAATGTTTGCCGAATGAGTAAATAACTATCCTATACTCTATAATAGAGAGCAATGCGTATTTATGTGTAAATATATATCTGTCTCGTAAAACAAATGTCTATCTGACAAATAAGAAAAATGAGAACATATATCAATTTCCATAATGCGATATTTACTTTTAAACTCGCGACTGTTCAGTTCACAACTATCCTAAATATAAAATTAAAACGCAATATAAAAGGTATATTGGAAGCAAGCCATGAAACCCCCACCGCCTGAAATGAATTCGTATGAAAAATCCTCCACTATAACCAAAAGTCAACGGAAGTTTTTCTTTCTTTAGGTCATCAGAAATTATGATAATAATTTACGGATCAAAATTGAAATTACTGAGGTAATTCTATAGTTTTGATAGAATAGTATGGCGAAGCATATTTTTTTCAATCGTTTTTGATGGAGATTTTTAACTAATTTTAAATATTCGACGTCATCCAGCTTTTAAGAAGAAATGGGCACTAATATTAATATAATAGATTCTTGCAAGAAAACGATTTTTTAATGAAAATATTTCGATAAAACCTGAACTTTATTACAGAATGAAATAAAATATGAAAGAAATTAAAGATAAATGACGGAAGACAAGAAAAAAGTCACGGACAAAATACAGGGTGTTTCAAAATTCTTGGGAACATAACGAATTTTAATAACTCAAAAACTATTAGGAGTTGAAAAATGAAATTGGTACCGTTGGAATAGTTAAAGTTTCAAGTTGCTCAATATGAGCACCATTCGTCACACGGCAGACATCTAGTCGATAGTCCATTTCCTGCCAAACGCGTTCCAGCATCTTGACGTCAATGGTTCCAACAACTGCCGTTACTCGAGCCTTTAGTTCGTCAATATCTCTTGGAAGGGGCGGCACATAGACTTGTTGCTTGACAAAGCCCCAAAGGAAAAAGTCACACGGGGTAAGATCTGGAGACCTAGGAGGCCAGGGCATGAGAACGTCATCACCTCGCCCAGATCTCCCAATCCATCTACCAGGCAGCCTTGTGTTAAGAAACTGCCTTACTCTAAGACTCCAGTGTGGTGGTGCACCATCTTGTTGAAAAATGAAGTCACCAGATTCTGCTTGTTCCAACTGAGCCATTAACCAGTCTTCCAGCATGTTGAGATAGGATTCACCAGTGATAGTTGCCTCTTCAAAGAAGAACGGTCCATAGACACCTTTCTTGGAAATTGCACAAAACACGTTCACTTTTGGTGAATCTCGCTCGTGCTCAAGAAGTTCATGAGGATTCTCAGTACCCCATATGCGAGGGTTATGCTTGTTAACTTTGCCATTCAGATGGAAGGTCGCCTCATCGCTAAAAACAAGCCGGTCATCAAAGCCGTTATCTTCCAACTTCTCTTGCATTGCAATGCAAAAGTCACGGCGAAGTGGCTTATCAGTGTCCTTCAACTTTTGGACCAACTTGAGCTTGTAAGGTACCATTTGCAGTCGTTTCTTTAAGACACGCCAGACAGTTGCTGGAGCAAGCTGAAGTTCCCTGCTGGCTCTTCTCACTGATTTACGGGGGCTCCGCTGAAAGGCTGTCCGAACTTGCTCAACTGCATCTTCTGAAGTTGAAGGGCGACCTGTTCGCTTACTTGGGCACAAACACCCATCTTTCACAAATTTAGCATGCCATCTGACAATGGATTTCCTTTCAGGGGCTTCTTTTTTAAATTTCCTGCGAAATGCACGCTGAACACATGTCCACGATTCAGTCTTTGCAAATTGGAGGACGCAAAATGCCTTGTCTTGTGTAGAGAACGCCATTACTGCACCTGGAAAGATAACACGAAAATCATTGGTATGACCAAAAACTTGATTAAGCAAGCTTTAAAATGGCACCAGTTTCATTTTTCTACCTGGAATAGTTCATGAGATATACGCATTTGTAATGTTCCCAAGATTTTTGAAACACCCTGTATATTAAAAATTATCAATTTATTAGAAGAAGCAGAAAAGGAAATAGGAAGAAGAAGAAGAAGAAGAAGAAGAAGAAGAAGAAGAAGAAGAAGAAGAAGAAGAAGAAGAAGAAGAAAGAACAAGGACAAGGACAAGGACAAGAACAAGAACAAGAACAACAATCACAACAAAACAGCAACAACAAAAATACTAAGAAGAGAAAAACAGTAACAAGAACGAAAACAATAACAATAAAAACGAGGAAACTAATGGAAAATGAGATGCGCTGGTGTATTGATTTACTCCTCTCTAGGAGTTAGGCACAAGGCCAGTTTTTATCTTACTCCCACAAGTAAGATGTGACCCAAGATCGGGTCGGGAAAGTGGGGTTTAAAAATTGCCTGGGCAGCCCCGTCGGCATTCCCCGGTAGGGGCGCCTCAGGCAGTAAGCAATAAACTTACTCCTCCCCAAAGAGGGGAGGCAAAGCCTGGGAAGGTGGACCTCCCAGAACTGCACAGGACAGACCCATTGACCGGCGTAAATCAAGCCCCGGAGGCCAAGACAACACCAGTATGGGGTTTAGTATCCATCGGAACAGATACTACACTTTGATCTTTGCCAAATGCGCTGGTGTAGATCATTGGAAATGATGCAGAAATCATCATAGTATTAAGTAGGAGAACAATTAGAGAAACAATAATAAAGACGAAAACAATAACAAGAAAAGGTAGGATATCTTGAGGAATTATAGCAAACAGAGGAATACCGCTCAACAACTACAATGGGAAAAGTAGAATTAGAAAGAATATTAGAAGGAAATTCTAATTTGAACAAAACAGGTGAAAATGTTTAAGAAAGAGAATGTGGAGAAAGAGGGAAACATTCATAGAATGAGATATACGAAGGGAATAATAATGATATTCATTCTCAATATATAAAGACGAAAGAAGATGACAAATAATAAAATGAAAAGGGGTATTCTTCTTTTCGTGCCTTTTAAGAATGTGGTCATACGACAGTTTCAAACTTTTTTACTTAGTCCTTGGCATTTCTGTTGTGCTCTAAAAGATCTTTCAAGCTGCACCGGTTGGAGAGTAAAGAGCAGGCAATGCAATGCTGAATCGTATGGTCCTCATCTTCACATTCGCAGACGGTTGGGTAAGTTTTGCAGTCCCATCTAGTAATAGCCATTTCTGATCGGCGCGTTCCCGTTCTCGGGCGTTTGAGTGTTTTCCAGTGGAGATCAATGGGGATAAAGGTAGAAGCGCTCACGTCGCCATATCTGTTAAGTAATACTTAATATTACCTACGAATTCTACCACACACTTAGAAGTGTTCCAACGAGTATTAATAAGACGAAACAAAAAAAATGAGATGACGAATAAGAGAAAGCAGAAGAAAAAGTTGAAGAAGAAAATCTAAAAGTGATATAGACGGACGAGTATACTATTTCAAATTAAGCGTGACAGACCAACTGCCTGAATGAGAACACACATAAAGATACTTAAACACGTCTATATCAAGATGCCTTAATTTAGTATATAATATTAGTGATTACAATGTTATTTCAAGCTGCAGCGTTTCATAATGAGCGACAAACCAATAGGTGCGAATTACATGAAGTAAAAATGTTATTTCAAATATAAACGATAGAGGTTATCCGGCAGAAACGCCTTTCATTTTACTTCAATCAAAGAAAAGACGTTTCTGTCGGTCAAACTTTTGCGCTTATATACTCGATGGCATGTATAATAAGAAAAATGGCTTAACTATTTTAAACTAAAGCTTTACGTACTAAATAATCTATTTGAAATTTAAATGTGACAGTCTGAATGACATACGATTTAGAAAGCCAGTTGTGAAGCTTAGTCGCGTATGAGCTATCCAATATGCACGTTGATCAAGAAAATGTGTTATTTATACTGACGCATGACCGGGCAACGTACTTACAGACAAATCATCAACTGGAAATGCAAAGGTACATGTATAAAAATATACGAAAATCGGCGGAGTTATTTTTTTTTTTTAAATATCCGAAATTTTAAATCATACGAAATATTTTTTTTTTAAATACGGATTTAGCAAACTTTATGAATTCTAAATAAATGAATAAATCGATGCTGTATACTTTCTTATCGTCATAGTTCATGTCACTAATTCTATTTTATTTTGGTAGTACGACGACAACATTATAGATAGTAATTTTCTATATAATAAGTAAACTTTTACATTGGCTAACATCTCATTAAAAAAGTGGAATACTTCACGATCCTCTGGAACAATTATATTAGTTGAATGAAGTAAACAAAGGGTCAACTATAAGTCAAGCATACACATCCATCATTCTTCCAGTCACGGAGCATTGTCGTTATATCTGGGTTGGTGCACCAACCAATAGTCTCTCCCTTTTAAACAAGGTAAAATCAACACCTCTTATCTAATAGGCCCCACACTCGATACCACGCTCCTGTTTCTCTCTCATCGCTGGAGGTTTGCATCCATCTGCTAATTCTACAAGTTCGTTAATTGAATGTGCTCCGATGAACTTTGCACACTTGTGCTTTCTCAAAATGAATACCAAAGACCAACGCTATACTCAGCAGGATCCCACCCCTTCAATGTAAAGGTCACCAGATGCCCCACAGCTTTCTACTCTAATTGCTTATTTTCTCGAACTGCTTGGCTTTAGAATCCCGTCCCTGTTCACTGCATCCCCGACTGTACGACATGCAGAAATTAAAATGTAATGTGAACAAACAGCTCTCTGTATAACTCCCCAATCAGAATAGTTATATTGTGTGTGGCCACTAATCAAGGGAGGCGCGATAGCGCTCTATCCCTTAATAGACTTCAAAAACGACCTATGCTAGAAATCTCATTTTATGATCAGTCATAACTCAAAAACCAAAAAAACAAATTATTTAAAACTTTGCACAAAATTTTCATTTGATAGGTTCTATAAGTGTGTAGAATTTCAGCATCATTAGTCAAGGCAACCCAGAGATTCAGAAACGTCAGGAGTGAGTTTATGTTATCCGTGTGTACGTACGTACGTGTGTGCCACCCTGTATCTTATCAACTATTTGATGGATTCAGCTAATTTTTGGCAGAGATAGAGGTTCTAGGGTCTAGTTGATGGCATTTAATTTCAGTTTACCATATACCTTAGTTTTCCAGAAAATTAAAAAAAAAATTAAAAAATACCATTTGCTTGAGGCATAGCTTTTACAAAAGTAGTGACATTCAATGATAAAAGCCAGTATACTGAAATCATATGCCCTTAATAGGGTTAAGATGAACATTCATATACACTAAATGTACACAAGCAAGGAAATTCCCAAATGTTTACACTTTTATTGTCATTAAGGCTATGACTACATATCAACCGAGCCATTTCATTATCACATCACTACAGTATAAATCTCTATGCATTAGTGGATGAAGTGTGTGAGGTGCGCTGAAGAAAAATTCCTACCAGTAAAATACATAGTCCTGTTGTGCTCGCATACCCTTAATGACAATAAAAGTGTAAACATTTGGGAATTTCCTTGCTTTTGTACATTTAGTGTATATGATTTTTCATCTTAAATGTTCATGGAATTAACAGTAGACCCCTATTGTGTCAGTGAAAATGTGTAAAATCGACCTTTTTATGAACCTATCAAGTCGAAAAAAAGTAAAGTTCCTTTATTTGTATATTTCTCTGATTAATGTGATTACTTGTAGTGATACCATGTTACATAAATAACATTTTGGAAATTTATATATATATATATATAATGTTTCATGAAAAAAGTTTTCAAATTAATATTTATTTATATATATAAATATATAAATATATATAAATGTATTAATTAAAATATATATGTGGGTGTGGTTGTGTGAGTATGGAGGTATGTGGTGTAAATATATATGTGCGTTTGTGTGTATATGTATTTATCTAGTTTCCACTAATTATCTTATGTGTATTATAATTATTATTTCTACTTATATGCTCTTCTTTTTCAATTATTACTGATTAAATTATCCAATGTATTTCCCAAACTGTGTTACTACTACTACTACCACTACTACTACATCTACTACTACTACTACTACTACTACTACTACTTGTAGTAGTAGTATTATTACTGCCATTAACTTTCTTCGGACAAAATGGTTCTCGTTTTTTTTTGCAATGAATAAAATGTAACTACTATTTTTCTTTTACTACTATGTATAACTCGTTTTTTAAAATATTATTATTATTATTATTATTATTATTATTATGATGATGATGATGATGATGATGATGATGATGATGATGATGATGATGATGATGATGATGATGATGATGATGATGATGATGATGATGATGATGATGATGATGATGATGATGATGATGATTTGTACTCACTCGGAGTTCTCACACAGATCATCGTCAGTGATTGTTCACCGACAACAACCAGTGGCATTTCCTGGAGTCTGAATGACAACAAGCCTCCCCAGATTTCCAGTATTCGTCACCTCTTTTCGATAACGGTGCGATATCGCAACAGCCTCTTACCATTGATTTCTCGCTGGTAAGGACAATTGGTTTTCTCTGGGATTTGGATGGCAATAAGCCTCCCCAAGGACCCATCATTCTCTGCACTTTTCCAGTGGAGGTCTGGTTTGTGCTGTCCCTCCTCGGTCTTCTCATCCTCCTCGACCCTCTACAAATATTTTATCTGGTGTCAGCGTAAGCCGGCACAATTTAAAATAAATAAATAAATAAAATAATATGTTTTTCGATTAATTAAAATATTTATTTATTTATTTGTTTTTAATTTTCAAATGTTTCCTTTTTTTCCTTTCAATTCCTTAATCTTTTCCTTTTCTCGTTCCTTATTAAAAAAAAAAGTTTTAATTCTTTTTAATTTTTGTTTAATTTTTTTGTGTGGGGGGAGAGGGATGAGCTTATAGTAGTTCTTGTTATTTCTGTTTCTTTGGTTCATTTTTGGTGTAGTGATAGCTGAGGCCGGTATAATTTATTGGGGGGGGGGATGATTATGAAATGCTGTTTCTTGCAGTTTCTGTTCCTTGGTTCTTGTTGTGGTGTTCTTCGTGTGGTTTTGTTTGCTCCCTGTTGTAAATTCCTTGTGACTGGTTAGCCTTTGTAGCTTATGCGTGTTGGTTTCCGCATTCGGGGATGTTCCTTAAGATTGCAGATGTTTTGATCATTGCCGTCCTTTGTATGGTTTCGGTGGTCCCTTTCATTCCAATTTCTCCTAGTCTTTTCTCCAAGTTTTTTGGGATTGTTCCTAGTGCTCCTACGATTATTTGTATTATACTAACTTTCTACATGATCCATATTCCTTTGAGTTTTCTGGCTAGTTCTGTGTATTTACTTCGTGTTTCCGTGTCTTTGATCTTCACTCTGTGACTGCTGGAACGGCGAAGTCTACGATTTTACAAGATTGTTCCTTTTATTATTATTATTTACTCATTAGGAGTTATCACACTGGTCATCGTCAGTGATCGCCCATTGCCGACAAGTGTGGTATTCCCTGGAGTCCGAGTGACAATCAGTCTCCTCAGGCCTCCAGTATGCTCAACTTCTTTTGTTCATTACCGCTGATGACCCTGCGGTAATCGCAACAGCCACCTACCAACGATTTCCCGCTGATAAGGGCCATTAGTCCCCTCTGGGGCCCGAGTGGCAACAAGCCTCCCAAGGTCCCGGGGCTGTCCGCGCTCTTCCAGTTGAGGTCTGGTTTGCGCTTTCCCTCCTCGACCCTCTGTCCATAATTTTCGTGGCGTCAGACTATGCTTGCGCCTCTCTCGTGCGGTTGTATTTTCCCCGGTTCTGTTGTTTTGTACTTCCATGTGTTTGTTCTCCATTCGTTGCTTATGTGGGTTGGTTTCCGCATTCGAGGACATTTCTTAGGATTATTATTATTATTATTATTATTATTATTATTATTATTATTATTATTATTATTATTATTATTATTATTATTATTATTATTATTAATCATAATAATAATAATAATAATAATAATAAAAATAATAATTATAATAATGATAATAATAATAATAGTAATATTCTCTTCTTTCCAATTCTTACCATCTTTGTTAGCTCTCCTTTTTTTCCATTAATTAGTGTCGCTACTATTATATGTTTATCAAAGTATACCCTATTTGTTATCGTTAATTTTCTCCTGTCTCCACTTTCTTCTTACATTTCTTCTATTTTTAATAATTTTCTTCTTCTTCCTCTTCTTCCTCTTCTTCTTCTTCTTCTTCTTCTTCTTCTTCTTCTTCTTCTTCTTCTTCTTCTTCGTCTTAATCTTCTTCGTCTTCGTCTTCTTCTGCAAATTATTCTCATCCGTCGGTTGTTTAAACAACCATTTTCCATTCAATTATCGTCACTTTCTTTTTTCTCCCTACCCGCCATTTCTTCCGTCCGCTGCCCGCACCCCGCCATTGATTACAAATGCACTTCCAGCTCAAACCAGAAAACATAATTTGCTAAACGTTATTCCTGCGTGACTAACTCGAATCAGTCGTCGATCTAATGCAGATATTTTAAGACCGACTTTTATGAGATAATCAATCATAACATTTAATTTTGTGGTCCTGGTTTCACTTAATTGCTGCAATCATCAACTTCACATCCGCCATTTTAAACGAAACGGATTTTTCCCGCCTTACGAACCGCCATAACTGTTAAAGGCTAGTCTCTTGTAAACATGGCTGACGTCTAACAACCAATTTTGACGATTTCATTTCTATTTTTTAGCTGATTATGTTTTTTATTTTTGAACTATTTTATGGTGATTTTGCTTTCTAACATTTATTTGTTGTTTCTGAACGTCTTTATTTAGATCTCTATTAAATGTTTTTGATGTTGTTTCCGGAAAATTATGAAGATGATCTCACATAAACTGTAAACGTCTAGAATATATAATGAAATAACTGTTTGTTTTACAAGGGGAGGTCTTCCATACATGTTAATTTCGTTATCTGATATTTGCTGATACGTTCTCTTAGAACAGTGACACACATAGGGTTATATTTTCACAAACCGATACGTGCTTGTATAAACTATTGTGCACTCCTATTGTCGTCGTGAAATCAGTTATTTCATTGTTTTTGGATAAACCACTCGGACACCGAAAACGATTTATTGCGTACGTATAGGGGGAGAAAGATAAAAAGGCAGAGACATAGATAAACGGATGATTCGTTCCGCTACACCTAGTTATTAAGTGCGAGACCGCTCCCATTTTATGCAGCACACCGGGCACTGATTTTCTCATGTGAAGTCTCGCCATCCAAGAGACAGATTATACCCGTCCAGAAGTCACGTGGTTTCATTATTTTCCGTTCTGGCACCAAATTTGAACACACAGGTGTCACTAAGATTTTAAATTAAAATAAGGACTCTCGTAATGTAACAATCGTATCGGTAAACATTTTGAAATGCGCTTTCCACATAACATTTCATAGTTTCTGCTACGAATCCATAGAGAGTAAAGTTCGAAATAATCAGAACGAATTCCAATACAGTTAAATATATAAATTGCTAGTTCTCCTGGTCCGGTGTTAAAAGAATGTTGAAAATGAGAAACAAAGTACAAACAAAGGCGTTGGATAGTTGAATCGCTTCCGCTCGAGCTTCACCTGCCTTATCCAGTGTATGGTATTTGACTTCACAGATGACCGTTAAGATATTTCCAGTCGAACGGGATTGCATAAATCTATATTGTTGGTCAGAAAGAAGTTCCCTATTTTGGAGGTTGCTGACTATCGCTAGATGGAGTAATGATTCAGAGATATACACTACTATTTGTAATGCCCCAGAGTTACTAGTCCAGTATTCATTACGTTTGGGCATGCAAATACTAAAAAAGTGTTGGAAATGAGACACTAATATGGTACAAACAACAGGATTGCCTGAGTAGTTCTTCAAAAAGGGTAGTTGTTAGAATCGATGTTCTAGAGCCATGTGTACCCTACTACTTTGTATCACAGGCGTAATAGTCAAAGTGACTACAGCTCGACCTAACCTAAAATACTCCACGACGATCTAAACCGCGCGATATTACGGTGGATCCATGTCAACAATGAAGCATACCACCTACATACATTGTTAATTATTATGCTGCTGCTGATGATGAATCGCTTCAGTCACAGAGGGTTAACTTTTTATCACGTTTCTCCACATATGTAGATGTTTTTCTGTAACTTTGCAGATAAATTTATCGAACTTCTGCATATCTGAATTGTATGTAGCACAAGTGCCACCCAACGATTATATATATATATATATATATATATATATATATATATATATATTAATTTCATACGTACATGAAAGTAATCCATGGATACGTGTTTCTGGCTATCAACCGTCATCAGCATGGCTAACTTAGACAAGGATCGAACCTTCGATGTTGATGACTATAGTCCAGCGTCTTACTATTTGACCACGACGCCCTGTATAGAAATATGTACGATGTTTATCACCTAAATATTTAATGTATTCTAATGTAATTGTTTTTATTGGTGATTGCAGCGTGTGTTGTATTTTCTTACTATTACTAATTCTGATTGTTTCACTTTTTTTACGTGATTAAGACGCATAATATTGCATTATTAGTCGCCGTTAACTTTATAGCACACATTTTTCTTATTAAGTGTATACGTACATAAACGTAATCCAAGTACACGTGTTTCTGGCTCACAGCCGTCATCAGCATGACTAGCCTA
Organism: Sepiola atlantica; assembly: GCA_963556195.1. Lineage (NCBI taxonomy): Eukaryota > Metazoa > Mollusca > Cephalopoda > Sepiida > Sepiolidae > Sepiola > Sepiola atlantica. The sequence goes on from OY744546.1 coordinate 46,766,805, forward strand.
GACAAAGATCGAACCTTCGATATTTATATCTATAGTCCACCAATAAAAACAATTGCATAACAATCCTTGCACATAAAAATATTCGTACACCTTTTTAGGCAGGGCGTCGTGTTCCAATGGTAAGGCGCTTGAACATAGCATTATGTATAATATCAAAGGTATGTATAATAGAGATTTGGTATGTCTGTCTGAAGTCAAAACTATACTATTATTATCTTTCAATGCTCATGTCAGTTTATTATAAAATCTCAAACTAAGGGATAATCTGCAATTCATAAATGTATGGTGTGTATGTTCTGTTGACATAATGCCCTCTTCCCAGGCATTAGCTCTTCCTTACTCGAGCCACATAATTAAATATATTGTATACTGTCATGAGATAATTCTTTCAGGCATTCTGTCTTTATTGTAAAAGGAACAGCATAATGCATGTTCGTTCGACATGATAGCATACCCAGGCTTTACCTCCTCATTTATTCGTTCGGTGGGTAGTGTAATATATTGTTTGTTCTCATGATACACTATTCTCGGGAATAATCTTATATTTTTATACGTATTGAAGGTAGTGTAGTATATGTTATATTGTTATGCAACTATCCTCCCATGGATTATCTCTTACTTTGACGGGTAGTTTAGTATATGTTCCTTCGTTATATATACTACTAAAATTATGAAATCAGAAGGAGAATATTCTGCGAGATAAAATGAGGCAATCAAGTAGGAACACACACACACACACACACCCACACCCACACACACACACACACACACATATATATATATATATATATATATATATATATATATATTACTATTTCATGTATCCACATAACATTTTATAAGGAGATATACTTTTGTATGTATCAATTTTCAGTGTTTACTTCAACAGTGCTCGATACGTAAGTATAGCCAGGTAGTAGGTTATGAAAATATATTTATGGCGATTAAGCTACACAGAGGCTCCCGCGTTTAATCCCCGGGGGGTGATCCTCAGGCTAACATGCATCTTAGCCTAAAGATTACCCCCGGGGGTAAAACGCGGGAGCCTCTGTGTAGTTTAATGTGCATATATATTTTTCCTAGCTCACTATATGTATATATATATATATATATATATATATATATATATATATATACACACACATATATTTATATATATATATATGTGTGTATATATATATATATATATATATATATATATATATATATATATATATGTGTGTGTGTGTGTGTATATATATATGTATATATGGGAAGAGAAGGATGAAGGTAATCCGACGTGATGGGAAAATGAAAAAGGAAAACCAAAAAATGGATGTTTTTTATGTGTACATCAACGTTTCGTCTTTATTTATAAGACTTCATCAGGATGATAATATAGAGAAAAATGTCATGCAAGTACAGATACATGTAGGGTAGACATATATATATATATATATGTATATATATATATATATATATATATATATATATTTATATATAATATATTGTATATAATATACATTTATATGGAGAGTAAAATACTAAACAACCTAAATTATGTTATATTCATCAACTGATTCGCATATCGAACCCAAACAGAAGACGACACATTGATGTCCTAAATGATATTTCAGCTTCGGCGCAAGATGCAATCTAACCACTACTTCTCTTTGCCATTCCGATATTTTTTGTTAAGACTGTTTGTCATTGTTTTAAAGTGTGACTTACTGCACTATGATGACGGTTTAACTGTCGTTCTGTTTGTACGTTTATCTACTGAGAAATGTCTGCAGTTAGACGAATGGTATCTATAGGTAAACGGACTTTCCGGTTCAATAGAGCTTCAGTCAGTTAATTTCCGTAATGAGCATTTGGGTTTGGTGTAGCTATATCACTTCCAAGGAAAAACCCATATACTTTATTGAGTAGTTACCTCCCTTTTAGTAGTTTCAAGAGTGCACTCGTAAATGTGTCCATAAAACTCTCGACGTGTCCCTTACATTGATGGGGAAACACTGGACTGCGTATATGATTGATATTGTGCGAGCAGAAGTCTGAAAATTTAATTGAATTGAAAGCAGTAAAATTATCAGAGACTATGGTCTCTCCGACTCCAAATTAAAAGAAAAGGTGTTGTAATATTAAAATCGTATCCTCCTATAAAACGCGGCTCATCAGAATAATATCAGGTAATTTACTGTAAGGATCTTCTAGTAGTAGAACACACTTTCTATCAGTGAATTTTACAAACACAATGTGGAGACTATCAGAGTCAATTCGAAATAGGGCAACTAAAAACACTTGCTTTTCTCGAAGCTTTTGCTGTTACTGACATTTTGAACGGTTATGTCTCAGAACATCTAATTGTTTGTCTGCTTTTGACCAGTAAGCATAACTTCGTTCTAAAGATTTCATCCAGCTAATTACTTGATGTCCAAAGTAAAATTGTTTCAATACACAATTCTATGATCTTAATGGAACAATCAAACGTTCTCTACAACGAATACATTGATTAACCACAGACAATCATGTTTGACGCTGTAAACGAGTTTAAGGTGTTTATCTTTACATACCTTGGGCCATTCTCTACGGTGGAAATGCTACATTGCCTTGAGTAATGTGTCCGAAGCTGTAGTCTCACGGATCATTTGTGACGTAATTTGCAGTGCTCTGCCAGTTAATGCAAGTATTGAAATAATTTCTGGGATAATGCTGAAATCACTGAACCCTTATTTAATTTTGTTTGCTTATCCAGTAGTCTAATTAAACTATCTGCATTTCTTATTGCATCAGTTGAACAATATCTGATGGAGAAATCACACTCTAACATCATAATCGCCAATGATTTTAAACGGGTAGCTGTATTAACTGCGATACATTTCTTGGACCCGATTCATTATCTCCGATGAAGATAAAGTGACGTTTATATTACATCTTGTGAATTTTCTGTGGAGAAAATTATCACAAATGTTTCCTTTTTTTATCTTACTGTAGTTTGGCTCGGCAGGTGTCAGTAACCTTCATGCATGAGCTATTGCTTTTTGAGAAAGCTATATGGAATGACAGCTCCAACACCATATTCAGATGCGTTAGAAACAAATATAATATCTATAGATGTATTGTAATGTATGAATAACATATCTTAAGAAAGTAAACATTTAATCTTATTAACGATACACTGATTGGACAATTTTTTAAAAGAAAATGTTGAAAGCTGCACGAACACAATGAAGTTCTCGCAAAAATAAACCATAGTGGCTAACCATGCCAAGAAAAGAGCGTAAAGTTTTCATATTTTCAGGGATCGGCATTTTTTTTATTAGAGAAATATTTGGTGGGTCTTGCCGTCGACCATTTTGTAAAAAAATATATCCCATATAATTAAATGTTGTTCTAAGAAATCACATTTGTCAGCTTTTACATAGAATCCATCCTGATGAATTCGCTTAAATTAGAAACAAAACGCTGTAAAAGTTCATGTTGTGTAACACCTGTAACGATGATGTCATCAGGGAATGCTGCAACTCCTGACAATCCGGTAAACAGTGCATCCATTTTTTGTTGGAATATGGCTGGAGCTGCCTTGACACCGATAGGAAAGTAGTTGAATCTTCAGAGACCAACGTCTGTGTTGATTATCAGAAGCGTTTTGACTCCTTATCAACCTCCAACTACAGGAACACATCTAGAAAAACGTTTTTCATAAACAATGTGTAACATTTAGTATTGCGGAAACGCCATCTGGAAAAAGTAACAGGTTCTGATTGGCATCTGAGGAAGTGTAAATCTAGTCGAATAATAAGCACATATTCTTCTCTTCTATTCGCTTTTTAAACCAGGAAAATGCGGAGTAATTAGTTGAATGTATTTTCATATAACTTGTTGTTGACTCCCGGATTCCTTTTCCACAATGTCAAGTGCAGCATAGGGTATCAGACATTCAGGTCTGAAAATAGGGTTTTGCGTCAGACTTTAATTTTAGAGTCCTATTGAATTTGGTGCAAAACCCTAGACACTTCTGACACAAATTGCTAATTTCAGCCAGCTGTATTTTTGTATTTTTTTTCAATTCAAGAAATAGAAGAAGAATTTATAATGGATATACGCGCTTGAGAAAAAAGTTAAATTCTTCTATACAGTCTAAAAAGAAATTTAAGTCAGAATTACCAGAAATATAGCATGTTGAAGAAAAAGGTGTACCTTTTAAGGACATATTGCATTTTAACCCACACATCTGCTTCATTCTTTTGGCTGACAAACTTCGAGCTATATGATGTGTTATTGTAAACTCTGGCTTCCTAATAGGTTCCCATATGGATAATGTTCATATTGTATCAAATTGAATAAGAAATCGACTGCTATTTAAAACAACGGTAGTGAATTTTTTTATTCTTTGGCACATAATTTGAATTTGATTTCTTCCGGCCTTTTTTTCTTTAATTTGTTGTGTGTTAAATGTGAATAGTTTCTGTGCGTATTTGACGTTTTGCCGTTTTTAGGATTAAAACATATTTCGTTATGTCCGTAATTTAATCGTCATTTACACTTTTAATTTCTATATGGGAAAAAAAAACGAAGAAAAATACATCCTGCCGCGATCGGAGGGGGTTTTCTTTGTAGGACGTTTATTCGTCGTTGATTGGTTATTGTTTGTAGTAGATGGATTAATGGGCTGTTGCTACAAGAATCGTGCCGCAATAAAGGCTTACTGAACGTATATATACCGCAGTGACAGCGACTCCTATGGATATCGTCGTCCTGCAATGGATATCGGATATTTAAAGTCTGTGAGGGACTTCATGTGGAAATGTTCGCATTCATAGTTTACATGACCCGCATAGGTAATGTAGTTGTTGACCTCGTTCTTTGAAAAGTTTAGGCAATTATAACGAACGCTTAACATGTCTGTAAGTTGTTCCACCCTTTCAGTGAAGTTTACCTCTTTTGCATTTGTCGGAAGAACTAAATTCATGTCACCAGTATGCTCGTCTGGTCTTAGTTTTCTTAATTATACACGCGTATTACAAGCATCCGACTACCAACGTGGAAAGAATGCAGTAAAATAATACCTCGATGTTCGTTATAGACGAATTCTGTAATGGTTACAAATAAGTTATTTTCTAAAATTATTAGTTCTCTTGGTGTAGTCAACGCTTTGCATTTTCAGTGTCTGTGTACATTGTTAATCTAATGATATTGAATTCCTGAGTTGAGGGTCCTGAAACAAAATTGTTTGTTTATTAAAATCTTTTCAAATAAGCCTCGTGATTTCGCCGTTCTTTTTTCATTTTTTTTTGCTATAATTATATCTTTTAACACTATTAGTCCAGTGAAACAGTCGTTTGTTTGGTTTATATCATTTTCGTCACCATTTAATTTAAGTGCTGGTATCTGTGAGATATAAGAATAATTATATATATATATATATATATATATATATATATATATATATATATATATATATATATATATATATATATATACATATATACATATGAGTATATGAAAGGATAAAAATAATCCGACGGTATGAAATTAAAAATAGAAAAGCGGAAGACCTTTTTCGCTCAACGTTTCGCCCAAATTTCACGTGGGCTTTGTCAAGAGCGGACGAAGAATACAAAAATGACAAAAGACGAGAAAGTCTGTAAATTATCGGGGAATATATGTAGTGGTTGGGTTCATGTTGAGATGAAGGGTATGCAAAAAAAAAAAATATATATATATATATATATATGCACATAAATGTGATCGAGATATATATATATATAACGCATATACATACATATATATCAAATATACATAGAAGTAGCATTGGAAAAGAAGAGGAGAAAATAAAGAGCAGAAAGGGGTCCAAAGGATATTTAATTTAAAGCTCAGGGAATCATCCGGTGTCTATACTTATCTTGTTTTCACTAATGATTGCTTTTGATAGGTTGGGGGAGATATTGTAGAAGCCCATTCTTTGTTTAATTTTATTTGTGGAAAGGGCTATGAGGGCAGATTCAATTATTCGACGTGTGGACTTGTTGTGTATTATCTTGATTAAAGTGGATTTCTTAAAGTCAAAGTAATGTCCATACTCCATAGTATGAGCACATAAGGCGTTAAGTGTGTTGTTGGTTTTACTCGCTCTTTTATGCTCATAAATCCGCTTGTCCAGATTACGCTGCGTCTCTCCAATGTAGACCTTATAATATCTCCCCCAACCTATCAAAAGCAATCATTAGTGAAAACAAGATAAGTATAGACACCGGATGATTCCCTGAGCTTTAAATTAAATATCCTTTGGACCCCTTTCTGCTCTTTATTTTCTCCTCTTCTTTTCCAATGCTACTTCTATGTATATTTGATATATATGTATGTATATGCGTTATATATATATATATATATATCTCGATCACATTTATGTGCATATATATATATATTTTTTTTTTGCATACCCTTCATCTCAACATGAACCCAACTACTATATATATTCCCCGATAATTTACAGACTTTCTCGTCTTTTGTCATTTTTGTATTCTTCGTCCGCTCTTGACAAAGCCCACGTGAAATTTGGGCGAAACGTTGAGCGAAAAAGGTCTTCCGCTTTTCCATTTTTAATTTCATATATATATATATATATATATATATATATATATATATATATATATATATATATCAGATTACATGTATAAGATGTATACTAATTAAGTAGAATTATTTATTAATTAAACGTATTAATGTTAAGTCGCTGTAGGAACACGTTCAATCAAAACATAGTGTCTGGTCTACAGAAGCAATGGAAATAACTCAATCCCAAAGTCTGTTTGATGCAAGGAAGATAACAACAGGCAAGCAGTGACCTCCCAATTTAATATAGAAGGTTACATGTTTATTTTCTATTTTGATTATATTTTCTAGATGTAATCTGTTTCATCTAACAAAGAACACGGACACAAACAAAGAAATGATAAAATTACGACATATACATGGAAGAAAGCAACAAAGATACAATAAGACAGAGAAGTGCAAAATTTAAAATGAAACGAATCGACAATAAAGAAAATGTACAAACAACCTCGGAACGATGAAAAAAGATAATAATAATAAAACAATAAATAAGATGGCAAATAAGAAAAATAATAGAAGAGTAATAAATCAGAAAGTGAAGATAATTTTATTATAAGTGGAATTATTAAACATTATATACAGTACAATAAATCAATCGTAACAATTTAGAAAAAACGTAAACAAGTATTTACCGTGAAGAATCGACGAACAGATATCACACAATTTTTATTAATTATTATTACTATCATTAGCCTTCCGAGAAGCGATATGGAATCTGGCAACCCGATTCATTCTCGGTCCCTATTTGAGTTCCTCGCCCTCGTCTTTAATCACGGAGGTGTGTTTATTTCATGTATGATTTGTACCTCTTTACAAGCTTTTAATGTTAGGAGAGAAATCAAATCATGTCGAACAAACAAATTAAACCCACTTTCAACAATTTGGAAATGGCGATTACGTTTTGTGTCATTTTCATATGAAACACCGACAGTGCCAAAAAACAAATTCAAACGTCGTTATTTAATGTACAAGTCAAGTATACATATATAAAAAAACATGTATACATATATGTATATAATGCATTTATGTATTATATATACACATATGTACATGTGTAGAAATAAATTATATATGCATGCATATGTGTATACTTGTGTATATTAAAATGCATATATACATACGTAAATTATAAAATACATATGTAAATATTGATATATATGTATACGTGTGCCTGTATATTATATATATATATATATATATATATATATATATATATATACGAGTATGTATCTATATACATATGTATGCATTTATATACGTCCATACACAGATAGAAATGCTTGATATATGTATATTTCTTAATATGAAGAGACTTATGCATATGTATATATATATATATATATATATATATATATATATATATATATATATGTACACATATATATATATATGTATATATATATATACATATATATATGTATATGAGTGTGTATATGTATATAACTGTTTCGTTTATCTGGAATGGGTGCTTATGAATTTAAAGGAAGTACAGAAGATGTCTAACCTACGCGAATTCAAATACGTTTCCGTCAAATATACTGAAAAACACAATAATAAACATAAATAGTTTTCTAAATGGCAAAGTTAACACACACATATAAAGCAAAGGCTGATAGCAACATAGAGGCTATTATGCAAGCTCTAAGCATTTTGCTTGAATGAAAACATTAGATAAATTAACATAAATCTATTGTACTTTTAAAAACTAATATTTTGCATTTCAATTATTCCCGTGAAAAACGTACATGATGTCATATGTAAGGTGCTGATGATTTATTCCTTGTTTATTAAATCATTGTAATTAATTTATTTTAATATTAACAAAACTAGTACATATATATATATATATATATATATATATATATATATATATATATATATGTATATATATATGTATATATATGTATATATATATATATATATATATATATATATGTATATATATATATATATATATATATATATATATATATATATATATATATATATTTATGTTTATAAGAAAATAGGGCAATAACAATTCTAATGAATAGAACTACATATTAATTCATGGTGAACACGTTTAGATTAGCTATACAAAGTAGGCATACAAATAGGTGCTGCTGTCTACTATATATACATTATTTCCATTAATGCGTTGAATTGTTGATTTAAATCATAATTAGCCGTTTTGATTGTAACATAGATTTTATAAGTAAATAAAACATTTTTTAAAGTTATTCATTTAGATATATGAAATTAACACTTATGTTGAAGTAACATTTAACAGTGTTTTCTATTTGCAGGTAACACCATAACCTATTAATTAAATGATATACTGATTTATTGAATTTTTGTCCTCCCACAAATTTACTGCTCTCGGACTGTTAATTATACAAAGATGCATCAAATTTGATTACACACACATGCATACATATATATATATATATATATATATATATATATATATATATATATATATATATGTTAATTAATTAAGTTCAAATATTAACTAAATGAACAAAACCATTATTTTTCAAAAGTGCTCAATATATATTGTTACTTCCCTGAAGAGGAGTCAGCAGGTTCTGAAACGATTGTCGGATACTCCAACTATGTTTATTTTAATATATATATATATATATATATATATATATATATATATATATATATATATATATATATATATATATATATATATATATATATATATATAATTTATATGGAGCATGAAAAAGGAAACAACCTAAATCATTTTAATATTCATCAACGTTTGTCTTCATTTGAAAACTTCCTCAGGATGATTGATTTGAAGAAATAGCATACAAGTACTATATTTGAAATATGAGAGGAATACGCCATGAATTATTTTAATGTAAACGCAAGTACTGTATTTCTAAAGACAGTTCTATCACCCAAGGAAGGGGTTATTCGACGTGGTTTATTTCTCAATCTCCAATTTAGAAAGGGTTCAACTTAATGGTAGTTTAATATGTACATATATATATATATATATATATATATATATATATATATATATATATATATATATATATATATGTGTGTATATATATATATATCAATATATATATATACATATATATATATATATATATATATATATATATATATTTATATATATATATATATATATATATATATATATATATATATATATATTGGTACAGAAAAATTAGTACAACATTCACATTCTCATTCTGTACCAAAATAAATAAATATTACGTTCTTAATTTTTAAGTTTTAAGTTTTAACATGAATTCTTAATTAATCGAGCACTCCGCTGGGAGTTTACCTGCTACATTACAAAGACTTCATACATATATATATATATATATATATATATATATATATATATATATATATATATAGAGAGAGAGAGAGAGAGAGAGAGAGAGAGAAAAGAGGGTAGTGCAGTATTAGTGCAGTTCCAACGAGAGAAAAGTATATATGTAAAGGAGTAAGGCTACCAACATTTGTAGAATGTTTTTCTCAACATTTATTTATTATTTTGTTGTTTTTTTCAACATTTATTTATTATTTTGTTGTTATAATAGATAAGGAATGCCATCAACACACAAGCATCAGAATATATTAGTGTCCCGAGTCCCAGTGACCTTACATTTAGACCCATAGTAGCAGGACCATCATGCCCAACAAGCAGACTGAGTAACTTAATTGACATATTACTACAACCATTCACCGATCAAGTCAAGAGCTACATAAGAGACGACATACATTTCCTAGGCTCTTTACCACAAATAGTAAATCCCGGGACTAAATTAGTTACATTTGACGTCAGCAGCTTATATAGCAACATTCCCCATGACTTAGGTAAACACGCAATATCACACTGGATGAACAAACACCCACAAATACTACACCACATATTCACCAAACAATTCATCCTCGACAGCATAGACATTATTCTCAACAACAACTCCTTTGAATTTAATAACAAAAACTACATCCAGATTCTAGGTACAGCAATGGGAACCAAAATTGCACCAACATATGCCACCCTAACACTAGCCTACCTAGAGAAGATCTTATATGAAAAGATAGAAGAAATATATTGACAGAATATTCAAACTCTCTTCATAAAATCTTGGAAAAGATACCTGGATGATTGTTTTACTCTCTGGGAACCAATATGGGGGGACATCAATAAATTACACAACATACTACAGAACCTACACCCCAAGATTAAATTCACCATTGAACACAGTCAAACAGAACTACCCTTCTTAGATGTATTGATTAAAATTAAAAACACTCACATAATCACAGACATCTACCACAAACCCACAGACACCCAACAATATCTCCATTTTAGAAGCCATCACCCCAAAAGCTGCCTAAAACCTATACCCTACTCCCTAGCACGCAGGATCTGTACTATAGTCAGTGACAAAGACCTCCGGATTGTCCGACTGGAGGAACTACGGAAAACTTTAAAAAGTAGAGGATACCCGCTACAAATAATACATAAAGGTATAGAACTAGCAGAAAACATTCCATTAGAACAATTACGAATCCCCAAAAAACGAAACAAAGAACAAATATTGGCATACATCTCTACACACAACAAAAACAATCCAGAATTATTCACAGAAATAACAAGAAACCTAACCCTACTCAACCATAACAACAAACTAAACGACATATTAAAAACAACAAAAATAATAAAAAGCAAACGCCAACCGAAAAACCTCAAACAAATTTTAACCTCATCTAAACTCAACCAACACACAATACAAGGGGTCACAAAATGCAACAAGGAAAGATGTGGGGTCTGTGACATAATAATGAAGGAGAACTCATACACATTTAAAAACCCAACACAAACATTCACAATAAAAAAAAGACCTTAACTGCACCTCCAAGAACGTTGTCTATGTGCTAGAATGTACAACATGTAATGAAGCTTATATAGGTGCGACGAAAACATTTAATAATAGAGTATCTTTACATAAAAGCAACATTAAAATCAAAGAAAACCGTAAATTATTCGTCTCCCAACATGTGCACTCATGCAGCGGTGGAAAATTAAAAATAATGCCAATTTTCAAAAGCCAAGACTACACTTACTTACTAACACAAGAAAAAAACTTCATACTTAAATTTAATCCAACATTAAACAGATCATAACTCTAACAACACACACTTTGATCACACTTTATCCACCTCTAGTTAAGTACAAACATAAATAACTATTTATAGTTATCTATAGACTGGAAAATTCTTATTCAAGGAAGATAATATTAGTGCATAACTTCTTATTGCGCACTTCTACACAGCTATCAGTCAAATAGCAACTTGTGTTAAATGAATCATTTACAATAGACATTAAATTTGCACATAAAATACCGAACTATGAAATCGGCCAAACCAAGTTCAAATCTATTTGGACCGTTTGCATTAATTTATCTTTTGCAAATATGTGTGTATGTGTGTGTATGTGTGTGTGTATGTATATATGTATGTATATGTATATATATATATATATATATATATATATATATATATATATATGTGTGTGTATTTATGTATGTATGTATGTGTATATAATTCAACCTTTATCCCCCTCTCTGTCACTATAACCACACGCCTGTGTGTGCGCGCGCATGTGTGTGTGTGTGTGCGTATTTATGTGTGTGTGTGTGTATGTATCGCTCACCTATTCACAAGACTCAAGATTAGACCACACGCATACGGACACGCGCGCGCATGCAGACACCACTTCATTTTTGGAGACGACAAAAAGCAATAAAAAGTATCAAATTTCAAAAGAAATTCTCCACACCCTAGGAGGCTGAGATGACCGATCGATCATGGATGGGTAACACGCACTTGACCAAGAGAAGCAGGAAAAATGACAAATAAAAAAATAAAAAATCAAAGATACCCACACACCCGTAAACCCACGCATGCGCAAAACAATAACAAATTCCTCAAATGAAACAACATTTGTTCGAATCGAAAGACATTTCTTCAAATGGATTTTCATATCTGATGAAAGCGGGCCACTGCTTGAAACGCGTTATATATGAAATCATAAAATGGTAAAACAACAAAATAATAAATAAATGTTGAAAAAAAACAACAAAATAATAAATAAATGTTGAAAAAAACATTCTACAAATGTTGGTAGCCTTACTCCTTTACATATATATATATATATATATATATATATATATATATATATATATATATATATATATATATATATATATATATATAATGAAACTAAAAGTATACTTTTAGAGAATAGAGGTTTAATCTCAATATATAATATAGAGCAATTATAAAGATGAATGATGGAGTAAAGATTAAGATGTACGGATGGCAAATCTATTTCATCTTCGATTGTTCAATGCAAGGTGTACTCGATAAAAACAAAAATACACATATTTTTATCGAATACATCTTGCATTGAATAATCGAAGATGAAATAGATGTGTAATCCGTACATCTTTATCTTTCTTCCTTCATTTATCTTCATTTATATATATATATATATATATATATATATATATATATATATATATATATATATGTTTGCTCCTCCAAAAAGTAGAGCACTGTAATGGTAGTATTCACACAGCTTGACGTCACTAGCTTTATAATGCATCGTTCGTTCCCTTAAAAAGAACGAGAACACTTTGGTCATTAAGCCCGCCGATAACGTGTTAAAATTATCATCATTTATTCGCTGTTTACAATTAGCCCAGTTGTTAAACATGTCTGATTGATGTTGGAAAATACTTTTAATCCAGGGTTTCGAATCGCATGACCGGTAGTGAATAGTCATATCTCTATGCTGATGAGTCCCGATTGAAAAAGGACGAAACATATACGTACATAGATAATAAACATTAACAAATAGTATTATATATATATATATATATATGTATATATATGTATGTATATATATATATCTATATATATATATATGTATATATATATATATATATATAGATATATATATATAGATAGAGAGAGAGAGAGATGGAGAGAGAACGACAGAGAGAGGGAGAGAGAGAGAGAGACAGAGATGCGTATATATATATATATATATATATATATATATATATATATATATATATATATATATATATATATATATGAATGCCTTAATGTATGTAAGTGTATACTCGGAGTCATACTGTAGATGCACGATACTAAATTATAGAAAACAAATTTCTAAAGCTAACATCTTGTTTTATGTATTTATTTATGACATTATTCATTAGTATGTAAACAAAGATTAAATCCTAACAATTTGTATTCTAATTCTCGTATGTAATTCTGGTATCCCACGCCGGATATGTGTGCTTTTAGCGTGTTAGCCATCATTGAAAACGACACATGATCAGCACTTATTTATGGATATTTTAAAAGTTTATGATATAGATGCAATTTTTTTCTTGGTAAATCTATTTTCGAATGTGTTAAGTAACTTCCATCACTTGCGTCGTCCATTTAATTGAGACTTTAGATTTGATACGCTTGTGTTATAATGATGGTAGATATTATTTTTTTTCTCGTTGATTGTAAAACGTATTCTGTTTATCGGCAGAGATGAAAGAACAGAAACGTGGAATGCATTTATCTAAGTAAAAATGATAGAGCAACGACCATTTCACCTCGGTGATTCATAGCGTTGATATTTAGTTGGCGCTGAGGAATAAAAGATGATTCCATTTAGAGATCGCGAAAATGTTTGTACTCATAAGAATGTGTATAATTGAATCAATTAAATCATTAAATAAGTGTGCCTATATGGTTCTCAGTGTATGGTTAACTTTTAAGCCTTAATACTTTTTTATTCGTGCAGCTGCGCGCATGCGTTGGTGTATCTTCTATGTCGAATCACCGCATTGTAGTTACATTTTGAGACAATGTTCAATCCTCTGCCGGTATCAGAGTCAAATATGTCGGAAGATGCAGTAGCGTTGCCACATCTGGAGAATTGCCGCTCAGAGCAATATTTCCTGCCTTGAAAGAGTACAAAGTCGACTTCGAAATCTAGTGGGAAATGTCCTCTTCATTTTGCTACATTCTCTTTCACACAGAAGAGTGGTTGCTAGTCTTTCTCTACTCTATTGTTATTTTTATGATAAGTGCTCGACGTATCTCTATTATATGCCCATTCTGTAAAAAAATTCACAACAGAAACTCATCTAGCTACAACAACTGCAAATATGTGTTTCTTCCTCTGTGTAGCAAAAACTAAACGTAACTTTACTAAGCAAAATTTCTTACGAAAAACTACTCGTCTGCGGAACATAATATCACGGGTCTGCTTTTCAGGTGACTATAACATTATTGTTCTCAAGTCCAATGTTTGCACATTTTTCTTGATCCCTTCTCTAAAATAATAACAATTCTGACTAGTTTCAACGATTATCATCAATACACACTTTTTTGTCTTGCCGTCTACCTGACAAACTCATTAACTCTTATCCTCAAGTGGTATTTGCGCCTTGATAAGCGATGACTCGTTGTGCATAAAATACACATATAGAAATATTACTAATAGAGATTTAGCATCGTTCTTTCTATTATTTCTATTAATTGTAGTACTGTACTATATTTTATCTACCAGTAATAGAGAGTTGTCTGCAGCCGAAAGTATACTATTACTTCTATTAATTATGATACTGTAAAAGGTAAAGGTAAAGGTCGCATAGCCTGGACGCCCATCCCTCTCCTTCCGATGCCTTGAACCTTCACTGGGTTTTAGTCAGGAACCCATTTGGTGCTGGGTAAACAGAGGGAGTTTTCAGACCCGAAAATTAGCATGCCGTGAGTGGGATCGAACCCGGGTCGTCCACAGGCCCTCCTCATACTGTACAATCTTTAAATACTGCATTCAAGGAGAGGACAGAGTAGTATCTGTTTGGTTGTCATTGGAAGGAATTAAGGGTTGTGCATTATATTTTCATGATCCCATGCTATCAGACATTATCTACTCGTTTGGGATGTATCGTACATCAACAAAAATTTGTTATAATCGGCTGTAAAATAGCAAATTAAACCCGCTGATAAATTATTTAACTAGCAAATATATGCGACTTCCGGTCACATGATATGGCTAGTTAAATAATTAATCAAATGTAACGGGGCGAGTGACACAGTGGTTCGAGTGTTCGCTGATGTGCCGGGTGACCGTTGTTAAATCTTTGCTTGAGGAATTGTTATAAGAAAAAGAAAACATAATGACACATTCAATGGTTTCTGAAAGCGAACATTAGACTTATATACGACGAGGAAATTTGTTATACTAATGAGACCCCAAAGCCAATCGAGATTGGCAGTTTGACGATGAACAATACTATGAAGAGGAGTTGAAATGATGAGCAAAACGGCAGAATTTGATTACTTTAGAGGACGGCTCCACAAATAATTGTTGACGTTTGCCTTTAAGAGGTTACATTGTAATCAGGAGGGAAAACGTCCCCTGGTATTGTGTTCCACATATACCAAGTTCTTTGAAGGTCACTTTTTCCATGGAAGTTATGGTTGCTTGTATGTACACAGACGAAGAGATTGCAGTTTTTAAACTGCTTGAAGGTACATGAGTTCTTGCTATGAATGCTTTAAAGCGTAATATCAGAGATTGAAGACAGCCCAGCAGCTATCATGAACATTCCGATAGAGTAGTGAAGTAAAATGGTCATTGCGGTGGATAAGACTAAAATATGAAGAAATAATTTGGATAAAAACACTTCTGTATAGATCAATTAATATAACTATTTATTACATAATTACAACTGAAAAACAATGACTTTGTAATAGTGACGTAATTAATTGTAGTCGCCGAGCGAAACATCCCATTAACTATTCCAAATTTCGCTTGTCCGAATGCAAGGGACATAACTCTGCTTTTAAAAAATGATATCATCCCAAGGGATGTAACAAAGGGTAAAGTGTGACTTCACTTATGAATACAAAATGTTTAATTATTTTTAGATTGAAATCCTCTTTCGTCTAACAAGTAGAGAAAGATTAGCAAATTATCGTCTGTGGGGAAGGGTCTGTTAGAAGAGAAACGAATAGATCATCCCTCACTAGATTGGGTATCATGTTAAATGTTAAAGCAATCACTATATCTCTCTTTTCCCCATAGCTTATATTACATATACTACATACATTTCCGTTACATTTCAATCTGACCTCCTTTATAGATTCATAGAAAGAAGCCTTACTTTATAAACTAATGCGAACGCCTTACCATCGTAATGTTATTGTCGAGAATTCAATTGAAATGCATTCATCTAATCCGTCACAATGTTTTATTTTCTTTTTTCGCCCGAATGTATCTATATCCTTTAAACTCGACACCGCGCTGAGCTTCTCGCCTTGATCTGTTTCAAGAATTTGTTTACACTTTGTTTTCAATTTCAACTAGAGTTAATATTCGAATCTAATTCTAAATTTCTTTTCATTTCTGATATACATGTAATATCAAAATTAAAGACAGAAATAATTGAATAAAATGTAAAAGCCATCAATTCTGCGTATTCAAATATGGCGAATTTTATACGCGAAGACACTTCCGTTTGGAAGCTGATAATTCCGGTACATTTTTGTCGTTGCCATTTACACATTTATTTAGTTAAATTTGCAATCCTATAAACAATTTTTGGATACATGTTAATTCGTAATGCAATATTTAAACGAAGGCAACCTAGAAACAGTTTCTGGATACATGTTAATGCGTAATGCAATATTTAAACGAAGGCAACCTAGAAACAGTTTATGGATACATGTTAATGCGTAATGCAATATTTAAACGAAAGCAACCTATAAACAGGTTTTGGATACATGTTAATGCGTGATTCAATATTTAAACGAATGCAACCTATGAACAGTTTTTGGATACATGTTAATGCGTAATGCAATATTTAAACGACGGCAAACTAGAAAGGCTGAAACGAATAACTACAGTTGGTTTCATTCACTCTGAAAAAAAAATGGCGCTACGAGAACAGTATATTAAAAGAATCTCGAACCATGTTTCTCCTGACTCGAAATTGTTTACATTGAAAGGTTCAATCAAGCATCACATATATAGATCAGAAAATGATTGTGTTTAACAAAACGCGTTAATCTCGTTCATTAACATGATGAATCAGAATTTGAATTGAACAAAACCGATTTTTGTCGAACTAAACCGAAAACTTATGTTAGAGTTAATTTAGACTTAGGGTTAGTTTTGGATTAGTTTTGGGTTTGTTTAGTGTTAAGTAAAATTTAGTTTGGGTTAGGTTAGGGTAAGTGTTTCAATAAACAGTTCTATTTAAATTCTGTAGAAGTACCAGGAATTTAATACACGTAATAACTTACTGTCATTGTTATTGTAATAATGTCCGCCTGACGTTATTGAACGTTGTGATAAATAGTGTTTTTATTGCAGTATGCTAAAACTACTGCAATGACAAATAATTATCGTAGTAATTGAAATAAAGATAAAAGGGTCATATTGTTACTAATATGAATTACTGCTTGTCTTTGAGGAAAAGTACATTACACGAAACATTTCATATCAAAGTAAAAAAACAAAACAATTATTAAAATAGATCTGCATCTTATTCGTGGCTTAGAACTTAGCACTTCCTATATTTATGATTTAACAAAGATTAAAAATAACTTTTTTACATTTTCACTATATAAATGTATATATATACATATATATATATATATATATATATATATATATATATATATATATATATGTAGCTTAATTGTCATAAATATATTTTCAGAACTTACTACCATATCAAGCACTGTTGAAGTAAATAGTTAAAATTGATACATAAAATACTATATCCCCTTATAACATTTTGTGTGGATACATTAAATTATATATATATATATATATATATATATATATATATTTATATATATATATATGTATATTTATATATATATATATATATATATATATATATATATATATATATATATATATGGATAAATATATATATGGATATATATGGATATATATATATATATATATATATATATATATATACATATATATATATGTATATGTATATATATATATACATATATATATACATATATATATATATATATATATATATATGGATATATATATATATATGACATTACTGCATGTAATAAAATTACACTTTGAAGATATATAAAAATATATACAAAAATACATAAAAGTATATTGCATCAAATATATGAACATAAAAACATACTTCTTGTTAAATCTATACACTCTTTCCAAGTCATAGTATTTAAAAACATATTGAGGAAAGATATCCAGGAGGTTGACTGAAGATTTATCCATGTAATGAGTGACAGTCTAAAAATGAAAAATTCAAAAAATTCAAAAATTGTATCTATATATATATAAATTCCCGAAACAGTTTTTCATGGTAAACAACTGATGATCCCTTAAAATAGTGTTAGAAACTAACTAATATAATAACTGTAAAAAATAAATTGACTTACATGAGTGATTTTCCACTGGAAGACTTGAGACTATAAGTTTTTTTTTTATTTTTTATTTATTTTTTTATATAGTTTTAATGGTTGAGAAACTTCCGAGACTATATATATATATATATATGTGCGTGTGTGTGTGTGTGTGTCTGTGTGTGTCTGTGTGTGGGTGCGTGTGTTTAAGCAAACATCGTTAAGCAAAACAAAATTTCCCTCGCTTGATAATATATTTTATTTTTTCATTTTCTCATATATTTTTTGGTGTCAACGTAAAGAAAAACTATAAGTATCACCAGCATTTTCAATTCTTCATCGAATCATTTTCAGATGGAAAATCACCAATGAACAAAAAGTTACAAATTAGTGGGGGATACATTTTTAGAACCGGATTTGAAAGTATTTCGAAGATAGAGGTAAAAATTTCTGATTTCTCTTCGAAAGGTATTATATGTATTAGTAATATAAGAAACAACTTATTACAGTCTAGTAACACAACTATCTGAACAAAAAAAGTATATCATTCATTGTAGATAAATTAAATTTGAAATAGGATAATACTGACTGTGATTGGAATGATTAAAGCACGATGAAGTCATACTGAACATGGTATGTACAGATTTTCGAGAATTTCTCAAACGCCTGCACCATATAAGTATTTTACCAGGGATCTTTCGGATAGATGTTTTCAACGTTCGGGAGAAACAAAGAAATAAGTATTATTTACTCCTGAAATGTCATGGTAACATAGCAAGGGCTTGCCGTTAAGTTTAAATGTTCTTTCATTTTTTTTATCTCTTTTCATCTCCTCTTCCTCAGAACAATTTTCTTCCTATTTATTAATTTCTACATACAACTTTTTTGTTGATGTCCCCTACAGTTCCGCATTGTAATAGTAACCTTTGCAAGGGAGCGACCGTTAAATTTGAATTTTTTTCTGTGTGATTTTTTCCTATTTTCCTATTTATTTATTTATATATTAATTACTTTTTCGTAATTATAATTTTATTTAATTGTTTTCCGATCAAGTAATTACTCCATAAACGTTCTATGAGGCCTCGAACGTTTTAGAAAAAAAATAATGAAAATTTCAAGGGAGAGACCGTTAAATCTTACTTCTGCTTTATTAGATTTTTTCTCACTACCGCCCTCTTGCGGAACATATTTTCCTATATTTTAATTTATCCATCAACCTTGTTTAGACTCTTCTACAGTAAGAATCTTACTAAAAATAACGGATGAAAATTGAAATAAATCGATTAAATGTATCCTAGAACTCATAGCTTAATACATCGTTAAAAATAAAATATGGCTGAAGATTGCCTAGATGACTCATTTATTATTATAAATAGAATGCAACGAAACATTAGTTTTCGTTCTGGGCCAGCGCGAGCTTAACACCTTTTGTATCATCTTTATTTGACTTGCTCTTATGTAACATTATTGATATATATATATATATATATATGAAGAGTTCGAGGCAAAACAAGATGAATTAATTGTGCTTCAACTGAGACATAGCACAATAAAAAGGTCGATATATTAAAACTAGGCTGCGACTAAAAGCTTATTTTTATTGAAAACAAATAGAAATTATCTCGGCATCATATAATATAGAACATCATTTGGGAATGTGGTACAGTGTAAAAATGCTACACTTTTTTAGCGATAGCTTCGTAACTTTGAAAATGGCGTTTATCGCGTTTTGCCCTCGAACTCTTCATATATATATATATATATATATATATATATGTGTGTGTGTGTGTCTATGTATATATATAAATATATATATATATATATATATATATATATATATATATATATATGCGAGATAGATAGATAGATAGATAGATAGATAGATGGATAGATCTATATATATATATATATATATATATATATATATATGAGAAAAGAAGGCAAAACCAAAAGAAAAAGTGGTTACTACTTCTTCTCATTAACCCATCATGGCAACCCAATATTTTCATGTACTTGCATGACATTTTTCTTAAAATTATCATCCTGAGGAAGTCTAACAAATAAAGACGAAACGTTGATGCATACATAAAAAAAAACATCGTTTGGTTTTTCTCTTTTTCATTTCCAATATATATATATATATATATATATATATATATATATATATAAAGATATATATATATATATATATATATATATATATATATATATATATATATATATATATATATATAGATATATAAATAAATAAGATAAGCTATTGCAATTGTCAGCCAACTTAGCGAATCCATTGATATTGAAAATCTCTAAACAACACTGCAATAAATTCCTTGTGCTTGATAATCTCAAAGGAATGTTTCGCATGAACCTTCTTTCGCCTGTTTCTAAATATAGGTAAATGTCGTGTATACGTTTTTCACTTTCCAAAAATATAAAAACTAAAACGATAAAATACAAATATCTTTCTGGCAAATGCTGAATAATATATAACTATACGTTTGTCCAATTCCCTGGGTAAAACAAAACAGGACTGTCCGTGAAAAATAGGGCATTCTTATGTACACGTTTATGTTAGGACTTCACTCGACGTTTCATCTCTTGTGGATGCCATCGTATGTCATGGTTAACTTGATATCTACAACGAAAAACGCGCGTAATTCCCTCTGGAAATTCTTGAGCAATCCCGAATGACAAGAATGAACGAAAATGGATTCATCCAACGGTTTTATACACACACACACACCCCACACACACACCCACCCACACACACACACACACACACACACATATATATATATATATATATATATATATATATATATATATATATATAGTGCATATGTATTGTATTGGTGTCTGTAGATGTAAATCCGTTGAAACTCAAGTGTTTATAAAATGTGCTCAATAATTAGTAGAGCTGTTTATAAGTATACAATTTTATTTATACAAACATTATTGGTTACATATGTGCATACATGTTTAGGTTTCACCCTTCGCAGGGAGTTTACACATGAATCTAACATATATATACGTATACACATACACACATGTACATACACCCATGTACATAATACATGTATACATCCACAACGCGAATATATATATATATATATATATATATATATACATACACACATACACACACATATACATATATATACATATACATACCATACCCATGTATACACACGCCTAGACCTCACACACCCATATACATACATATACACACACATATATATATATACTTACCACACTTCTTTTTTACTAAATTTCATTCAGATGCTTAAAAAAAGTATGAACCTTTCAAAACTATAATATATATATATATATATATATATATATATATATATATACATACACACATACATACATACATACATACAGACACACATACACAAGCATACATCAACATATACAAGCACGTACATATCACCCCAATTATCGAAATATAATGACTAAACACAAATATATACGCGTGTATCCATAGCTGGATACACATAACCTACATGCACAATGCATAGATACATATACACATACATACATACATACACACATATAAACGTATATACAGCAGACATATAGGCAAATGAATAAATATGCCTATTACCTACCTATACGTACACAAGGAATGAATATAGAATACAAATAAAATATGAATATAAACATAAAATTACAATTCTTCATCAGTTTAAACATACTTGGACAAATAAGATATCAGTAAGGTATCAATACCCATACATACACATATATTTCGATCAGATCACGCATGTATAAATACATACATACACATACATATATGCATACCTACATAAACCATACAATTATATACCTATTAAAGTAAATATATAAGGTAAAATAGGCGACAATTATACCCCCCTCCCCAAAAAATATTAATGAAACAGCACAAAACAAGAAAGGAAGTTCAGTGGAGCAACATATATCTAAATTTAAGAGATTCTGAATCAAAATATTAGGAGATGAGGAGCGATTAAAATATTAACATATTAACATATTAGATGCCTATTCGCCATGACAAGTTTCATTCTGGGACAAAAAGGCATTTTATTATGAATACTGACTGCAATTTATGGACTTTATTTGACTTGTTTTTCTTTGACGGTTTCCGGTTTTGAATTTGGTAATGGGCAAGCGATGTTTATCAGACAAACTTTTTATAAATTTCGTCCGCGTTGAGTTTGGATGAATTTTGAATTTTACTTGAGTTGATGGCAAACGACTGAGACACCGAGTGCGTAAGGTATTTCAAATCCCAGCAATATCAAGTCTCTGATAGAGTATGGCTGAGAGAATTCTCTCCAAGTTTGCGGCCACTCCATGGGCATTGCGCTGAAGCCATTGCAAGTCAGAAGCGGTTTGGGCCGATGTCTCACTGTCATGCAAGATGGCAGAACGAACACAGGCTAAAAAGACCTTGCTTCTAGTCCAGAAGGAAATGTGTCTAGATGTAAGTATTGGCACCAGCTTCTTGAACCTTCTAAAAAAAGAAACAACAGTGAGCAGTGATAGCATGTTCACAACCATCACCAGCATTTAACAGGTCGCCAGATAGCAGTTTCAGTATAACGTGGAGAGTCATCCAAAGATTGTCTGTCCATCGGCAGTTTTTACTTATGATTTATCTGTTGACATGGTTTTTGCATTTTATCACGACTTATTCTTTTGTGAGGTAAAAAATAGATTTCCGACAAACCAGAAGGACTCCTGGCTCAAAGTCAGCCGCAAACGGGAATCCTTCTGGTTTGCCAGATTTCCTTTTCATTGTAACATGTGGGAACAGTTCATAGAAAAAACTCGCGGAGAAATAATTCCAGCCTCAGACCTTTGGGTTTTTTAAAAAACATTTCACTAAGAGAAACAGCAGGAAATATGCGAGAAATAAAATGGTTGACATTACATGAATTAATTAACACCCTACAACAGTGCCAATAATGCCAATGGCTAATGTCTTTCCAGTATATTCTGTATGTATACGTTATTACTACTATGTTTAATATATTATAATTGTGTTACATTTATATTTGTAAACTCAAATAAAGTATTTAAAATATAGATTGAATATAAACTATTAAAAATGTATTTCGAAACAAATATCACATTCGAATTATAAGAATAAGTAAATTAATTATTTTAAAAATGTTCATATAACCCAAAACAACGCTTGATAAAACATTCCAATTTAAAATGTTTTATTTGATTATTTGTTAAAATACATTTCAATTATAAGAGAAAGTTTTATTTGATTATTTGAAATAAAAATAACTACAAATTATGAATTAATTATAAAACTTTATTTTCGTTTCTGTAAATCATTAAAATAAGTTGTGAAAACTAGTTTTTAATTTCAACCCTCTTACGAAAACATGCAAAGTAAAATATAATTGGTAACATTTTTTTTAATGAATACCGAATGTCTATTTCGTATTTAAAACACCTGAAGCTGTAATAAAGTAGACTGTTTTTCTGTTACCAGCATTGCAACGAGGTGTTACTATGGCTACTAAACCTAAGAAATACAGGATAAAAAATAGGTCCAGAATTATTTTCTTAGTTATATATAACATTAAAAAAATAATATGGAATGTTCTTGTTTCTTAATATTTTCATTAAAGAAATAGAATATTCTGTTTTAATTCAACATTTTATAAAGATCTGGCAAGAAAGCATTCTCCTACATGAGCAGTTTTAACAGACAAAAATGAAATGCTTACTCTTTTTAATATAGATTGTTGATTTTTATTGTCTCCTTAAACGTTTATATAAACATATGTACACACACACACACACACACACACATATATATATATATATATATATATATATATATATATATATATATATATATATATATATTAGTGTGTATACATATATATATATATATATATATGTATACACACATATATATATATATATATATGTTTATATGTATATGTATATATATATATATATATATAATCTGTTTGTAAATCAATATATATATATATATATATATATATATATATATATATATATATATACAATCTCTCTGTAAATAGACAAATATTGCACTCTCCAGTAGTTGGCAATCTTAAGGCAGTGAAAGGTCACGTGGCCAACTAGTTAAAGTCGCCGGCCATCAATTAAATGATTATAGGTTTGAACACGTCCTCGGGTTAGTGCTCATCTAGCTGCATTAAATAGCTGTAATACACCGAAACAGTGTATCTATAGATGATACATTTTATAATATATATATATATATATATATATATATATATATATATATATATATATATATATATATATAATTGAAATCAGTGTGCTTTGGAGTTGCGTCGTGTCGTGTCGTCTGTGTAGATGTCAACAAATAATCTCAGTATATGATTTGGAAGATATTTGATAGAGATAATGGGGTGTTTTAGCCCGGATAAATCCTTGGAGCACGGCCCCCTATATTCTGTGTGCCTGTTCTCTTCTCATAAACAATTACGTTTATAAACCTATTCGAGAGAAGGGTCCGTGGTTGGGAAAACTATATAAGATACTCCATAGTGCATACGTGTGTGAAGTAACCCTTTGTTCCAGAACCTATCGAAAACCTTCGATATATAAAGGGCTAATGTTCCGATCAAAGCCCCGCTACGAGATTCTCTTATCCATGCGATATTATAATAAACACATCAATAGTGTACTTTGCAGGACGACATCTGTATTGCTTTTCACGTTGTATATTGTTTTTGCTGAGGTGGTCGATAATTGCCTGATTTATCATAGATTCTAGCAGGTTACTCATGACATAGAGTAGGCTGATCCTCTGTAATCAGATGCAGCAGACTAATCACCGGTATTTAAAAATAATGGGCCGACCAAGTAAGTATTGAAAATAGATGGAAAACGTTTCTTTTTTCTGAACATATATTATATAATATCGTTATGATTAGGGGCAGATTCCAGTTTAGTTTTTCTTGAGCACACTTTCCATTTGTTCCATGTATCGGAATGTTACCAATCAGAAACAATGTCTACTGTGAGCATCGAGAGAAAGAGTTATTATCTTTTTATCAGGATCGTCAGTTAATTTATATACGTGTCTTTATACGCACCCGAAACACGTATGTAAATTAGACGAAAACATACTAATCCCATCTGTTATATGAAAAGAAGAGTAATAATAACACTTCTATACCATGATAATAATAATAATGAACATAATAATAATAATAATAATAATAATAATAATAAGAAGAAGAAGAAGAAGAAGAAGAAGAAGAAGAAGAAGAAGAAGAAGAAGAAAAAGAAGAAAAAGAAAATAATAATTTACAAAAATAATAATAAGAATACAAAATTTAATTAAAGAGAATCAGTATATATATAACAATATAAAATATTGACTTTACATATATACTTACATAAAATTAGCATAACTAGGGTAATAGTTGTGACCCAACGGATGACGTGTTGGTATAGTATATATATATATATATATATATATATATATATATATATATATATATAGAGAGAGAGAGAGAGAGAGAGAGAGAGAGAGAGAGAAAGAGAAAGGGGAGAGAAAGAGTGAGAGAGAGAGAGAGAGAGAAAGAGAAGGCCGATGGAGATAGAAAAACACACGATATCAAAGACAGTAGCATGGATGCGTAGGAGACAGACATATTGACATTTTACTTATTCATTTCATTTTCCTTTCTTATGTAAGTAAGTGAAGGATATACAAATCAAATAAAACAAAATTTTAGATTTTTATTTTTATTTTTATTTTTCATTTTCATTTCAAATACATTTTTCTCTAATTTTTGGGGCATTCTTTTGGAAAATTCAGAAAAATTAAATAAAACTAAAAAAACAAGAAAAATGACATTTTCTTTTGGTGTATATTTTCGGATCATCTTTTTTTAAAATCATATATTAGCTTTTTGCTTAAGACAAACATTATACGTATTCATTTTTTTTTTCAAATTCTATATCGAAATAAATAAGGCAAATATTACAGTCATGCTTCAGTTAGTTCCAATCCTTTAGCATCATGAAAAATTTACACAAAAATACAACACACACACACACACATATATATATATATATATACGTGTGTGTGCGCTTAAGCATGTGTATAAATGTATGTGGCGTGTGTTTCCCTGGATGAGCGTAGACTTTTAAACATACGTTTCAAATGGGTTTTGCTCACATATGCCTACAATAAATACTACTGAACAAATTATATATAAATATGATATCAATGAAGCTATCAATATTTATGTTCGCAAGTCAAATTATCTATTAATATAGTTTACTGTGCCTCTCGTTATATATATATATGTATATATATATATACATTCTTTTTTAATTTTTTAAAATAATATTTATTCAAAAATACAAGGTAATCGATAAAGATCTAGAGAAAAATAAATAGAAATTGGCCGCGTTGCGAGTATAGATACATATAATGTTTTGCATTCGAATCTTAATACACTTATATATATATATATATATATATATATATATATATATATATATATATATATATATATATGTATATATATATCATTATTATTATTATTATTATTATTATTATTATTATTATTATTATTATTATTATTAGCGAGACACGTGGAAATTCCACAGTTGTGTCCTTAATGTGTTATATTATACTGGACGTCCATTGTGAACGCAGACGACCCGATATCATTGTATCATTTTTTTATATATAAAACATACTTATCTACCTACTCCGGTTTATTAATCTTTAGACTATATCTAGTAATAAGTGTCTATTTATGCTACTCTTATAAGAATTGGCGACATATTTTTTAATCTATAGACATCAGGCGCGAATGCAAACCCGTACGATATTATTTACTATTTTACGATAGAACAGATACTACACTGTTATCATAGACCGAAGACGAACAATATGTTGTTTAGATCGAGTTTAACGTTAGACACGACAGCGACACCAGATCAACTGTAAAACATGTTGTTTTTTTTGCAATGCATTTCCGTCGATCCCATTTTTGAAGTGGTGGAAGGTGATAACGTACGCACGAAGATGAAATTTGCTGAGCGCCTTTATTACATAGATGATAAAGAAATGCGTACTATTTTGTTTAGAAGAAATGTATTGGCCAAAAAATAAAAATACGCTTCAAGTTCTTTAAATCTTTAGAGGTTTTGCGAAAAACGTTTTTTATCATTTCATGATTCATAGCATAGTAGTAAATCACCCGTGCCAAGATGGGTATGAGAAATAAATACAACATTAGTTTTACATTTTAATGTTTTCATTTTCTTTTAGGGGCATGGGCGTTATTGCAGGCAACGCCCTAAATTGTAAAATTTACATACAGAAAACATTGTGCCCACATTACTCATCTTGTTGCTTAGAATACATATTCCATGATTCATAATTATCAGTTAAATAGTTTAGCATTTTACTAAGCACATACATATTCTAACGGTTAGGCGCTCATGAATCTTCTTTTTTTTTAAATGAGGTCCTCTTATAGAGACCACACCGCGTTTCCGTGACTTTGCGTCGTCAACGTTCCGGAAGGTCTTGGAATTATCCGAGAGTTGACGAGGCAAAAACTGCTAAACGATAAATTGAAGACTGCCAGACGATAAATTCAGACGAAGAAAATCAAAGTAAAATGCATATCTTCTAATATATAAAGTAGAGACGATTTTTCCCCTGTACCTTCTCGGAGAATAGGAAAATAACCGCATGCATCACCGGCTACTAAACTCACCATTACATTACACTTATTCACTCGAGCGTGTTTTAGTACATTTGTTATTCTTTTTTCCCAGCTTACACTAAATATTACATTTGGCCCGCCATCCACGACTCTCCGAAAAACCAACTCCATATAGGTGGTAGCAAAAACTTTTCTCCCTAACAATTCTGTACTGTCACTCTACTCATCGACACCGGGAACTAATACACACAGTTTAATTTTCACAAAACACCGGTTCTTATTTATTAATAACTTAACTGACCTATTTTCACATTTATTTTAATCCGAATGCGTGGTGCTGTCGGTAAGAAGGCAGTATTTAGAATCACCTGTTTTAGCGTTCGATCCCATTCTACTCTACCACTTTTTTTAATTTTTTTAAAATTTAAAACATTCGCCAACACAATAGACGAGAGGGAGGGTGAAAAAATAGGTCATTTCCTTTTTTTATTTGACGTCATGCAATAGGTAGTACTTTCTCCCGTGCAACGCCGGGCGACGGGTTCCGCTAGTATAAAAATAAAGAACGAATAAACCGTAGCTAAACAACTGTTATTAATTAGATGTTTACTTTTTTGGACAAAGGAATCATTGTTGATGAAATGTTCTGTTTTTTTCGTGCACCGAAAAGTTCCAGAAGATGTATTTTTTATATAAAGAAAATAAACCACTGCTTTTAACCACTTTCTTGTGTGTTGGTTTTGTCTTTTTTTTTCAATGTTTTTTTTTTTTTTTTTTTGCAACATTTTGTGGGTTAGGGTTTAGGGTTTAGGGTTTAAGGTTAGAGTTTGGGTTAGTCTTTCGCTAGAAGTGACCGTTGCTAACAGAATTTAAAGAGTCCTTCGGGAGATTAAACGCGTTGGCACAGATGGTAGAAATTCATTTTATTTGACGCGCTGCTGATTGTAGACATTATTTTTTTTCCAAAAGTGATCGTCTGCTTGCTAGCAACCTGATTAGTCAATAGTTCCGTATACTCTCGGGCGCTTCCGAGACATGCCCGAAATTTGACGACGCAGAGTCACGGAAACGTGGAGCGTACTCGATCAGAGTACCAAAAATATATTATATAACATGACTCAAAATTTGACGCAGAGCAGTTCTTTTGTCTATTAAATTTTCTGTGTCAAACTTTAAATAAAATATATTTATAGTGGGTGCGAGTTTGAGTTCGTGCAGCCCATATATGGTAATGTTTACAAAAACGTGCACATGCAAGTCACCGGATTGCCGAGATTATATATTTCACAGTTCATAATACTAGTGCCATGATTTGATTTTAAAACGAATTACGTACAAGCACCCCCTAAATAGTAATGCTTACTAAAAAATATAATGTGCCCATGTTACTCGACTAGAATATATATTAAAAAATGATGATGAATATTTCAAGGGAAGAAGCCCCAACGAACTTGCTGCACTTGTGTCCCCACAATATAAATACCTCAGCCTAACCCGACAAGAAGCAAAATCCGACCCCTTCACTCTAAAGGTTACAAGATGCCGGAAAGTTTTCTACTCTAATAGCTTCTTTCATCGAGCTGATTTTATTTATTTTTTATTCCTTCTTTTCGCTTTTGCTTCCCGACTTTACAAATATTCAGAGATTTAAATGTTATTTGAACAAATATATCGCTGCACAAAGGTCCATTTAAGATTCCCCCATATATGTCTCCTAATTTACAGTAGAGTCTGACTTCTCGGTGACAATGTGCACTTTTGGGGCGAATAAAAGTTACAAAAGAAAACAAAAGAAAACAAAAGAATATCAATTCAAACTGATTATGTGAAAGCATTTATATCGGTTGCGCAGGTTCGAGTTCGACATAATAATTACCGGGTTCAACAAGACGCAGTTTGGTTATTGTAGCTTACATCGGCCGAAACGTATTGACAATATCATGAAAAATAAGAACAGTAGTCTGAATAATAGAAATAATATATACAGGTATCTATACATCTCAGAAACACATACGTAAATTAGAAGAAAAACATACTAACCCCTTTACTCTTATATACGAAAACAAGTAATAGTAACACTTATATATAATAATAATAATAATAATAATAATAATAATAATAATAATAATAATAATAATAATAGTAATAATAATAATAATAATAATAATAATAATAATTAAAAAAAAATAAATAAATAAATAATAATAATAATAATAATTTAAGTGTTTACTAACAGAGAAATAACCTGTTTAACAACAATGCAGAAACTCATAACGGCACAACTGTTAGAACACATCTACCACCCCTTGAACAATCGTGGATTGCTCCCCAATGAACAAAAAGGATACCGGAAAGAGAAAAGAGGGGCCCATGATCTGCTTTACATAGATACAAAGATCCTGAAAAAGGTATAAAGAAGGAAAAAAGAACATATCCATCGACAGAATCCCTAAATCATGGATAACTGAATGCTTAAAATATACAAGATAGTCGACAGGATTATTAACTTTACAAAGAAAGCAATAGAAACATGGAAATTAGGACTGACAGCTGGAGGACAACACCTAGTTTAAATAAAAATACAGATAGACATTTTCCAAGGAACCTCCTTATGAAGACTACTGTTTGTCATTGCCATTATTCCACTCAACTACATACTCAGGAAATGTGACGATGGTTACAAGTTTACAGACACAGAACAAATATGCACCACCTCAACTTGAAACTATTTACAATAAGCAAAGAAAAACTGGAAAACTCATAATTACAACCAGAACCTTAAACCAGGTCTTGAAATATAAGTAGGAATGGAAAAGGGTGCATTGCTAGAGATGAAAAGAGGAACACCAGAGCTAACAGAGGGCATGGAACTGGCAAACCAATGGGAGATTAGTGTGCTAGGCGAACAGGAGTGCTATACATATTTGGAAGTTCTGGAAGCAGAATATAATACTTTCGAAGAACAAAAAACTCTTAGAAACGAAATTATATTTCATTAATGTAGTAAAAGAAATACACACCTGGGTAGTATAACTATATAACATACTCTAGACCATTCATAGGCTGAACGAAATAAAAACTCAGGCACCTTGCCCAGAGGACTCGAGAATTAATGACTATCAATAACGCACTACACCCGAAAGACAGTACGGACAGACTCTATGTGACAAATAAACGAAAAGAGAAGAAGACTGCTAAGTATAGAGAGATTGTGTGGAAGACGCAAAAACTAAGAAGAAATACATAACCCAGAACACAGAAAGGTTAATCACCGCAGCATGAGACAACGTCCCAATGAAACCAAGAAACAAGAAACAAAAAAAAAACAAAAAAAAGAAACGTAGGAAAAAACAACTACATGGACATTCACATAAGACTGACAAGAGAAGAGATAAACGAAAATAGCTGGGCTTGGCTAAGACCCAGGAAAACAGTAAATGCGGGCAATGTTGACAAACAGACGAAACAGTAAATAACATAATAAGTGAATGCAGCAAACTAGACCCCACAAAATACAAGAATAAAAATGACTGCGTGGGAAAAGCAGTACACTGGAAACTATGCCAACGACTGCATTTCGAACACGCAAACAAATGGTACAAACATAAACCAAAGTCAGTATGGAAAAGGATGATCAAAAAATATTTTCCGATATGGAGGTGCAAACAGATAACTCATACAAGCTAGGTAACTGGATGCCATAATAATCGACAACAAAGGAACATCCGTCCAAAACGTAGATGTTGCTGTACAATCAGTCCACAGGGTGCAGATCAGGGAGACAGAAAAACGAAGCAAATTCACGGAACTCGCCGGATAAGTGAAAGGGATATGGCGTATGGAGAACGTTAATATAATACCAATAATCACAGGAAATATCTGGGAAAAAACTAGAAAAATTGGAATAAAATGAAAGTCTAAGACCATATAACATACAGCAATTATGAATACAGCTGCAATCTTAAGGAAAACCCCTGAATGCGGAAACCAACACATATGAGCTACGAATTATAACCATCACATGGAAGTTGGAATAGGAAGAATACAAAAAAACCACAGAAATAACACCACCACATGAAACTAAGGAATAGAAAATCCAATAAATGTCATACACTACCTTCCTTCACCAACACCAGTGATGTTTAGTATTTGATGTGTTTGTGTATTATTTTTAGAATATTTGAAAGGTTTTCCTCTTAGCATTTAGTATAAAATGTAAGGGTAGTGTAATGTTGTTAAGGAATTCATGATGTGTTTGATTTCTCCATTATATATTGAGGACTGATATTGAACAGGCCAAAATCACCAAACACATTCATAACAAAGCTCGGCGAAGACAACTGGAAACAGCACTAATCACAGCCTCCAACACCATCAGACAACGAAATGGTTTCTATAATATTTCCCCTTTAGTAAGCAAAATTATCCTGACCGAACAAAAACTAAACCTAGATCATGGCTAATCCTTCTTCTCATCGTTCTCAATTGTACTTATATACAACTCCCCGCATACACACTCACATACTAACTCCTTCTAAGATATATATTCATTCACATACTAATTAATCACCTACTACAGATCAAAACTACTTAACCACAAATAACAGCCTTACCAATGAACACAATCTACACATTCTCACTAATATGTAGATATTTAAAACCCTTTTGCCCCCATTTTAATCTCAAACGATCAACACATCCTGAACGAAACTACATTTTACTTATCTCTCTCCCAAATTAAAATCATTTTTCTTCTTTTTCGTGCCCTTTTCATTATTGTCATGTTCACAGCACACTTCAACACATTCTTTCAAACTCACTTATATTCACACATTCTTGACATAGACAGCTGGTCAATACTCCTACTCTCCAAAAATTTCACACCTGACCACAACAAAATCTCCCCTCTCACCTCTCACCTATCTCACCCGTTCGACTACTTATGTCATAATCTTACCCACGCCCGGCCCATTTTCAAGTTATCTTCATTTTTTCGAATCTTTTTCTAAAACTATGATACCACCTACATACCACCTACATACCCAACACACACATTTCCCTCCTTCCCTCATCTTTCCCCAGCCCTCAAATCAATGTCACACCTCACCACGACAAGAACATCACCCCCCTTTCATCTCTCTTACCCTAAGGTAAATTCCCTAATACTCTCACCCCTCCCTTTTTTAACTGCTGCCTTAAGGGTACCCACTCAAATATTTCCATATTCATTTCACTCTTTACCATTACTGACTTCTCGCAGCATGGCCCCTCGTCCAGCGCTCTTAGCAGCCAGGGCTACTACTTTTCCTTATCAACCACTCATGTCAACCCAATATTTCGATGTACTTGCATGACATTTTTCTTAAAATTATCATTCTGAGGAAGTTTTACAATAAAGACGAAACGTTGATGAATATATCTTGTTTTTTCCTTTTTTATTTCCCACATAGATATATATATATATATATATATATATATATATATATATATATGTATATATATATATGTATATACACATATATATACACAGATATATATATATATACATATATATATACACATATATATACATATATGCATATATATACATATATATATATATATATATGTACATATATATATACATATATATATATGCACATATATATACACATATATATGTATATATACATATATATATATATATACATATATATGCATATATATACACATATATATATACACATGTATATATCTCTCTCTATATATATATACATATATATATATACATATTTATATATATATATATATGTATATACACACATCTATATATATATTTATATATACGTGTATACATATATATATATATACATATTTATATATATGTATATACATATATATATATATTTATATATACGTGTATACATATATATATATATACATATTTATATATACGTATATACATATATATATATATATGCATATTTATAGATATGTATATACATATATATATATATATATATATATATATATATATATATA
This sequence comes from Sepiola atlantica, assembly GCA_963556195.1. NCBI lineage: Eukaryota > Metazoa > Mollusca > Cephalopoda > Sepiida > Sepiolidae > Sepiola > Sepiola atlantica. Next base: position 46,801,583 of record OY744546.1, read on the forward strand.
TATATAATCAATCACGGCTTGAGGCACAAGCTGGTCTTGCCACACTGAAGCGCTTTGATACGGCGAAACAGTACGTATGTGCATGACATATATATATATATATATATATATATATATATATATATACACGCTAGGAAGTAAGTGTAGTATCTGTTCCGATGGATACTGCACCCTGTCCTGTGCAGTTCTAGGAGGTCCACCCTCCCAGGCTTCGCCTCCCCTCTTTGGGGAGGAGTGAGTTTATTGCTTACTGCTTGAGGCGCCCCTACCGGGGAATGCCGACGGGGCTGCCCAGGCAATTTTTAAATGGCCAGAGTGCTCACCTCTCGAGCGCTGGCTTTTAACCCCACTTACTCGACCCAAGCTGTGGTCACATCTTACTTGTGGGAGTAAGATAAAATTGGCCTTGTGCCTAACTCCTGCAGAGGAGTTAATAAATATATATATATATATATATATATATATATATATATATATATATATATATTACTTTGGTTTTATAGGCCAATCCCATAGACTTCTGTAAATGTCCTGAAATCCCGTTCGCATATCGCTGAGATCCTTCCTTTCTTAAACATTATTTGCTTACCTTTTTTTACGAATTAGGCCAAGACTTATAACCCCAGCGTTTTTAGCAAGCATATGCCCCAGCGGCTCGCATAGATGAACACGAAGCACAACAACACATAAAAACATTGACTTAACACAATAATCCCTCATAAAACTCTCTTATCCGTTTCCGAGCGATTAAGATTCATCCATTCAAATAATATTGCTAGGAGACGAACCAGAAAAACAGATTTAGCTTTCCTTGTAGTTTTCTTTCTTTAAACTTCAGCATTGACCGTATTGTTTTGTCTGTATATTTTTTATTGTCCACTTCTTAAGTTTATCCTCTGTTTGAAAAAAAAACTTTATATATATATATATATATATATATATATATATATATATATATATATATATATATATATATATATATATATATATACATATATATATATATATACATATACATATATATATATACATATATATATATTTATCCTCTGTTTGAACAAAACAAACTTTATATATATATATACATATATATATATACATACATATATATACATATATATATATATATGTATGTATATATATACATACTATATATATATATGTATATATATATATATATATATATATATATATATATGTATTTATAGGTATATCTATATGTATATGTATACGTATGTATGTATATACTGATATATATATATATGTGTATATATATATATATATATATATATACATATGTGTGCGTGCGTGTGTGTATGTGTGTGGGTGTGCGTGTGGGTGTGTGAGTGTATCATTTTTTACTGCAATGCTTTGATATAGATACTTTTTGAATTTAGGTTCTGTTCAAGTGTTTTATTATTTGTATTTTCATTTATAATACAACTACGTTTTCGTCTTTTTTTTCTTCCCTTTTATATTCTTTCTTTTATTCTCCGCCTTATTTCATTTGTGCTCGTTCTTTTTCCCGTAATCGTTGTTTCTATTGTCGTTTGTTTATTTTTCTACATTTGTTTTCTTCTCCGTTTTTTTTTTTCTTTTTGTGTCTTATTCTTACTGTTGTAATGGAATATTACTTTTCTTCTTGTTCTTTTTCTTCTTGTTCTTTTTCTTCTTCTTCTTCTTCTTCTTCTTCCTCTTCTTCTTCCTGTTACTGTCTCGTTGTTTCTGCGTATACTGTTTTTTTCCTTTACTTCCTCAACTTGGTTTACCATATCTCCTTCGGTGTCTTATTTTCTATTTTTATTTGTATTTTCCTTCTACTTCCTGTTCTTTTATTTCGTCTTCTTCTCATTGTTTATTTTATTCATGTAAAATCCCCTCTGATTCTTCCTGTTTTATGTTTATATTATATATGTATGAATAAATATAACGACATTTGCAAGAATATTTAAAATGCTGACGATCTTCTAAATAATATTATTATGCAAATTATTGATAGGCTATACATAGATAAGGCTGTGTACTTCCGGTAACTCGGTAAAACGTAAGTCACTAATTTACGCATATAAAAAATATAATGTAAGAAAGGGAATATAAAATAAGAAAAATATCGATGGTGAAAGAAAGAAGAAAAAGGGAAATACTTGGACGTAACTAGAAAGACAGTTAGTGAAAATATATATCTTAATTTAGGAGTAGTTAGGTCAATATTTAAGCTGATGCTGAATGATTTAAATACGAAGAGCGAAGCGCATTAGATACATATATGTTGCGAATAGGGCATATTAAGATTATAGTTTCATTTGTAAAAAAAATATTATACGATGCTAATGATAAGTGCTGTTTGTAATTTAGGTTTTGTTTGTTTTGTTTTTCTTCGATTTTGCTTGGTTTTATATAATTAGCACTGGCGGTAGCCACACTAAGTAATAAATCCACAGGAGCATTTACATATATCTTATTGTAAGCCGAAACATTTGTATGCTGAATGAAAAACAAGTGTTTTGAATTGATGTGAATCTGTACTTCATAATATTGGATATGGTATAAAATTAAATAATATATATATATATATATATATATATATATATATATATTATAGTTCATTTGAATGTCCAAGTGAACAATCAATCAATACTTAAGATCTGTTCTTTAATTTTCTTAGCCTTCCTAATTCGTCGACCTACCATAATCATAGTGTTCTTTTCTTCCGATGTTCTCTTTGGCTTGCAATCAAACATTTTCTTAATATTTTTATAAAGTATTTAAAATTTTTCAATTTTTATTTTTATCAAAAGTTATTGCTTTCTATACAGCCTACACGCGTTTCGCAGCACAGCAAAAATACACAAACGTTTATCTCAGCTATGCATCTTATCAGGGAAAATATTCAAATTCAGTTGCAATAAGAAACTCTACAATCAAAATACATGGGAAAAGAGGTGAGAAAATTGTCAAAATTAGCTCCTAACAAAGGCAACGACAAGTCCAAACACATGAAGAAAATATACATGTAAAAATCACTTGAGAAATGGTGACAAAATCTAAAATATCTATCTATCTATCTATCTATCTATCTATATATATATATATATATATATATATATATATATATATATATATATATATATATATATATATATATATATACATACTCGGAAATGTTGTCCTATGACGAATATAAACAATATATATATATATGTAGACTTTTGGCTCTCGATTATCATAGTTAGCGATATATAAGATATACACGTGGAGTCTATCCCGTGAGTGAAGAAACGTAATGTATGTTTGTCAGTTTAAATGATTTAGCGTTATTGTTTGGTAGGATCTTACTAATTTGCTGTTTATTTGGGAGGGAACAGTGTGAAGTTTCGGGGAAAACCACGCTTAATAGTAAAATAAATAAAAAAGTAATGTGTCTAATTTACTTACTGTGATGTTTAGTATACGGATCCTATACTTTTAAATAATAAGTTTTAAGAAAAAATTTACCCCGCGCATACATATTATTTAACTCTGGTTAAAATGTCATATAACTCAAGCATTTTTTGTCAAACTATCTTGTTCTGTATAAAATGTTCATATTACGCTTATTTAAGTTTTGAAGGAGCAGTCTGGTGTTCGACTAATAGAAATATATCTGCAACAAGAGTTGCATTACCACCCCTCCACTTAATCGGTCCTTTAGTCTTCAAATTCATTTGGCGATACTTTTGACGAAATATCAACAATTGCTGTTTTTTCATGCAGTGGGGTTTCCTAGTGTATGGCATGTCGAAATGTTCAATGCTCTCATATTATTCATCCATACTCATAGATATTAATCTAGCTACTTCATTAGCATTTATTTCCGATAGTGTTTAGCTTTGATAATAGTTGATTTGATAGTAACACACAGACTTACTTGTGAAATCATTGTATGCGCTGCTCACTCTGCTTGATATACTGGTGTGAATTATGGCCCTTTATTTAATTCTAAATAAAAACTAATGCTAAAACATAAATATTGTATAAATTTCCGATAATAATTATATTTCAGTAATGAATTACGAGCACTTTATAAACGGAAGCTAACTTGTATATATGTATATGTGCACAGATATGAAAGAAGTAAATAGACCCCCTTCAAACGTAATTCATATAATGTTAAAAGTGTCTGCTTCCTTCGCCGACTGCTAGCACTCGGGCCCGTACAAAGCAGTAAAAGTTTGAAATATCACTATTTTATTCTAATTGACATTATTTGTGTTTCAGATATAAATATATCTATCATATATCCCCGTTATTATATGACATCGTCCGAAGAAGCATTATAATTGTCAGGGTTTCGAAGGAGTAATAGTATATGTAAATGTTAATGTGGGAAGCCTTAAATAGACGCTAACCTCGGGATTACACTTTCCATCATTTAATTAGTGATTGCCCGATTCATGAATGAGAGAATAATAATCAATATTATATTGCTATGTCAATTTGAACGCTCTGACAGGAGTCTCTATTATTAATGATATAAGTGTGTCTATTTACTTCTTTCATGTCTGTGTAGATATGCTGATTTAGATTTCCATTTCCTTTTTCGGTTTTTCTTCCATACATATTTAGAATGTTTTACTTTGTTTGGCCTGTGTTATGCTTGATATTTCACCCCACTTGATTCCCCTTTTTTTTTTAAATGTATCCTTCTAAACGAAGAATTTGCTCGGATATTTTTCTCTTTTACCAATCCGTTTGGAGAATATTGTAATCTTATGATGAATACACATTCAAGCGCACTTCTCATGCAAGTTGGCTTGCTTAAAAAGAAAACCTCTTCTGACTGTTTTTGTTGAGGGGAAGGCGGCTCGGGTATGTGTGTTTTGATTTTTTTTTCGTGCTATTGTGATGTCCAAGGATCGTCTTAAAACAATAATACAGACAATATTAAGAGTCTAACGCACTTGTTCTTATATGTGCACCGTTGCTTACAGCGGGGTGGCCGAACCGAGTAAAAGTAGGCTCTAAGAATAGACAGCAAATACATATGTACCTATAGTTCTTTTAATATAGCACTCAGACTCTCTCTCTCTCTCTCTCTCTCTCTCTCTCTCTATATATATATATATATATATATATATATATATATATATATATATATATATATATATATATTCGTGCATGTTTATCACTCTTCGTCCATTTAACTTTATAATTGCTCTATCTCGTATATTGAGGTTTTACCATTTCACTATAGGTTCTTTCTACTAAAAGTTTTACTTTTAGTTTCTTACTTATATATATATATATATATATATATATATATATATATATATATATATATATATATATATATATATAAGTCAGTTCATATTATATTCCAATAACCATGGTTTTATTTTATTATTTTTATTTTTTCACATTTCCAAAAAACATAATATTTCCACCTTCGTTCTGCATGCATAGCTCCATTCTTTTTTGCAAGGAATTTACCACTCTTTGTAGCATATTTGATTGATTATGGTGTTGCGCGAAGGAGGCTTTCTGTTCACATCACGTTTCCATTGCCTTTCAACAAGTGTGGGAAATTCATCAATTTTGGCCATATGTGTAACAATAAAATTCGCTCTTCAATTGTAAATGCCATTTTAAATAGCTAAGTGAAGTGACTTATGAATCACCCTGTACATATATATATATATATATATATATATATATATATATATATATATATATATATATATATATATATATATATATATATTTTAGAGGAAGCATTATTAAAATCAATGAAACAGACGAGTGGGGGAAAAAAAAGGAAAAAAAAGGAAAATTATTAAAATTACCTTAAGGCCTTGTCGTCTGACCCTCTGAGAGGAAACGTCAGAATGGTAAATTAAAAACTAAAAGTCGAATGAGAAATTTCCCCTTCTCATTCGTTTCCTCCAACTGAAATAAGTTTTTTTTTTTTCTCCCCCCTTCATTTCTCATTCGACTTTTAGTTTTTAATTTACCATTCTGACGTTTCCTCTCAGAGGGTCAGACGACAAGGCCTTAAGGTAATTTTAACAATTTTCCTTTTTTTTCCTTTTTTTTTTTTTCCCCACTCGTCTGTTTCATTGATTTTAATAATGCTTCCTCTAAAATTAATCCTACCATTCTGTTGTACACGTAATTTACTTACATATATATATATATATATATATAGCTTCAAAGAATAATGTTCACGCCTTCATCTAGTAGAACGAAGACATCATACACAGGCATTTCCCGTTAATTAAATCCAGTTGTATATATTTATAAAGGCACACTCGCATAAATATATATATATTAATGTGTATGTGTATATGTGTATGTATGCACATATATATATATATATATATATATATATATATATATATATATATATATATATATATATATATATATATATGATGATGATGACATCCAGTGAAAATCAACTTTAATATTCGATAAGGTCAATGAGAATGATTTGCATTTTTCATTTCATTAAATTAAAGATGTCTTTAATTGAAAAGTTATAATTTTTTTCTCTTTTGAACCCCGGTTTTGCTTATAAAACAGAATAAAGAATTTAATTATTACTTTTCAACTAAAGAATATGTATTCTTTTTTCCAGAGCCGCACTGGCGCGTAGTATAGCATTAATTGAATATAACTTGCTCAGACAACATCAATTAATATAGAAATGTAATTATTGCGCGAAAAGAGCACTCTTTTATATATAGTTTTTAGTTTGCTTTTTATAATGTTCTTTTTTACAAATTCACATACAATTATAACGTTTTGATTTTCTTTGTCCAACGTTTTCTAGTGTTGTACACTGGTCTAATTTCTATTGTAATGCTTTTTTTTCAATTTTGTTCTTCGGTGGTTTTACTTATGGTCAGGTCTGGTTACATACTTTTCATTGAGTATAAACTTGTGTTATGTATCGCGGTGGTCTTTAAGAAGGCGGATATAGGATGTACAGTTTCAAGAGGTTATGATATTAAAAATTAACGCATGAGAACAGACCAGACGAAAGTATGAATGATAATGCTTGGACTAGATAAACGCTGTGTCGAGGCGAAACGAACGCACGTCTTAAAGTGTAAGCTCTTAAAAATAACTAATATTTATGTATCTATCGTTGAGATCTAAACAAAACTAACACGCGTATTTTGGATGTAACTTCTTCTCCAGCCATATCTGAAGCATCGACACTAGTCATAAACCAGCTAAATCTATTTTACATTTTCCTTTTATGATACTTAGATTATATCTGTCAGATCGAATCCACTAATTATTTATATGGAATACAGTCCCTTTCTCTTGCCTGGTCATTATTAATATACACAGGACCACATTCGTATTTCAAGTTATTGTTTACGAGACAGCTATTGTACTCAAGTTTAACTGTTTGAATCAAGAAAAATGAGTTTGCAAAGCAAGTAAACCATACAAGTAATAAAAAGATAAACCCCTAAACTAACCGCTCTCTACTCGCTATATCTCCCCTATCTCTTTCTCTTATTCAACCTATATAATTATCTCTCTCTCTCTCTCTCTATATATATATATATATATATATATATATATATATATCTCCCTCTTCCCCTCCTGTTTGCTTTCTCTTGTTTCTCGTTTTCTCTCTCGGCCTCGAGTTAAATAGTTTTACTTTTGTTTATAATCGACTATTCCAATATTTTCTATTGTGTTGTTCTTTATTGACTTTGGTCGGGAATTAATGAAGATAAAAAGAAAGATTAGGGACTAAGATTAATAAAAACGGTATAAACTAAGAACGGGGGGGGGGCAATTAAACAGCGTCGAGTGAGAGGGGAGTGTATATATATAGACATGGTGCGAAACTGTAAGTTCGGTTAATCCCTTTTCCCCGTCCTAGGACGGGTATTCTTGAAATTCTAAAATAATAATATATTACGTGTATTTGGGCATTATATTTCTCTCTCTTTCTCTCTCTCTCTCTCTCTCTCTCTCTCTCTCTCTCTCTCTCTATCTATCTATCTATCTCTGTCTTTCTCTTTCTATATATATAACAAAATGTCGAGTTCAATAACAAACACATTAGTTGTATCACAATTAAATCATAAAACACCATTTGTTTAATAAAAATAAAATTAATACTACAGAGACCTAAGATACAAATAAATATTACAGATGTACTTGAGGTCAACCCGAACTAATATATTATAACTAAGTAGAATGCAGATTTATGACATACTCAATATATGACAATGAGTATACGCCGAAAATTTCACTACCAAAATATGTGTCAATATTTGTCCTTTCGTACATATGTTTCTGAATGTTCAATTATATCATCATACACCGAAGGGAACAACATTTTATGAATCTTTTCTATTATCACAATATATATATTTTTTATATAAATACGATACAGTCAATAAATAATTGAATTGTTCAATTATTATAAACACAAAATAAAGTACAAGAAACTTTCTTTTTTCCACGATGAGAGACCAGACACGCAGATATGTTTTTTTCTCAATGATGAATTCAATTTTTAAAAATATATGAACCACACTTCCAAATTCTCTTCATTAGTATTAACTCGAATAAAACGAAGTTTAAATTATTCAGAA
>OY744546.1:46815188-46847688 GCA_963556195.1 Sepiola atlantica
GAAGTTTAAAATGAGATTCGGCCCCATAGCTTAGGTTAAAAGATACTTTATAGAAGTGCTCTCCTAACCTAAGCTATGGGGGCTGAAATTGCTCAAAACTATATATATTGATCCTATTTTTATGAAATTTATATTATATGTATAACATTCTTCGGGAAAGACAATGGAAGTAGTTCTGAATCTTTATGTTACTCTATATGTGTCAAATATCTACGTTATCTCACCTATAAGTACCACATGGTTACATAACCCCTAAAAACTTCAAATACGTATATCCGAGTTTAATGAAATTTAAATCATATGGTTACCACACTAATTCAGAGTGTTTTCCAGCATTCTAACTTCTTTTGACTAGATTAGGAGGCGAAACGTAAGGAAGGACTGTAAAAACAAAAAAAACGTCGTATGGTGTTATGAGCATAGTCAAAAAGTACTTAGTTGTGATCCTCATTAAATCCAAAGCAACCTCGGGCTTCATACTAGTGGGAAATATTAGTGGCCCTATTCAGTATAGCCCTCGTGCCAACAAGAAGACTGAGAGCTGGAAAATAGAAATTAATTTAAAGATATAACACATTATAAAAGGTTTTTAATAAATGTGTTATATCATAATTTATATTAATTCATGAACGACTACTGTTTATGTGGATGAAAGAGTGGCAACTAAAAGATATTGGAATTAGTATATCATCGTAGGAAAATGACTTGAGGACGCATAGAAATAATAAGTGCCAGACCAAAATTCTTACCAATTAAACAAGTCGTATTAATTGTCGCATTGTTGCCCAATTGGAACATTAAATTACCATTTCCCTTCCAAGTTGTTCACGATTATAGAGATCTCAAATGATATTAATTAACTCTCATTTTTACTACATTAATATTTGTTCTTATAATTATTATTATTCAGAAAAAGAGAGTATTAAATAAATTAAAAGCAATACCTTTATTTTATTGTTAATCAGAAAAAAAAGTCAATGGAAAAACAATGTAAATGATTTTTAATAACATAGTTCATCTTAAACGTTGTCTCAAACCTTTTGTTTGATTGTTTCGAACGGCTTTAAATCTATTTAACTTGCTTATTAGAACTTTAATCAAATTTAATGATATGTATATATATATATATATATATATATATATATATATTGATTTTAAAAATAAATATGTAAATATTATCTACATACGAATACGTTTAATACTTGCGGAATCAGATAAGCATCCAATCCAGTCACACGACGTTACTCCTATTTCGAGTGTGCTAATCAATGAGACTACCATTAATGCCTACGGACAACATGAGAAAAAAACTATATATATATATATATATATATATATATATATATATATATATATATATATATATATATATATTGTTATATATTTATTATTGTTATAATTAATGTTATTCGATATGCAAATTACTATATCATACGGTAGTCTTAAGGGTAATATATTATTATTATTTTATCATTATTATTATTTTTTATATATTTATTTATGTATATATTAGTGATATTTTAAGCTGAATTATTTCGACACTTGATTATTGGGGAAATGGTCGTATAATCAGTACCATTGGAGAGCCATGAATATTATAACTGTCCTGTTTTTAAATCTCCGAAACAGTTACATGGTAAACAGCTGATGATCCCCGTGTTAATATTAGACGCTTAAGGTCTCCTGTTTTTGTTTCACTCTTAGATAATTAACCCCCCTCTTTTTTTATTTTTTATTTAAAAAAACATTGTATTTTTTTTTATTTTACTTATATTTTTTCATTTATTAATTTTCCAACGAATGTTAAGTCTGCAATATCTTGGATTTAGTTAGTTTGTCTGGAAATTTAAACTGCATTTTACATTTTTTTTTCTTTTTTTTTTTTAATGACTCAAAGCTTCTTTAGACTATATATATATATATATATATATATATATATATATATATATATATATATATATATATATATATATATATATGTCAAGGAGGTAGACATCCATAGTTAGCCGTCATAACCGTGTTCAAAACGAAGGAACTTGAATGTAAAGCCTATATTTGACAGCTTCTTTCATGAGTCAGTAAAGTAAAGGGCTTAGCTGAAAAAGGTCTACAAATAATTATTTTAATAATACATATTTTAATATTATCTACATACGTATACGTTAAATCGTGCAGAACTATCAGTGGAGAGATAGCCACGCAAGTCAGTAGCATAATTCGAAAACCGAAATATATATATATATATATATATATATATATATATATACATATATATATATATATATATATATATATATATATATATGTATATGTATATATATATATATATATATATATATATATATATATATATATATGTATATATATGTATATAAATATATTTATATAAATATATAAATATATATATATACATATATATATATATATATATATATATATATATATATATATATTTGCATTCCAGAGACCATGGTGAATGTATATTAAATCATAACTTTCATTGGGTTTAACAACTGCTTTATTTCCGTAGTTCGTATAGACCCGTTTCATCTTTTATTTTACACACAAAAGTAATTTATTCAAATATAATATTAATTTATTTCGCTTCGCATGTTTCTTTGCAAAATCACGATGAGTTTACTTTTTCAAGTAGTCCAATTTTATCAATCTTCAGAGGGTTGCATTATATATTGTTGAGTAGGAAAAACACGTTATAACAAAAACACTAGAGCGGAAACACGGTGAAGATCCAAGTGTATTTCTGATAAAATTCAGCAAACTGAAGATTATAAAGGTAACATCTCATGTTAGAAACAGGTGATCACTTCAATAAAAGAATAAATAAACGGAAAAAAGAAAGAAAAAGGACAAGTGTCCCCATCCAATAACATTTTCACACTCAAGAAAACGCATGCATCAGATTTCTTAAACGATATTCCCAAAGCGAATATTTACGAAACTAACCTAAATAATTTCTGCTAGTAGATCAACATTTGTTTATTAGAAGAAAAGACCCTCAAAACCTTTGAGACAATCAGTAAAATATTTTAAGCTGTTTATTTTTAATTATAACAGACAACACTTAAAATGCCTTATAAGACTATTTCCGAACCCAGAAATTAAGTGCGACACCAAAAATTAAAAAAACAATTATTTATTTTTATTTTTATATTCAAGGGAAGAAAAAAAACAAAATTACATCTATACTATTTTATGAAAACAAAATTATATTTAATTGGATTGATAACGAGATTTGGTATTATTTATCGATTTAAAACTACGAGATCGACCATCAACCCATAGAGAATAATAATAATTATTATTCCACTTTGTTCATACATTTCATTCAACCCGAGAAAGATATAGACGAACTCAGTTGATAATTCGCTGAATAGTTAATTTACTATTATTTAATGCGACTGGTATGGACTAAATCGTCGGGTTAGGGTAAGAAAGGGCGGTAACTCTTTTTTCTAGAATTAAAGAATTATTCCCCCTTGTTCATACATTTCATTCAACCCGGGAAAGATATAGACAGACTCAGTTGATAATTTGCTGAAGAGTTAATGTACTTGTTATAAGGCAGTGACTATAATATTATTTAGTAATCCAATAACTTATAATGCAACTGGTACGGACTAAATCGTCTTGTTAAATGAGGATGCAAAATCAAATGTGAAACCCCTTCTTAAGTTGTCCCTTCCCCCTCTCAAAATCTACGTTTTACTCCAATGGAATATAGAACGACCCTATCTTCTCATTTGTTGAGTTAAATCAAAAGCCCCTACACTATCATTACCAATTAAGATGTAACAGTATCAATGATTTTCAAAACATGTCAACCAACTGGATAACTCAATGCGCAATACAAAAAGCTTAACTACTTAATTCCAAGAGCTCCCCAATGCTTGAAGTTCCGTTTTATATTCATAGCTTAGTCTTGATGATGAAATACTTTTCTATTACGCACCAACTCTTCGACCCAGGTAATTGGGATTCAATTCGGAGCGTCAACTAATTATCTGTGATTTTTATATTCCCTAGTTAGACTTTCATGCAGTATTAATATCATTCCTCCTTTTATTGTTCTTAGTAAAATATTAATATACTAGAGTTACAGTTATTGCTGAACGATTTCAATGATAAGTATTTAATTTATAATAAAACTTCGAATATGATTATTATCTATGTTATTATGTAATCGTTCATAGCGTATCCAGAATCCTACGTAATGCAAATTTATTGATTTTTTTAATTGCAGGAACACGTAGTTTCTGAGTGTAAATGTAAAGAAAAATAAGACAGAATTTATTGAAGACCATCTATCATATATAGCTAACCGATTCAAAAATGCATTGCCTATTCTACAGATAATCAAATTAGATGTCTAAATACATTTTTGAAACTTCACTGATTCTTCAACTACATTCAAGGTCTTAAGCTAGACAGCATGTAACAGATCCGGTGCAGACAATTCTGTAAAATCTCCTGCCTAATGTTTAGCAAAGTATCGTTCGAAGTGATTATATGGTAAGTGTCAAAACTGCGCAGGTTGCATTTTTCTCTATTTTACATATAAGAGGTGAGTGAAGATTTGAAGATCTTCCGTGGAAGTTTAATTGTATGTCAGACCGGTAAATGTGTTGAAGTAAAAATACTAGCAGTTCAATCGTAGGAATGATACATGCCATGCTTAATGAGGTTGAATGTATGTTGGCATATCATTTTTTCTGGATAGTTTTTTTGTGGATATTATCAATTTCAAATAATTAAATAACAGTGCGCTGAACACGACGTGTAAACGTCGAAACCATCGTTCATCCGCGTGGATTATTTTGTACGTTTATTTGATTTTAAATATATATATATATATATATATATATATATATATATATATATATATATATATATATATAAATATATATATATATATATATATATATATATATTATTTATGTGTTTCACATCTTACGTTTGTTTCGTTCTCCTGTTATTCTTTTATCTTTCCATTCTTTTCTGAAAGTTTTTTTTTTCCTTCAGAAGTTCATTGTATAATTATATCTATTATTTCTCCATTTATTTATTTTTTTAAATTTCCCTTCTTCCTTCTAATAGCAATTTGGTATTTTGTTTTGTTTGTTTATCAATTTTTCAACTGTTTTATATGCCGTGTTTCTTCATATTACATACATCATTTTCGGCCAGATCTGTTGGCAACTCTTTTTTGGTAATAAATGGCAGCATTCAGGCAGGCATTTGTCCACGCTGGAATTACGCACCTAAAATTAGAAACACTTTAAAATGCGCGCTCACAATAAAGAAAAGATAAATGCAAACCAATATAGTTATCTAATTCACTAATGCGTGATCCATTAAGAGAATATTTAAGACATATATATATATATATATATATATATATATATATATATATATATATATATATATATATATATATAATTGCTGCATGAAACTAAAATATCCACCATTAAATTAAATAAGTCTGTACGACCGTATTGACAAATCCTTTGTCTCTCTCATCCATCCATTCTATCTCACTCCATTCATTACTATGGCATTTATTTCTTGTGTCTGCAATTATATATTTATTCTTCTCGGTATGTTCTGTTTACATTTATTTCATTTTTCTTTGTTTATATTTGTTAATAACAGTAATATGTATTTTTCAATTAGTGCATCCTTTCATTCTTATCTTTTGTTAATAACAGTAATATGTATTTTTCAATTAGTGCATCCTTTCATTCTTATCTTTTGTTAATAACAGTAATATGTATTTTTCAATTAGTGCATCCTTTCATTCTTATCTTTTGTTAATAACAGTAATATGTATTTTTCAATTAGTGCATCCTTTCATTCTTATCTTTTGTTAATAACAGTAATATGTATTTTTCAATTAGTGCATCCTTTCATTCTTATCTTTTGTTAATAACAGTAATATGTATTTTTCAATTAGTGCATCCTTTCATTCTTATCTTTTGTTAATAACAGTAATATGTATTTTTCAATTAGTGCATCCTTTCATTCTTATCTTTTGTTAATAACAGTAATATGTATTTTTCAATTAGTGCATCCTTTCATTCTTATCTTTTGTTAATAACAGTAATATGTATTTTTCAATTAGTGCATCCTTTCATTCTTATCTTTTGTTAATAACAGTAATATGTATTTTTCAATTAGTGCATCTTTTCATTCTTATCTTTTGTTAATAACAGTAATATGTATTTTTCAATTAGTGCATCCTTTCATTCTTATCTTTTGTTAATAACAGTAATATGTATTTTTCAATTAGTGCATCCTTTCATTCTTATCTTTTGTTAATAACAGCAATATGTATTTTTCAATTAGTGCATCCTTTCATTCTTATATTTTGTTAATAACAGTAATATGTATTTTTCAATTAGTGCATCCTTTCATTCTTATCTTTTGTTAATAACAGTAATATGTATTTTTCAATTAGTGCATCCTTTCATTCTTATCTTTGTTAATAACAGTAATATGTATTTTTCAATTAGTGCATCCTTTCATTCTTATCTTTTGTTAATAACAGCAATATGTATTTTTCAATTAGTGCATCCTTTCATTCTTATATTTTGTTAATAACAGTAATATGTATTTTTCAATTAGTGCATCCTTTCATTCTTATCTTTTGTTAATAACAGTAATATGTATTTTTCAATTAGTGCATCCTTTCATTCTTATCTTTTGTTAATAACAGTAATATGTATTTTTCAATTAGTGCATCCTTTCATTCTTATCTTTTGTTAATAACAGTAATATGTATTTTTCAATTAGTGCATCCTTTCATTCTAATCTTTTGTTAATAACAGTAATATGTATTTTTCAATTAGTGCATCCTTTCATTCTTATCTTTTGTTAATAACAGTAATATGTATTTTTCAATTAGTGTATCCTTTCATTCTTATCTTTTGTTAATAACAGTAATATGTATTTTTCAATTAGTGCATCTTTTCATTTTTATCTTTTGTTAATAACAGTAATATGTATTTTTCAATTAGTGCATCCTTTCATTCTTATCTTTTGTTAATAACAGTAATATATATTTTTCAATTAGTGCATCCTTTCATTCTTATCTTTTGTTAATAACAGTAATATGTATTTTTCAATTAGTGCATCCTTTCATTCTTATCTTTTGTTAATAACAGTAATATGTATTTTTCAATTAGTGCATCCTTTCATTCTTATCTTTTGTTAATAACAGTAATATGTATTTTTCAATTAGTGCATCCTTTCATTCTTATCTTTTGTTAATAACAGTAATATGTATTTTTCAATTAGTGCATCCTTTCATTCTTATCTTTTGTTAATAACAGTAATATGTATTTTTCAATTAGTGCATCCTTTCATTCTTATCTTTTGTTAATAACAGTAATATGTATTTTTCAATTAGTGCATCCTTTCATTCTTATCTTTTGTTAATAACAGTAATATGTATTTTTCAATTAGTCCATCCTTTCATTCTTATCTTTTTCCTTCTTGTATTATTTAGATTTTCGGACTACTATTGCATTATTGATTTTATTCTCACTACGTTTCGGTAGATGAAACTTCCGTACTTCTTCTAGTACATTTTGTGAAACTCGGGAATCGTTATGTCGAACTTGGGAATCTGTACAGAATTCAGAAAAGAGTCCTATATTATTTTCCACGGAGGTACTATGCTTTCGTTCCAAAAAATACTTTCTACTTTATCTTTTTTTTTCTTTCTTCTTTTTCTTCTCCTTTTCTCTGTAAGCTTTTTTCATTTCTTCATATTTTTTCTCACTTTTATATTCTGTTCTTCTCATGATACTTTCATCCGTGTATTTTAAACATTTCTTTTCTAATTATCTTTATTAGGTGTTTGCTTGCTTTTGTTTGTTTTTTTACTCACTTCCGGTCGCATTTTTTGTTAGTCTGGGAGGATAATATACTTGTGAAAAAATACATACAATACGTAGTTAAAGCAAAATAAATTGTATTAGACTATTAAAATAATATTTACCATATATATCCTGTTTATCTATTTATTTATTTATTTATTTATTATTATCGCTTATTTCTGAATTCATGTTTTGAAACATGATGTAAATAATAAATCTATGACTTCATAATAAAGCTATAATTATTTCGTCAAGGTAATGTTTTAAGCTCTATTCATAAGAAGTCTAAATAGGTTGGATTAAAGATCTCAAGGTTTCGGTTTCGATTTCCGGTCATAGCGTCCGCTTTATTTGTTGGGAATTTATTATTTACTAGTTATGCAATATTTGCCATTTTTAAACATTGTTAAGATCGCTGATATTTTGAAATGAGACAAATCACTAATGTATTTATTATGTTAAAACAAATTGTGACTGACAGACGGAAATACAAACTGAGAAAATCTCTATTTATATAAGATTTTTATGAGAGGATTTCTAATTTCTTTTTTAAAATTATTTATTTGTTTATTGCATTAGTTTTTCTTTTTAATTTTTTATCATAGTTCACCCCAAACAAGGCAGGCTGCCACTGTAAACGTAAAGGGATTAGTGAGAAAAAAGGGTGATTTTTTTTTTGGGGGGGGGACAACTTAAATTAGGAGCTGCGCAGCGAGTTGTCTGCTTACATTAGTTTTAAATTTATGCATGTCAGTAACGTCAGGAAAGCAGAGAGCAGGGAGGAATTACCAGAGTCCAGCAGGACTTCCACAGTGTATGGATGGGATTTGACAGATTGTCGGGTTGGTCTAGTGAATTTACACCGTGGGGAAACCAGAGCAACAAGCTCAACAGAGCACAATCCATTGAAGTACTTGTAAAACAGTAAAAAGGGTGCAACATGCGGCGATGGGACAGGGACTGGAGCTTGGTGGTTAGTGAAGGAACTATCAAGTTGGTAACTCTTTTTTTTGTAATAAATGGCAGTAGTTTATTATTACTGTTAAAGATGTTTGACTAATTACGAAAGGTTAAAAGTTAAATTGCGATATTACATACTTACAATGTGTTATATATGAATTAAAGGTTTATAATAAAATAACAGTGTGATAATTATTTTTGACGTCCGCCGGACTTTAAAATCTCACCCACTACGTTTACTAAATATATAGAATTAAATAAAAAGATTGCCATGTGATACTTTCAAATTTTGAAGAAATAAGAGATTAAATGAATGCGGCCACTGCTTCCTTTAAATGCGAAGGAATATGTCACCAAGGTGAAAATGGTTAAGTTGTGTAAAACTATTAGCAGGTAATGCTTTTGTCTGTCTTTATTTCCATACGTTTTATCGAGCCTTGGCTAAGATCAAAGTGTAGTATCTGTTCCGATGGATACTGCACGCCTGTCCTGTGCAGTTCTAGGAGGTCCACCCTTGCAGGCTTTGCCTCCCCTCTTTGGGGAGGAGTAAGTTTATTGCTTACTGTCTGAGGCGCCCCTACCGGGGAATGCCGACGGGGTTGTCCAGGCAATTTTTAAATGGCCAGAGTGCTCACCTCTCGAGCGCTGGCTTTTCAACCCCCACTTTCTCGACCCGATCTTGGGTCACATCTTACTTGTGGGAGTAAGATAAAACTGGCCTTGTGCCTAACTCCTGGGGAGGAGTAAATAAAACTCACTTTTTATGTGTTTTTCGTCCTCTATATATGTACTCATCTCTCTTTATATATATATATATATATATATATATATATATATATATATATATATTTCTAATATTTTTCTTTCAGTATTAGGTTAAAAATATTATGTATTTGCAAAATGCAGCTGACTTGGCGTTCTCTAAACTAAATGGAGTCTTACGTGCACAAAAGTGAAAGTCTTGATACCATGCGGACATCTTTATTTTATTCAATTATATTTAAAAGTTAAAAGTTATGAAATATTTCATATAAGTATCTTGTAGCTTACATGAAGCGCCACTAATGGTAATACATGAATTGTGTAATTATTATGGTGTCGAGATTTCGAAACGCTTGTATGATTAAACTCTTAAGCTGTGTAAACTAAGGAACGTAAGATATTTCTATTTATCTTCCTCCCACAGCGGTAAGGTGTGACACAAGGTCGGAAAGTGGGATTTGAAAAGCGCACGAGAAGGTAAGCACTCTGGCATACAAAAGATGCCTGGGCAGCACCGTCAGCATTCGCCGGAACGTAAGATATTAACATTGTATTAATATTACTATACAGTCTAAGTAGTACGAGAAACCAAGTTATACAAACTAAATTATATTCGTGCGAATAGCATCGTGAAAGTAACAAATAAAAAAAATTGGCCAGTCTGAATCAATTATCGCCGTATAAGACGAGTATTGATTTACTCCTCTCCAGGAGTTAGGCACAAGGCCAGTTTTTATCTTACTCCCACAAGTAAGATGTGTCCCAAGGTTGAGTCGGGAAAGTGGGGTGTAAACATTGCCTGGGCAGCCCCGTCGGCATTCCCTGGTAGAGGCACCTCAGACAGTAAGCAATAAACTTACTCCTCCCCAAAGAGGGGAGGCAAAGCCTGGGAGGGTGGACCTCCCAGAACTGCACAGGAATGACCCATTGACAGGTGCAAATCAAGACCCGAAGGCCAAGACAACACCAGTATGGGGTGCATTATCAATCGGAACAGATACTACACTTTGATCTTAGCCAAAAGGCCAAGTAAGTATTGCTTTGAAAATCTGACAAGATGAATTTATAAATATATTTACTATTCCCCATTGTATTTTATTATTTATATCCTTATTTCTCTTTTCCTTTTGTCTAGTTATTTTTTTATTTTTTAATCTTGTAACTTTCACACAATATTTTTCCTTCCTTTTCTGTCTTGTTTTGTTCTATTTACTTCACATATATTTTTATTTCATTTACAATATTTTCTAAGTTACTTTCGTTTTATTTTAATATTTATTTATTTAAATTTTTTTATTTTATCGATCTATCGTGTGTTTGTAATTTCTCTATTTTATTATTATGTCCTGTTTTTACTTTATTTTTCATTGTATCCAAATTTCTATCTTTTTTGTTCATACATTATTTTGCATTTTTTTTGCACTTTTCCTCTGATTTTTTTTGATTTCATTTATTGTTGCTGTAATAATTTGCTACTTATTTAATAGTATTTAGGTTTCATATTTTAAAAATTATTTCTGTCTTTTTATCTCATAACTTTTTGTTGTTTCAATTTCAGTTTTCTTTATTGTTTGCTTTTCTTGATGTATTACATTGTGTTATTGTTTACTTTCATTCACCCCAGAAAAAAGCACTTGCCACTGAGACGTAAGGGGAGTCTATGAATTAGAGGGCATGCCTACAACGGCATTCTAAGTGGGGAGTTGTGCAGCTGGATGTCTGTTCACATTATATGTATGCTTCTGCATGTCGGTAAAATCAGGAAAACAGGCGACAGGGATGGAATCAAAAAGGGTAGCAGTTGTAGGAAGGAAGCTATTAGAGTAAGAAACCTTCCGACATCTGGATACATCTACAGTAAATAGATATGTTTTTGCTCACTGACGGGTCGGTAAGGGGTATTTACGTCGAGCGGGTACCGATGCACTACGTTCATTGAAGCACATTGTATTATTTTACTTGCAAAAAACACACAGCGATCCAACATTGCGGCAGTAAGACATAGCCTGGTACGTGGTAGATAGAGTAAGAACTATTTGATTATAAGCTCTTTGTTCCCATGTCTAAAAGAGAGAAAGAGAGTGAGAGAGAGAGACGGTTAGTTGTTGATGCACTAGATAAAATGGGACAACAATACTCCATTCATGGTCAAATGGTGGCTTTGTAGAGATATAGTATACTGGCAGGTTTGAGGAGTTTTCTAGCTCGGTAAAAGGAGACCAGCTTCCTTGCAGCAGCGTGGGTAATATATTTGATGTATTTGTTCAAATTTATATTACTTGTGAATGTTAGGCCGATGATTTTAAATTATTGACTCTCAGGTAAGGTACTATTAGCCATGGCAAAAGGTGTCTAATAAGTGTTAGAGGAAAAGAGCTTTGTCTTTGTAGAATTAAATAGTACCATCAATTTATATCCCCATTCAACAAAGAATCAGTCGTTATTTTGTAGATGTGTATGTCGACGATGAAGCGTGGTGTGTTCAGCAAATATATCCACAACTGCATCAGGGAAGGTTATAAAAATCAGGAATAATAACAGTTCAAGAATCTACCCTTGGGGCCCACCTGCATTAATGTAGTGTTGTTTAAATCCACAGCCATTGAGGATAACCTGGATCTTTATTTTGGCTTAGAAGAATCTCATTATATTAAATATTCGTCCAGTATTACCATCTGAATTAATTTTCATGAGAATATCTTCATACCAGACCTTATAAAATATTTTGGATATGTCAAGCGCAACCGCCTTAGCTTCACCAGTATTGCTAAGCATATTGTATATGCGTTCATGGATGACCGTTAGGATATCCGCGTTAATCGGCTTACCTGGATCCATACTGTTAGTCACAAAATAGTTTAGCTAGATGAATTAAGAATTCAAATAGTTTAGAAAAGAACGAGAATAGACTGGTAGAACCATCATTTTGCGGGTCAGTTCTCGCATGAAAATTCCTGAACACTGGTACCACAGTGCCAATTTCACGGCTATCAGAGAACAAGGTTCGGAAAAGCATTTGTCATAGGGTTTGGAGAGTGTTTATTTATTATAAATGCAAGGATAAGTTCATGGCCACATTCATGACATAACGGACATAAAACGAGTTATAATCAGATAATCGTGTGTGGCTGTTGCCTGCAGTGGAAAACTTGGAAGGCAGTGGTTTGTCAAGATGAGGTGGAGTTCAAGGCGACCCGATCTAAAGCTTTGTCCAGTTTATGGAAAATGCATTCTGGGATGTTTTATTTCATAGTGTTATTCCAATTTTAATTTTTTGTCATTTTCATTCTTTATCGGTTACCTTTTTTTTGTATTACTTATTTTGTTGTCACTTTTTCTTTACTATTGCTTTAAATTCATTTCATTTATTAATCGACAATTCTTTATTTTGTTTTTTTTGTCTATTCATTTCATTATATTTATCTTACCTTTCATTGCGTATTTCTTTTATGTGTACCTTCGTATTTTTTCCCTCTCTCGTTCTTTTTTTCTTCTTTTCTTTTCTTTCGGTGTTACTCAAGTCAGTTTCTTTCTTTGTTTCTCTTTTTTTTTCTTTTTTAACATTTAACAGTTTTTTGTTGCTCTATTTAATTAAGGTTACTTGTTTTCAGTAAAACGAATCGTAACCCACTGAATGTATTAAGTATTTTAACATAGTCGAAGAAATCATTTCAAACTGAACTTTTTCACAAGAAAACAAAGCGCAAAATACCAAATGGGATATAAGGCGGCCAGACAGTAAAGAATAAAAAGGTTTTTTTGCAATTGAACGGATCTTTATTTCTTCTATTTCTTTGAGACAGATACCATAAACATCATTGTAAACTTAAATAAATAAACGTAATAAGGACGACATAATACATACAACAGAATACATGAAATAATTGGAAAATACACAGAAAAGAACAAAACCCTTACACACCAAACTTGTGCCCTTTCTTTGTCTTAAGTGCACCCCACGTATTCAACCTGTGTTACTCAAAATACTATTTGAGCAAAATATGTTACTTATATATTAGAAAATATCATCACTAGTCAATACAAGAGGGACAACTACTTCAACTGTTACAATAGGAATCATTTACAAGTAATAACCCAGTAGCCTCTCTAAGCTTTCGAATCTTTCTTTATTCCTTTCCCTTATACAGGGTGGGCAAAAATAAGGGTCCTATTTTTAAAAATTCATAACTTTTTTATTTATTGATTTTTTTAATTTTTTTTTTAGAATAAGTAAAGGACCCCTTCCGAAGCAAGCATGAGCCGTATTAGCCCTAAGGAACGTACCCTCATTTAGAAAACATTATTTTTGCTTAAAAAACTCAAAACAGTGTAAAAAACAATACTTTAGTTTTTGTAAGTTTTAAGAAGTGTTTTTCGGCTAAAATTTGTTTTGTTTATTTCAAAAAATCTCGGAAGGGTCAGTCTACACACACATAAAGTTTGGTGGGTTTAACTTTTATTTTGTGGAAGTTATTCAAATTCAAGTTATTCAAATTTAAAGATAGGACCCTTATTTTGGCCCACCCTGTACAATTCGATTCTATTATATTATCTAATGCATTATTTTCTCTTGAAAGCTGTATATTAATAATACTGAATCAGAAAACATACGTTTGTTATGGCAATTGTTTTTCCTACATTATAAACACGTAAAACCGCTGATCATATTTGTTAATATACCCGTAATTATGTGTTTTTCTTTAAACAATGTGAAAGTCATCTGCTTCTAACTTCTTCTTAATTAGTATATTTGAAATGATTGAACCGCTTTATTTGTGTATCTCATTCAGATATTACGAATCGAAACCTCTCATAATTATAAGATGTATAGTTCCTCATATTTACGGATTAAATATCGCCGATATGAGGGATAAACTGATATCAATGTCAGAAGGCATATCTCTTTATATTATTTTTTAAGAATAGTTTCAGTAATAAACAGAATAATAATAGCACACAGCATTTAGTCTTTATTTATATCAAATATTTGATTTCATAGAATCAACCAGATGATACAATTGTAAGATCATTTATGGTGCTGCGTGTGGATTACGTATAATGTAGGTGTGCAAGATAAATGTGTTTGTAAGTAGAGATTCGTTTGAATTTGAAATTCAAACCCGTTCTTATATTACAGATTGCGAATTTTTTAATGGAAATCGCATCAGACAAGGCATGCGGCCACTTGATATAAGGAACTAACAAGAACTAAAAATGATTATCGCAAAGACAGAATATGCCTATAGATATTAGTCTTACAAAAGACTAAAGCCATAGGTAAGATAAAAACAGGCAGCAGAAAGAGAGTTCCACAAGCCTGCGGTGATTGGAAAGAAGCTACTAGAATACGAAGCTGTATAACAATGAGGTATGAAACCAGCAAATTTATTGAGACCAACGAGTCAAACGAGCCGGAACAAAAGAATCAGAGAATAAATCAGATCATTCGAAAGAACACATGCCCTAATATTATTCATAGAAGAAACTGAGACTAGCAACACCACATCTGTGAGAGAGAGAGGGTGCAGAAAGAAGAAATGGTGTGGCCAATGAAATTACAGATACGTTTGTGCACTTAATCAAAAATCATCAAATGCAACAGATATTCACCAACTCAAATATGACAACAGTACTCTGTGTATTGTCCGAATGTAGATTTGTAAAGATAGAGAACAGCCTCACGTGTGAGAAAGTGTTTGGACAGATAGAACGAACCGCCTTCACAAGAAGCAGAAAGAGCAATTGATCTAATGTACGAACTACAGAATTTACGAAATTCTATAGGTAAAATTATTTCTATAAACATTTATAATTTTTGTATTCAGATGTAAATGTGTGAAAATATAAACTGATGTGTGTAAATACAGTGACAAGATTGGAACACCGCAAAAAGTAAATTTGGAGAAGCGAGAGCGTCCTGTGCTTTTCTATTGCACTTCCTAAAGCCTGTGTAAAGGAGTAAATAACAGGCCGCCTTACACAGACCAATGAGTATGCATTAAAACATAAACAATGTGAATTCATTTGTTGTTCGCTTCTTGTTTGTGCTTAAACATGTTGGGGAAATCCTTCCCGAAATTACTGGATGATCGACTGCCTAAATATACCAAATAACTCTAGATGTTCAGCCAATTGATGATACGAGTTACAAGCGCATCCATCCAAAGAGAGTAATACGTAATTGACACATAAGCATGAGAAGCAACATAACGCATACAGATTCGGAATACAAATTTTACTACGAAAAATCGAACATATGTCTGCGTTACAATCTTGTGTTTATCTCGTTCAGAGAAAAAAATTACAATCGGCTACGTTTCATAATTACCCTACCATGAATTATTAAATACATATTCTTATCGACATGCTTTGTTGATAAATAAACAAATAGGATTACAATACTTTAAAATCAGCGACCTTAGTTTCAATCAATCTTTAATTGTAGGTTGTTAATCTAGAATTTATATCGCTACTTAAACAAGTTCAGACTTGTAAGTGTCATAGTTTCTCGTTTTATGAGATATTTTTCATACATAAAGTGATACCATATATACCATATAGATACCATATACATAAAGTGATACCACATATTAATATCTACTTTCGATATTAAAATTATGTTAAAGTGATTGTAAACGATATTTTAGTTACAAGTATATTACTATGTGAAAATTAAAATAATGTAAGTATTAAAATTAAGGTTTAATATATAATATATGCAATTCTAAACTTATTTTAAAGCTATGAAAGTTATTCTTTTAGTTATATATTAGAGTAGTTTAACAATATTTTATTGCAACTTAGAAACTTGAAAACTATAAAATTGTATGTTTTAATTTAAATATATCTATCATATAAAATGTTTTCTTGAGAGATTTTAATTTAAGTTTACATGTAAAACTAAGAATCTGAAAAAAATAATGTTAACCTTTTTATTGTTGTGCTATATTATTGGAGCCATAATAACGTACTTGTCAGTTTAAAATAAAATAACATCATCTGAGAAATTTTAAAATAGAACCATTTTAATTATGCCGTTAAAATTAAAATCGTCAAACGAGATAGCATCGAATATGAAATAATTGTCTCCCTTTTAAGCATAATTTTATTTATTTTCTGTATAAGTTTAAAGATATGTAAACAAGTAAAAACTAAAAACCCAATTGAGATCACTGCATCCTCGGTAGTGTCAGGAAGCAACTGCTAGTTACAAATATAAAAATATGATTAACACTTACATTATTATATCTTTTAATTAGACACATATCCGTCCGCGGATAAATACAATTTATTCTCGAGCAGGGCAGTTTAGCAGAACTTGTATGTCCTATAACAACGATTAAAACCTGTACATGATGATATTAACCCTTATTTTGGCCAAGATCAAAGTGTAGTATCTGTTCCGATGGATATTGCACGCTGTCCTGTGCAGTTCTAGGAGGTCCACCCTCCCAGGCTTTGCCTCCCCTCTTTGGGGAGGAGTACGTTTATTGCTTATAGTCTGAGGCGCCCCTACCGGGGAATGCCGACGGGGCTGCCCAGGCAATTTTTAAATGGTCAAAGTGATCACCTCTCGAGCGCTGGCTTATCTAATCCCACTTTCCCGACGTTGTGTCACATCTTACCTTGTGGGATGAAGATAAATAAAATTAACCCTTATTTTGAGAATATGTTTTGCCGATTTTTATAACAATTTTATTTCACAAAAATGTAATAACCTTCAGGCTAAAGTTAAGATTAACAGTAAATCGAAATTCAGGGAATCTTGCGTAATTTGTGTATACTGATTATGGATCAAATTTAATGTAAATCACAAATATTTGAATTTTAAAATGGGGGTTTGTTCTAATATTATACTCCTTAAAATCCATTAAATATACTATAAAGAAAATGAAATTTGAGTAAGATATATAAATTTGTGTCACGGTGAACATTTCACTAACATCGTCGGCATCTGGCTTAAAACGAATATATTGAACCTATTCTTTGTCACATTTGAATATTACAAACTTACAATAAGTTTAGCCTACATTACGACACTTTACGGCTTGCAGCTGTGTTAAAAATCATAATGATCGGTTAATTAGTTTAAGTCTATATCTTTAATATACAATTATATAAACATATGCATATTACCAACTTTATATATGGATATTTATAGTGTTTTTAAAAATTATTTCTTATATTAGTATAAAGTTATTTTTTGTAAGTTACTTTTCTTAAATGAATATCTAAATAGTGAATATATTTATATATAATACTAATAGAGAGTTGGTATCTGTCTGTCTGAAGCCAAAACTATGCTATTACTTCTATAAATGTAATGTAATGTTCAATTCAATTTATTATGTTATTTCATACTAATGCACTATTTTCCAATGCTCAGTTTAGAGGGATAAAGTTATGTAGTATGTGTTATGTTGTCATTATACCATCCTCCCAGGCATGGCCTCTTTCTTTTTTGTTGGGGGGGGGGTGGGGGTGGTGGAGGTGAGTGTAGTAATAATTCTGTTCTCATGAGAAAATCTTTCCAGGCATTACCTCCTCCTTTAGGGGGATAGTGTAGTATATGTTCGTCTGTCATAGAACCATCCTCCCAGGTATTACTTCCTACTTTTTTGTATGTAAAGGGGAGAGTTGTAGTGTATCTGTCCTTTTGTCATGATATATTTCTCCCAAGTATTACATCATACTTTAGAGGTAATATAGTATTTGTTCTGTTTTCGTGTGACTCTTCTCAAAGGTATTACCCCCTCCTTGAGGGGCAGTGTAGTTATGATATATGTTATCATCCTCCCTCCCTCGTTTACGTAATATCGACGAATAAATTTCGTGATTCCACTTAATTAACACTAATATCATAATTTTTGTAAAAATTACTATACCTTTTCTGTACTAACCTTCATGTAATTAATACAGCATATTAAGTGTCTACCAACAAATACTTAGTACTTACGAAAGAAAACAGGACTTATTTCTACTTTTATTATGTTCGAAAGTCTAATCCTGAGTACCTGTGCTTCACACATTCGGCTTCTTACTTTTACCATGAGTAAAAAAAAAATACATACGTATAAAATAGTCAAGACCTGCGCAACGCTGATACCTATCTCAATTATTTGTATTCAATTTTCTTAATTATGTTAGAAAAAGATTAAGTGGGAAAGCGGTAATGAAATTTGAGAACGCGCGAACGGTTCAATTGTATTTTCCCTTTGTAAGAAATTTCGCCCCAGGACAAACGGGAAAGAAAGTCAGAAAAAATTGTTTCAATGTAGCCGTCGGCGAAGTTCTTACGTTATTTTTTTTTTGCGCTCTTTTCCATTTGTGTTCGTCTTCTTCCTCCTGCTGACACGCGTAGAACTTATTTAATCTCACTAGTAATGTTCGATACCTCAATAAGTTTTTCGCCGCGAATGTCATCTTTCATGTTTTCTATTTTACGTAAAAGTATGTTTCATTCATTACGTAACAACCACACATACGTTGCTATATATATATGTATATATATAAAATATGAAACTAAAAGTATACTTTTAGTAGATAGAACATATAGTGAAATGGTTTAAGCTTGATAGAGATAGAGATAGAGTAATTATAAAGATAAATGTAAGAAGAGGGATAAACACGTACGAATTAAAAGTTTATTTCAACTTCGATTGACCTAAACATCTTTCTATTGGATTTATTTCATTCTTGAACTTTTTCAATGCTACCTTCACGAAACCCCTTCTTTCCCATCTTTAAATTTCTTTTCACTTGACACCTTATCAACGAACATTTACCAACTGGGCAGACCCAATATCTTTTTTGCACGCACATTCTCACTCTCCATTACTTCCTATTTTTTCAAATTTTGAATTTTGGATTTTCCACTGCCAACTTATCTATCTATGTAATTCCTCTGCTGATAAGATTTTAATCTTTGAAAAGCCTTTGCTTAAGGAAAGAATAATAAACATGTTTTTACCGAGTACACCTCGCATTGAACAATCGAAGTTGAAATAAATTTGCCATTCGTACATGTTTATCCCTCTTCTTTCATTAATCTTCATATATCTATATATATATATATATATATATATATATATATATATATATATATATATATATATATATATATATATCAGGATATAGTACTAAAACATTCTTATAAAAAAATAGGATTACATCAGTAAATTAATGTTTCATACATAAGTTTTTATTATCATTTGCGCTGACTTTTAGAAGAAAACACTTACCTGTGACTTCTCGTTATTGGGTGAAGGATTTATTTTCGAATTAATGTAAGTTATGATATTACAGCTATTCTCTTAATTACTAAGTGTTTCATTTCTATTTGGGTGATTGTTATTAGGGTTTATGCAATTACTATTTGTAGTGCTTATATGTTTGTTCTTCTTAATGTTAATTTCGTCTATATTAATCACTTTTTTACGCAATTTGTTATTATTTTTTTCTCTACTGTTCTCTTTTAGTATTTTCTTATAGTGTGCCTTAATTATTATTTCTAAGTTGTCACAGCAGCTGTAGGACAGTTTTCGGTTATTTTTATTGAATATTTTATGCAAGGGATTTACAATGGGGAGGTTTTTTTCAATAAAATTCAGGTTAGTATTTATCATTTGAGTATAGGTCGGTGTATTCTTGACTATATTTCTTTGTCTTTTTTTATTTTATTATACTTACGAGCTTATATATTACACTTAATAGCTTATGTATTATACTTAATAGCTAATGTATTATACTTAATAGCTTATGTATTATACTTAATAGCTTATGTATTATACTTAATAGCTTATGTATTATACTTAATAGCTTATGTATTATACTTAATAGCTTATGTATTATACTTAATAGCTTATGTATTATAATTAATAGCTTATGTATTATACTTAATAGCTAATGTATTATACTTAATAGCTATATATGTTTCCTCCGGTCGCATATTATTGCTAGTTATTCTATTTAATTGCTCATTTAAATATGCTTGTTATTGTGTTTTTTAGAAAAAAAAGAAAGAAAATCACGCCAACTTGTCTTTTAATGAATAAAAAATTGATTAATAAAAACCGGTTTTAAACAAATTTTACGTTTAAGAGCGTAAAATATGAAAAAAATCCTACACATCATGTTTAAAAAAAATAATAATATTCGAAGTGTTCAAATCGAAAAAATCTGTACATAAATAATCAACAATTAAAAAAATTAAATACAGTGAACACGATTCTAAATTCAGTCATTTAATTGATCATTAAAATATGTGTGTCTGTTTTTTACAAAAAAATAGAGCAATTTTTAAATCATTTATTTTTAAATTAAAAAATGTTATTCAATAAATTTGAGCTTTACAATATAATGTATAATAAGATTTAAAAAAAAACCAAAAAAACCTAACAGGTTTTAATAAAAAATATCAAAGTACATATTTCATTGTTGAGCGACTCGTACGATAAATCTCAGAAATTGTGTTGTTAACATGTTATTAATCAAATAACAGTCCCTTGCATTGTGTCCATCTCTCTATGCCTCGTTCTTTTTCTCTCTCTATTTCTCTCTCTCCTTTTCTCTCTCACTTTCCCTTATTCTCTCGCTATCTTTATTAGAAATAGAACTTTCTGTGCGTTCGAAATAGAACGTTATACTTAATAATGATAGGGCGGCTAAACAATTGTTTGAGTTAACACCGGTTGTTCAATCATAGTCTATTACAATCATATTTAATTACGTTACTCAATTATATAGATCAAAAATAAATTTCTTGAATTAATGATATTGATAATTGTTATTAAGATTATATATATATAAGGGAAAATATTTAAATACATCTGGAAATCTGAAAAAATGAAAATCATGAGTGTATATTTGGCAATATTAATTCATTAGAAGGTTTTAAAAATAATTATGTAAATTTGAAAAGCGCGTGATGTTTGGGAAAGTTTTGGAATAGGTATGTATAGGAGCTGATAATTTGATATCATGAGTGTGTATTTGCGAATATTTATTCATTAGAAGCTTTAGAACAAATTAATTATGTAAATTTGAAAGACGCGTGATGTTTGGAAAGGTTTATGAATGGGTATATATAAGAGCTGACAAGTAGATATAAAAAAAGCGATCAAACCAAATAACATATTTTCAGCTTAAGACTGTTTGACAGAAATATACCTAATCTTTATTAATAATAAATTGCTGTCCTATTTTTATATTTAATTCCGATGTTATGGAACCAACATTTTTTAGAGCTTGATTTGCTTGATATTTTAAATACATTTACGTTGCTGGAGTTATTGATAAGCCTACGTTCAATTGAATCAGGAATCTGTTTTATGATTTATTAAAGTTATTAGAGTTTAGGTTTACGTATATTGGATTAGCTTTATCTTTTAAATATGGCTCTAAACTATTTTTATTTCAGTTTAAAGTGACATTTTAAAAGATATTCATTTTTTTAAAATTCCTACTTTTTTCCACTTTTACGAATATTTTGTTAAAGTTTTTAACATTTCTAACGATGTTGTGTGATTGCTTTTGGAAATTATAATGTTGTTTGTAAAATTCTAAATTTTAATTACATTTGAGAGGTCATTTTCAACGCTAATCATCAAGTCTATTGGTTTTGCGTTTTGTAGGCTTTTGAATCCGTAAGATTCTGTTGTATCTAGGTGTGTATGTTTATTGTTAAGAAAGCAGTGTGCTCGCCATCGCATTCGGCGTATTAGTTCGTTTGTTTTTTAATTACTTTCATAATGTATCCCTGCTTTCTATATGTTGGGATGTTTTTAAGTGTTGTTTTGTGAGTTAACTTTTTCATCATTATTTTTTAAGTGGTGAAATACATTTTTATGAAAATGGTCAACGACTTGAAAAGCTAAATACTATTATTTCATGTATCTACATGTATATGTATATATATATATATATATATATATATATATATATATATATATATATATTCACCGACTTCTCCACTACTCTGTATGATATATATATATATATATATATATATATATATATATATATATATATAGATTAAATTTGGCTCAAATTCATGAGTAGAATACACAGATTCGGAAGGTCGTTGCTTTTTATATAAACGTGACACACAAAATAGCACACACGCTATCGTATTAATATGTGTCTTCCCGGTCGTCCACTATTACCTCCCTCGCCCCCTCTTCGATGTAGAAAAAATCTTAGAGGTAGGTTGGGATCGAACAACAAACCAGTCGGGCCGACGTTAAACACCGACGTCACTAACCGTTGCGCCAAACGGAAATACCTGAAATATTCCGAAAATTAGGTGACTTGAATGATATTCCAAATCCAGGTGCGGCACGCATGCGCAAAGATTTTGATGTAAGCGTGACACACAAACACACACGCTATCGTATTAATATATAGATAACAATGATTTAATAGTAATACATTATAGGGAGTTACTTTTCATACACTCCGCATATGCGAGAAGGGGTTAATGTATCTAATCCGAGGCAAGCATGATTAAAATGTAGATAACATTGTAATCTGGAGAATTTTTGTTGGGCGATTTGTTTCCGTTCACATCATCATCAGCAGCAGCAGCATCATCAGCATCAGCATCAGCATCAGCATTAGCATCAGCATCAGCATCAGCATCAGCAGCATCAGCAGCAGCATCAGCATCAGCTTCAGCATCAGCATCAGTATCAGCAGCATCATCAGCATCATCAGCATCATCATCAGCATCAGCAGCATCAGCATCATCATCAGCATCAGCATCAGCATCAGCTTCAGCATCAGCATCAGTATCAGCAGCATCATCAGCATCAGCATCAGCATCAGCAGCATCAGCATCAGCATCAGCAGCAGCAGCATCAGCAGCAGCATCATCATCATCAGCAGCAGCAGCATCATTATCATCATTATCAGCATCAGCATCATCAGCATCATCATCATATTAACCATCATCACTATCATCACAATCATCACCATTATCATCGGTATAAGGTCCGTTTTAAATGCTGGCATGCGTAAGACATGTACTTCGAATGTTACCGTATCTCTGGGGGGTCTGTATTTATCCCTCTTTCCCTCGGTTCCATTTTTATAACTTCTTCCAATATTTTTCTTGTCTTCATCACTGAACTGAACCTTCTACTTCAATTGTTCTACCCTATTGTATACAACCCAATTTTCTAACCCAAGAACTCCCATCCATTCTTTCAACGAAGTCTACTTTTCGGCACATCTCTCCTTATACTTTTTAGATTTAATTTTATTGTCAAGTCATCAGAAATAAGTTTGTCTTTAAGACTATGACTACATATCCGTCGTATAATTTTCCTATATTTTCTTCTATTGGTGTAAATAATCTTTTTGCTTCTAAATAGCATACACATGTTTTTAAATGTATGCTTCGCCAGTGTTTGTATTAATAGTTACCATAATGTATAACTAAAATATTGAGATATGATGATAGAATAACACCTATGATATATTTTTATATATCTATTTTAATTATAATTTCTTATCAACTAAAGAATTGTTTTCTTGAAGTCACCGTATTTACCCACCGGTGACTTTTTTGTATAGACTGAGAAATTCATTTGCAAATTTATTTCATGTGACGAACGTCTGGCAGGTTTGTTTTTTTTATAGCTTCTGCTTATACCTTTAAATGGGTTTCGTCTGGCTAGAAAACACACTTGTTTACTAAATAAATTTTCAAATAATAATGGACAATTATTTTAATAATTTTTGACGGACTCTATTTAAATGTATGTTATCCTCTGATGAGGCTTAACTATTTTGTTCTTAAATTTCGTCGTGCTTCCTTATGGAAGCAATACGGAACTTGTATACTGGACTTCTACATAGATAAAATCTAAGTTCACACTTTAATTATATTTTTAGTTTAATGTGTTTTACTATCTCTCTCTTACTTTATAATCAAGGGAGGCGCGATAGCGCTCTGTTCCTTAATAGACTTCAAAAACCGCTTATGCTGGAAATCTCATTTCTTTGATCAATCAGAACTCAAAAAACAATAAACTAAATAAGTTAAAACATCGCACAACATTTTTATTTGATATGTTCTATAAGTGTCAAATTCCAGCATCATTAGTCAAGGCAACCCAGAGATCCAGAAAGGTCAGGCATGATTTTGTGTTATCCGTGTTTACGTGTGTACGTATGTGCCACCCTGTATCTCATCAACACTTTGATGGATTCAGCTGATTTTTGGCAGAGATAGAGGTTGTATGGTCTAGTTAATGGCATTTTTATTTCAGTTCACCATTTACCTTAGTTTTCCTGAAAATTCAAAAAAACCTTTAAAATGACCATTGTATTGAGACATTGCCTTCACAAAAGTAGTGACATTCCATGATAAATGGCAGTATACTGAAATCATATGCCCTCAATAGGGTTAAGATGAAAATTCATATACACTAAATGTACAAAAGCAAGGAAATTCCCAAATGTTTACACTTTTATTGTCATTAAGTGTATGCGAGCACAACAGGGCTATGTATTTTACTAGTAGGAATTTTTTTCAGCGCACCTCAAACACTTCATCCACTCATGCATAGAGATTTATACTGTATACCCTTAATGATTTTAAAGTGTAAACATTTGGGAATTTCCTTGTTTTTCTACATTTAGTGTATATGAATTTTCATCTGAACCCTATTAAGGGCATATGATTTCAGTATACTGACATTTATAATGGAACATATAGAGATATTCCATGATAAATGCCAGTATATAATCATATGCCCTTAATAGGGTTAAGATGAAAATTCATGAAATTCATAAAATTGGCCGAGTGGTTAGCGACGTCGGATTTCAGTTGCAAAATACTTGTGGTCCAGTGTTTCGAATCGCATGACCGGTAGTGAATAGTCATATCTCTATGTGGATGAGTCCCGGTTTAAGGACGAAACGTATACGTACATAGATAATAAGCAAAAACAAATATTTATATATATATATATATGCTTTGAAAAGTCACACAATTTGAAGCGCTGGGTGTGTGGCAATAATAACGAAGACATTTTTTTTTCATAAAATATTTAGAAAACCTTGCACAACGCAGATTATTTGTTTTTAAAAATAAATTATTTATTCATCTCAAAAACATTTTTTTTATGAACTTGAGTACTTTCGGTAAATCTACCATCTTCAGAAGAATATTTCTTCTTTTTCTTTTTTTTCTTTTTTCCTCTTGGTTGAATAAATAATTTATTTTTAAAAACAAATAATCTGCATTGTGCAAGGTTTTCTAAATATTTTATAAAAAAAAAATATCTTCGTTATTATATATATATATATTCATGCAAACATTTCCTTGGACTAAAAAAACATATTACTAGTGTGCGTAGTAAAAGGTATTTTTGCATAATAAGGTCTGCCTCTTTATATCTATGATCGAAACATTTTTATTGATGTGTAGCTAAAAATGTATGTATGAATACGGATTTTATGCTAGATTAAATGCCACTTTTTACTATTGTGCACTTTTATACAAACACTGTAAGCATTCACCGAATGTTTACCTCGTAGAATAAAACCGGGATAAGAGAGAAATAGAAAAAGAGACGGACAAACAGACAGGTAGAGTGACCGAAAGGAGACGTTAATCACTGGAGTCCCTGGTTCGAATCTGGTTATATATTGCCACAGTATT
Source organism: Sepiola atlantica (assembly GCA_963556195.1). Lineage (NCBI taxonomy): Eukaryota > Metazoa > Mollusca > Cephalopoda > Sepiida > Sepiolidae > Sepiola > Sepiola atlantica. Next base: position 46,841,478 of record OY744546.1, read on the forward strand.
TAGTAGTACAGAGGACCAACCACATCTCTGCAAATAAACACATTTTATCATGTGTTCTCTTTCTATCTTTCACCGTACGTCTCTCTCTCTCCTTATATATATATATATATATATATATATATATATATATATATATATATATATATATATATATATATTCTATCATAATAGCTCACACCCATCCACATTCATTTAACTTTCTGCCACCGACTTCTTTACAGCCCGGACCTTGATCCTGCGCTCCCAGTAGTGGTTACTACTTCTTCTCATCAATCCATCATCTTTACCCAATATTTGTATGTACTTGCATTACATTTTTCTGAAAATTATCATCTTGACGAAGTCTTACAAATAAAGGAGGGTTGGAGGGGTGGGGGTGAGCGGGAATGATGTGGATGGAAGTGAGTGAAGAGGTGGAGAGATGGAGAAAGAGAAGGGAGGAGGCTCTGTGATATTGGTGAGTGGGTAATGTCATGGTTTTAGAAAAGATTTTTAAAAATGAGGGAGGATGAGAGTGGGAGAGATGGGTGGGAAAGAGTGTGATAGAAGTGGTTGAGAGGATGAAATGGGTGAGGGGGAGAGGGGAAATATTGTGGTGGTAAGTGTGGAATATTTGAAAAGTAAGAATGTTTGATAAGGTGGCTATGTCAAGAATCTGAGGAATGAGTAAGTTAGAAAGTGTGGATTCATGGTGAATGAAGATGTGTGTGTGGGGGGTGTGTGGGTGTGTATGCGGAGAAGTGGAGAAGGGGGGGAAGAGGAGGGGAGCCTCTGTGATATATATATATATATATATCTTACGCACACACACTGGTTATTAAAAGTCAGTTCTAATAAAAAAAAGCGAAAGTACTTAAGATTGAAATAGTGTCTTATAAAGGATGATCCAAATAGTCACATATAATTCTAGTATATTTTCCGCGCTTTCTCTCTATATATGACTCTTTCTATGCATGCATATATATATATATATATATATATATATATATATATATATATATATATATATATATATATATATATAGTAAGCTATGAAAATATATTTATGGCAATTAAGCTACACAGAGGCTACCGCGTTTCATCACCGGGGGAATCTTCAGGCTAATATATATATATATATATATATATATATATATATATATATATATATATATATATATATATATATAATTTTAATTAATTAAGTTTAAATATTAACTAAATGAACAAAAACAATACTTTTCAAAAGTGCTCAATATTAATTAGAGCTTTTATATAAAAATAAACATAGTTGGAGTATCCGACAATTGTTTCAGAGCAAACAAGCTCCTCCTCAGGGAAGTTACTGGTGAATTAAAATGATATCCGCTTCTATACAATCATAAGAAAGAAAGAAAAAGAAAAAGAAAGAAACAAACAATCAGGCAAATTACAAATTTTAAAAAATAAATAAAGGATAAATTGCGGCTAAATCAATGGATTAATACAACGAGTACCATTAATTGGTTTGATGGAATAAACAACAAGGATAAATGTACCTTTGTCCAATTCGACATAGTGGATTATTACCCTTCAATCACAAAGGAGTTGTTCCATAAGGTATTTGACTTTGCAAGTACTCACGTGGATATTACTAGTGAGGAAAAGGACATCATTTACAAATGCCGGAAAACTGTATTGGTTAAGAATGGAGATAAATGGATTAAAAAAACTCTACTGATTCCTTTGATGTTGCAATGGGTTCTTTGGATTCGGCTGAAATGTCTGATCTGGTTGGATTATTTATATTATACAAGCTTATTGAGACAGGTATGTTTAGCGTTAGGAATATAGGCTTATATAGAGACGATGGGTTTGCAGTTATTGAAAATAGTAGTGGCCCTAAAGTTGAAATGACTAAAAAATTTATCTTCAGAACTATGAAAGAGTTAGGATTCAAAGTGGAAATTAATGCAGGTATCAAGATTACAAACTTTCTAGATGTTACCGTAAATCTTAACCAAGGAGTATACAAACCATACATGAAAGACAACTATGACCCAATATACGTAAACCCAAAGTTAAATCACCCACCAAGCGTTATTAAACACATACCGTTATCCATAGGGCATAGAATTAGCAATAATTCGTCTAATGAAGACATTTTTAATAACAATAGTAATGCTTACAATGTTGCTCTCAGTAATAGTGGTTATATTAACACGAATATAGAATATCAAGATAATAGGAATAAAAATAAAAATAATAAAAATAGAAAACGAAAGATTATTTGGTATACACCTCCGTTTAACCAACAAGTTAAATCATAAATTGGACACATGTTTCTTAATTTACTAAGTAAACATTTCCCAATTAATAACCCATTGCACAAAATCTTTAACAAAAACACAATTAAACTTTGTTATAGTTGCACTAATAATTTAGAAAAAATCATCAACGGTCACAATAGACAAATACTAAAGGATAATGATACAAACAACGTAAGTAGCATACAAAATAATGAATGTAATTTTAGAAATAAAAGTGAGTGCCCGCTACAAGAAAAATGTTTAATGAACAACGTAGTGTATCTAAGTACAGTGCTCCCAGGGAATGATCATAATTTGAACAAATTCTACATAGGGGGTACTAGTACTGAATTTAAGGATAGATATAGAAATCATAAATGCTCATTTAACAACATAGATACTGACAGAAAAGGTATTCATTATCTAGATATATGTTATCACTAAAAAGAAATGGCATAGTTCCTGTGGTCAAATGGAATATTTTAAAAAGGGCACCAGTGCCAACACTAAATAACCCTATTTGTTTTCTGTGTTTAAATGAAAAACTTGCTATAGTTTTGTTTCCAAATAAGAATGCTCTACTAAACCAGAGGGACGAGGTGGGTTACAATTGCAGGCACTTCAAAAAGTTCACCTTAGATAAGTATTGTGAGAACGATGTAAAAATTACTTTTAAATAAATAAATAAATAAACAAAAAAAAAAAAAATAAATAAATAAACAATGAATAAAAACAAAGATTAGAAATTAAAATTATTTCTTTAAAAATAACATTATTTTTTTACAAATGATGAAGGATTGCATAATTAATGCAACATAATTAACAATGATAGGTAGGACTAAGTTAACTAATTTAATCATATGACAACTTGAGGTAGAGATCTTGAATATATAATTTTCTTACGAAAGATAAAGATAGACAAATCAAAACCACTATTAAAATTTTGGAGAAGATAGAAATTAATCTCAGTATTATAGATAGTGTTTTTGAATTATTCAGGTGGGTTGTTATCATACATGTTGGGATATATAACTGATTGTATCAGTGTGACTCCGGGTGATGAGATAACTAATAATAACTAGGAGATCTATAAATTAATAGGTTACAAAGTTCAGAATTTAGATTGAATTTAGAGGTTTATTGCAGGGTATACATAATGGTTAATTAAGTTAATATTAATTAAACGGTCATTAGACAAAATCAGTATAGTAGAACACACGAAGAGAAAATAAAATACAATTAAAAAAAATGCAATTCTTTTATATAATAACGCAAAATTATTACAGAAAATACAATGTAAAGTAAGTTATAAAAAAACTGGATAAAAATAATAACTAGTCGATACTGAAAACTTAGTTTCCAATCCTAAAGTAATTAGGTGAGAAATATTGAGATTGGATTCATTTAATTCGCCAGTAAATATGATTGATATCTGTTAAGAAGTTTAATTAAATAGTAAATAATGGTTTTCTTAATATATAATACTATATTTAATAACTTGTCGGGAAAGTGGGTAGTAAGTTGTTAGGAAGGAAGAAAAATTAAATCATTAACACATTACGAATAATAGATAAAGATATATATATGTGTGTGTGTACTTGTATATATATATGTATGTGTTTGTATATATATGTATATATATATATATATATATATATATGTATGTATATTTATGTATATATATATATATATATGTGTGTGTGTATGTATGTATGTGTGATTATTTATATACATATGGCTGTATGGGTATGTGTGGATATATATATATATATATGTATGTATGTGTGGATATATATATATATATATATATATATATATATATATATATATATATATATATATATAGCTGTATTGATGGATGCGGATATATATATATATGTATTTATGTCTTTATTTTTAAATTTATATATAAGTGTGTATGTATACTTATGAGTGTATGAATGTGTGCGTATAAACATGAGGGTTTATATGTGTGAATGTGTCTCGGTGTATATGCATACGATTAAGATGGAGAAAATGGAATTGTATTGACAGGCGTGCCAAAAAATGTTAGCAAAATAGATTAATATATTTATTAGTGAGTGTGTGTGTATATATGTGGGTATGTATGTATATATATATATATATATATATATATATATATATATTTATGTATATATATGTGTGTGTATGTATGTATGGATATATATGCATATATGGATGGATGTATGTGTGTGTATCTATACATGTATATATGTGCTTGAATTTACTTCTACATATAAATGTGAGTGTATGTCTGCGAGTATATTAATATGTACGTATTAGCGTAGATATTATTATGTATGAGTATGTATCGATGTCTAGGCCTATGGGGGGAGAGAAGGGAACAGTTATGACCCATTTTCTTGCGAGGTGTCAAGAGTTGACATCTTATAGAAAAAGTTTGTCTCGTCTGAAGTTTTTTATTTTAAATTGTAATTTGCCTGATTGTTTGTATCTTTCTTTTTCTTTTTCTTTCTCTCTTATGATTGTATAGAAGCGGATATCATTTTATTTCACCAGTAACTTCCCTGAGGAGGAGCTTGTGTGCTCTGAAACAATTGTCGGATACTCCAACTATGTTTATTTTAACATATATATATATATATATATATATATATATATATATATATATATATATATATATATATATATAATTTCACGAAAACTGATTAAATACCAAAATAGTAAATACTGTCCGGTAAGTAACAGTTCGGCAAAGGGTAATCTTAGATTTTCAAAAGAAAAACATTCATTATCAGAAGACAACAATAAAGGACCGAGTGGGTCGAAAAAAAAAACGAAAAAAAAACGTTATTTTTCGGCCCACTCGGTCCTTTATTGTTGTCTTCTGATAATGAAAGTTTTTCTTTCGAAAATTCAAGATTACCCTTTGCCGAACTGTTACTTACCGGACAGTATTTACTATTTTGGTATTTAATCAGTTTTCGTGAAATTATTAATAAATAGTTTTGAGTTTCACTTTCTTCCTGCGTTTATTTCTTTTCACTTTTCCATCTTACGGCAACCACATCGTCTGCTATAGCCTCGGACGAGTAATATATATATATATATATATATATATATATATATATATATATATATATATATATATATATCATTTTAGCCAAGTTCAAGTTGTGGTAAAGCTTATTTATTCCAGAAGCACATATTATTCATAATATACTGATTTAACATTTTACCCTTATCCGCCCGAAAGTTCAAACAGTAATATAAAAATAAATTTGAATCTACTTATCAGAAATTCAAGAAAAATATTTTCAATATGATACAAGCAAATTATCAATCGTCATATTTTAACTTTAAATATGCAAGATGTTTTTACTTGCAAAACATTGAGTATCCATCGGGGTTTTAAGACAAAATGCTGTCTTATCACTGATTTGCAAATGGATAGTTCCTGTCTATTTTTCTTTGTAAGCGAGCTTACAAATAGTGGTAAGATATATCCTCATATCCATTATGAAAATTCTCTTCCCGCCCTATTTGGATAACGATATTTCATTTCTATCAAAGGAGATATGATAATGTGATGTGCCTCTGTTCTTGCTCGGTATCCATAAAAACAAACAAATATGTTTCAACAAAAGTGTAGCAAAAAGTATTTCAAGAGGGTTTACTTGAATCTCCAAATTTTCTAAACGGGCCATTTAATTATTTCTTTGAACTGAAAAGCTACTGGTCTTTTTTGTCTAAAAATCAGTTCTGATTTTTCTCTTAATTCGAATCTAGCATTCTTCGTAGAGCGTATTCTTTATCCTTGAAAAAACAAGGACGAAAAAGTGATTTATGCTGTCTTTTTCCCATTTCTGTTACGCTATGAGAAAAAATATTTACTGGCAGTTTTAAAAAAAATTCAAATTGCTCCATCAAGCCTGTTCCGAATATTTTTCAAGATCGATCTA
>OY744546.1:46852688-46872688 GCA_963556195.1 Sepiola atlantica
TGAAGTATTTGTAAAACAAGCACAAGGATGCTACATTGCGGCGATGGGACAGAGACTTAAGCTTGGTTGACAGTGAGGGTCCTATTAGTTTATTAGAACAAAAGGCTGAGACTAAAAGTACGTTCACCACATTTTTCACAGTAGACAATTATGAAAGGCAAGCAATGTACATTATACAAAACAATAAACTATATTTAGTGTTTACTCTATCTTTAAGATACGAACATTGATTACCAGGGAATAGAGAGGTCTGGCAGCGAGGAATTCTTAATACGATCTAATCCCCTTCAGGCACAATCAAGAGAAAACAGTCCACGGTGCTCGAAACAGGGCCACCATCAGAATCGGTCTCTTACAAAAGCAATAAATTAATTTGACAGTAAATACCGATGATATCCTTTTAAATATGTATATATATATATATAAAAGACTATACACCACTGTCTAAATGTTATCTATTTTCAAAATAAAATATTGTTTTTCAACAAGTAAAACTATTATCGTATCCTTAAAAATGATTCTTATGATATTGTGTTTTTTGCAATTCTAATGTTCGAGATAACCATTGCAAGAGACATTATATATTGCGTACAAAAACATATCCCACGTTTGAAATGGAAGATGTTTAGGTTGTATTGGCTGTAGTGAGGCGAGGCAGCTCTCACTTGAAAAGTAGAATAAAGAAGGGGAAAAAGTTGACATTTGAAAAATAAAACTGAAAACGAAAAACAAGAAGAAAAAGAGGAATACCATAAAAGAAGAAAAAATAGAAAGAATTGAGAAAGAAAATAAAAGAGAGCACTAACTAGAAGAAGAAGAAAAAGAAGAAGAAGAATGAGAAGAAGAAGAAGAAGAAGTCAACGAGGACGAGGAGACAACATAGTGGAGGAGTAGATTAAGAAACACAGAAAGAGAAAGCAGCTGACAAAAAGATGAAGACAATAAATAAAACGCATACCGAAGAAGTTAAAACGAGGAAAAAGAATGAAGTTGAAAAAATGAATAGTTACTATGATCAGCTTACGAGAAAATAAAGAAATATGTACAACGAATAATTAGAATAAAGAGAGATAGATAGGAAAATAGACACCAAACAGGAATAGTGAAAATGTTTAGAAAGACGAAAAATAAGTGAAAAAAAAAAAAGAATCATAATAATAAAAAAATAATCAAAAAGAAAAATTTGATGGAAAAAAAAGAAAAGAAGAAGAAAACGAATCAAAGGAATAGATAAAAAGGAAAAAGAAACGAAGAAAACATACAATATGGGTAAGTAAAACAAGAAAGACACAAATTAAAAAAAGAAAGAAAAAAAGAGAAGATTAAGGACAGTAAGCAGAATGAGATGAAGATGAACCAGAAAAAGATAAAGATGATGAATAAGATGAATAAGATGAGGATAGAGAAGAAGAAAGAAAAATGCCGAAGATAAATAGAATTAGAAGGAACAAGCAATGTAGAATGTCGAAAACTAGTGCGATGAAAATAAATGGAAAAGCCTAAAAGGGCGATTAAACATAGACAAACTAAATAAGAAAATAGAAGCAATAAAGAAACGATGAACAAAAAGATGAACACATTTTTGAAGATGAAGAAGAAAAAAGAAAAAATGAGAAACCGAAAATACGACAAAGTAAAAATAATTAGATTGTGTATCCGAAGAAAATGATTTTAGCAATTGCTCTTATATTAACTCTCTCGCCTTCAATGTAGAAATATTATGAAAATAGCAATAACAAATCGAGAAAAAAGTATAAAAGTATGCAGTAAAATAAAGTACATTAGTTAATCATTAGGACGACAATAACTAAATATGAAATAGTAATAACAAATCGAGAAAAAAGTATAACAGTATGCAGTAAAATAAAAATACATTAGTTAATCATTAGGACGACAATAACTAAATATGAAATAGTAACAACAAATCGAGAAAAAGTATAACAGTATGCAGTAAAATAAAAATACATTAGTTAATCATTAGGACGACAATAACTAAATATGAAATAGTAATAACAAATCGAGAAAAAGTATAAAAGTATGCAGTAAAATAAAAATACATTAGTTAATCATTAGGACGACAATAACTAAATATGAAATAGTAATAACAAATCGAGAAAAAGTATAACAGTATGCAGTAAAATAAAAATACATTAGTTAATCATTAGGACGACAATAACTAAATATGAAATAGTAATAACAAATCGAGAAAAAAGTATAACAGTATGAAGTAAAATAAAAATACATTAGTTAATCATTAGGACGACAATAACTAAATATGAAATAGTAATAACAAATCGAGAAAAAAGTGTAACAGTATGCAGTAAAATAAAAATACATTAGTTAATCATTAGGACGACAATAACTAAATATGAAATAGTAATAACAAATCGAGAAAAAGTATAACAGTATGCAGTAAAATAAAAATACATTAGTTAATCATTAGGACGACAATAACTAAATATGAAATAGTAATAACAAATCGAGAAAAAGTATAACAGTATGCAGTAAAATAAAAATACATTAGTTAATCATTAGGACGACAATAACTAAATATGAAATAGTAATAACAAATCGAGAAAAAGTGTAACAGTATGCAGTAAAATAAAAATACATTAGTTAATCATTAGGACGACAATAACTAAATATGAAATAGTAATAACAAATCGAGAAAAAGTATAACAGTATGCAGTAAAATAAAATACATTAGTTAATCATTAGGACGACAATAACTAAATATGAAATAGTAATAACAAATCGAGAAAAAGTATAACAGTATGCAGTAAAATAAAATACATTAGTTAATCATTAGGACGACAATAACTAAATATGAAATAGTAACGGCCAAAACAATACACAGTTTAAATAAACAAAACTCATAGTCTTTAAATACGTCTATAACATCAGAACACTTAGCGACGGAATTACTGTTTAAAACTAAAGCCAGATAGCCGAACGCAACCTATTATAAAGATTTCTTGACGTATTTAAAATTGCTATCTAAAAATCAGCGTGACAGACAGACGGACGAACACAACATCGTATAAGCATTTGTAGGCGGATATAAACATGGTATTTAAAAGTTACGCGTGAGTAACAGACGGACGAACACTCTCCGCAACTCACTTGAAAAACATTCTTGACAGGAAGATACCAGTCGAGGATCCATTCTCGACAATCAGTACAAAAGAAACTGGTCCATTTATGTGGCGTTTGATTTGTCGGGCTGAGTTATTGGTCCTAGGTAGTCCTAGGAGGTACACCTGCCAGGCTTTGCTTCCCTTCTTTGGAATAGAGTGAGTTCATTCCTAACTGCCCGAGACGCACGACCAGGGAATACTGACGGGGCTGCCTAGGCTATTTTAGGAAGGCAGAATGCTCCTTATTTCGGGGTGCTGGCTTTATTCTCTCCCCTTTCCGACATTGTGCTACATCTTGCTGCTGTGGAGAAGAAAGAAAATATCCAGATCGATGAACGCAACTTATATCGATTTGTGTACGTATATTAACATGTTATTCAGAGCTTAAGCGAAACAGACGGATGAAGGAACACATTGTATTATAGAAATTTGCTATTTTTAACGTAAGCATGAGAGGCATATGAACGAAAAAAACTTATAGAGATGTGTGCTTAAATATACACGTGCTCTTTCTTTGTAACGTGAAAGTGACACAGAGACGGATTAACACACACACACCCACACACACACAGACATATATATATTTGAAATACCACTTTTCTATACGTCCACACATTTTAAGAAGGTGTGTTTGCCCGTCTGTCTGCTAGGCTTAAGTTTGAAATACGTTGCTATGAATCCGCATATTTCTGATGATCCGTTTCTTGGGAACGATTTACGTTGATATAGCACGTTTATATGATAACAATCTGTCTGTCACGCTGAAGTTTAAAATAGCATGCTTATATAAGTACGCATATATATATATATATATATATATATATATATATAGAGAGAGAGAGAGAGAGAGAGAGAGAGAACGCAACTGCGTACTTATATTAGCATGCTATTTGAAACTTTGTCACGCTGAAGTTTCAAATAGCATGCTTATATAAGTACGCAAATATATATATATACATATATATATATATATATATATATATATATATATATATATATAATGAGTAAGAAACTAAAAGTAAAACTTTTAGTAGAAAGAACCTATAGTAAAATGGTAAAAGCTCAATATACGAGATAGAGCAACTATAAAGTTAAATGGACGAAGAGTGATAAACATGCACGAATGTCCAAATTTATTTCAAACTTCAAATGTTCAAAGCAAGGTATATTCTGTAATAAAATTATGCTTATTGTTCTTTGGCTTTTCTATTGCCAACTTATCTATCTGTATGATTCCTCTGATGATAAGATCTAGATCTTTGAAAAGCCTTGGCTTAAGGAAAGAACAATAAACATAATTTTATTACAGAATATACCTTGCTTTGAACATCTGAAGTTTGAAATAAATTTGGACATTCGTGCATTTTTATCACTCTTCGTCCATTTAACTTTATATATATATATATATATATATATATATATATATATATATATTTGTTATCATATGAACATGTTATATCAAAGGAAAGCGTGCCCAAGAAACGGATCATTACATAATCTCGAAGAAATATGCGGATTTATAGCAACATATTTCAAACTTAAGCCTAGCAGACAGACGGGTGAACACACCTTATTAAAATTTGTTGACGTATAGAAAAGTCGTATTTCAAACTTAGTCGTGTCAGACATCTGGACGAACACGACTTCTTATAGAGATTTGTGGACGTAAAAAGAAATACTATTTTAAACTTAAACGTGACAGACAGACGGATGACGACAAATGCTTAAAGGGATTTGTGGACGTTTATCAACATGATATTTATAATTCATGCTGGGCAGCCTCAAATCTTCTCATAAAGCATAGTGTACGCGTATAAACTACCAAGCGTCCATTAAATATATGTGTGTACCCATGAAAAGTATATTTTAGTCAGACAGACAAATACCTCCGATTAAGAGCTTCATTTTGACAGCAAAACATAAGTGATTTGTTCAACTTAATTATCCCACACGATTAGACGGACAAGGCCCATTTTAGAGATGTTGAGAGGCAGCTAAAATAAAATGCGTCCATTCAATATGATTTTATTTATTTAGCCTCTCATTATTTTCACAGGTTCGGCTAATACTCACAGAAAAGCCACCCTAGAAATGTGGTATTGAAATCTGCGTTGTAGGTTGGTCATGATGGAAGAGGTATAAAAGCCTATATATTCCATAACTGTCCGACACCCCAACTGCTACTTAAGTCTACCTATTTCAACTATGTTCCCAACTCTTATTAAGTGATTTGACTAACTCTATAAAACTCGCTGGTGTCTCCCAGCTTATTTCTTTATAAAACAGTTTTACTCTGCCTTTTGAAAAAGGCCGAAGAGTACAACGGCCGTAACGATGTGAACAATCAAATTGCGGATAAAGTTCCGAAATATGTAAATAGTGAAAATAATCACACGTGAGTGATGGACCGTCTATGGACAGACGGAACCTCTCATATAGATACATGGACGCATCGGAATTTTCTATTTCTAAATTAGGTAGTATAGCCCTGCAAAGATACTATTAAAACCTTAAGCGTGACAGACTGTCGATGAACAGAGACTAAGACTCCTCTATATTATATCTTATTTAGCCTGTGCCCTTCAGGGTTACATTTGCTAGTGCGAACTTAAGAGTGGCACTGAAGAAAATGTAATTTAAACTTGAGGGGTGCAAACGTAATGACGAAATACTATTTAAAATACTATTTCATGATAATATATGCTATTATAAATGCAATTCTCAAGTAATCATGGCAGAATTACAAACATGATTCTTTTTCAAATGCAATTTTCTGATAACTTATGGTATTTCAAATACTATTTACATGATATTCCATGTTATTTCAAAAGCTATTTCATAACACTGTATGCTATATCAAATGCTATTTAAACTTACAGACGGGATTGTATTTTAAGTGCTATTTAATTATATTGTATGCTATTCCAAATGCCATTTAGACTTAAGGGCGGCAAACCTACGGATGGAAAGATAAATAACGATGCAACAACGTATTTGATATAACATGCATATATTAAAGCTGTCCAATTAACGATTTAAAATATAAGCGTGACTTACGTATAGACGGACAGATTATCTTTTCTTTCATCACTACTAATCAAGGGGCGCGGCCGTTCAATGCTAAAGGTTAATGAGTTCGTCAGTTGGACAATGATTACATCCAGGAGAGTACCGGAATCAATGGGTGGGATGGGCAGAAAATTGCATAAGAGGAATAGATTATCCAAGAAAGCAGTTCACCAAGTATTTGTTTACATTAGACTTGAAGCAGACAATGCTGTAGTCGGGTTTGAAGCAGACTCATGGTACTTTTTTTCACAGATGGAAGGTTGTAAGAAAGAAACTTTGATCGCAGTAGTTTCATTTGATATTTGGTAAAGAGGGTAATTAAAGAGAAGATCTTAGTTGTGTTTGTACATAAAAGAGTTCTTGTTGTAAATGTTTTACAGGGGTGTACTAAGCATTAGATATCGGTCCAGCAGATATAATAACCTAAACGTTACAGGAGAGAGAGTCTAGCATCATCACGTTCGTGTGAAAAAGGATGAGGGACGAGAAGGGGGTCATACCCCACCCCACACACACTATGTTGCGGATTCGATTTTGTACTCTTTTAAGACAGGGAATAGTGCTCCAAGCAGCACTACTCGCGATATAACAGCAGTACGCCATCGTATGACATATCTTTCTAGTAGAGATGCGGGGTTGTACTCTTTCATGAATGCCATTTAAAACTGCAGCGTGACGGACCAAATAAACTGCCATCCCACACGCAAACCGACGAAGAAGTTTATTAAAATTTAAGCACGACAGAATGACCAATAGAAAAACGACGGCCCATCTACAGATGCGTGAAATCATCTGAAAATGCTATTTCAAATCTTAAACTAGTCAGATCAAACAGATTCTTTCACAACTGAAGCGTGACAGAGTGACGGGCCGATTGACTAGCAAAATGTGTCATCAACATGTGATATCGTATCTAAATAAGTTTTACTATACTTATCTTATAAACGTAAGTGCGACAATCAGATAGACGAACACAACTTCTTATACAGATATGTGGGCGTATGTAGAATACTATCAAAAACTTAATCGTACAAGAATAATGAATTAACAACACTAATCATAAAAAGTGGACATATATAAATGTTGTGGTGGCAACCACTCATTTGCATATACGAATAACGTTACACTATAAATGGCAAGCCTAGGTTGGCCTTAGTGTGTGTTACCTAAATGCCACCGGAAGTGACGCCGAAGAGCGTACATGTCCTCCCACCAAGACTCTCTGACTCGACACCTTCATTTGTACATACTGTAACTATACCTTTTCTTTAATACACTTATTATTGCATTCTCCTTGTTGTTTGCGTCTTCATTGTATTCCTCACTAATTATTGTTCAACTTGCAACCACAACAATAAACATGCCGTTGCAAATTTTAGCGTGACAGACAGACAGACGAACACAATTTCTTAAAGAGAGTTGTTGACGTATATAAAATCATATTATAGGCGAACCGATATACAGAGAGACTAAGACATATCTGCAATAAAGATGTGCCAATTTAATGTCAATTTAATGATGAAAATGATATTTTTAAAATAAGCGTGACCGTCGGACGGGCATATCATCTAATAGTGAGGTCCATCTGTTAATGCTATTTAAAACTTCAGCGTGAGAAACCATATGAACTGTTTCGTTAGTTAAAATTTGGGAGGTGACGGTGGTTAAGCGTGACCGTCGGACGGGCATATCATCTAATAGTGAGGTCCATCTGTTAATGCTATTAAAATCTTCAGCGTAAGAAACCATATGAACTGCTTCGTTAGTTAAAATTTTGGAGGTGACGGTGGTTAAGCGTGACCGTCGGACGGGCATATCATCTAATAGTGAGGTCCATCTGTTAATGCTATTTAAAACTTCAGCGTGAGAAACCATATGAACTGCTTCGTTAGTTAAAATTTGGGAGGTGACGGTGGTTAAGCGTGACCGTCGGACGGGCATATCATCTAATAGTGAGGTCCGTCTGTTAATGCTATTTAAAACTTCAGCGTGAGAAACCATATGAACTGCTTCGTTAGTTAAAATTTGGGAGGTGACGGTGGTTAAGCGTGACCGTCGGACGGGCATATCATCTAATAGTGAGGTCCATCTGTTAATGCTATTTAAATCTTCAGCGTGAGAAACCATATGAACTGCTTCGTTAGTTAAAATTTGGGAGGTGACGGTGGTTAAGCGTGACCGTCGGACGGGCATATCATCTAATAGTGAGGTCCATCTGTTAATGCTATTTAAATCTTCAGCGTGAGAAACCATATGAACTGCTTCGTTAGTTAAAATTTGGGAGGTGACGGTGGTTAAGCGTGACCGTCGGACGGGCATATCATCTAATAGTGAGGTCCATCTGTTAATGCTATTTAAAACTTCAGCGTGAGAAACCATATGAACTGCTTCGTTAGTTAAAATTTGGGAGGTGACGGTGGTTAAGAGGATATCGCACGGACTGAAAAACTGGGTGTTTCAAGGTCGAATCCAGTCGCTTCTACAGTACCGCTTTCACTGAGGGATGTTGGCAACCTTCTCGTGGTCCTTCCCGTAAGTACATCGGGGAAACTAATGCCAACACCAGAATAATCTGATCCACACGAAAGAAGAAGAAGTTAAAATTTAAGCGAATCAGACCGATCAATGAATGGGATAAAGAACTTATCTCATAAGGCTATTTCAAACCGATTAACCGACGAACTGACGGACAAAATAGCTGTGAGGACGTATTTAAAAAATAACTTCTACTTAAAACTTATAGTGACAGACTGATAGACGTAAATAAATTGTATAGAGATATGTGGACTATCAAACATACTGTTTAACATGTAAGGGTTCGAGACATATGGACTAACAACAGTTTTGAAAAAATTGTGGGCATATATAAACAGTCCGTTTTAAAGTTTAGCATGAGAGACAGATGATGTTTATTTACTCCTCGCGGAGTTAGGCACAAGGCCAGTTTTATCTTACTCCCACAAGTAAGATGTGACCCAAGATCGGGTCGAACAAGTGGGGTTAAAAGCCAGCGCTCGAGAGGTGAGCACTCTGGCCATTTAAAAATTGCCTGGGCAGCCCCGTCGGCATTCCCCGGTAGGGGCGCCTCAGACAGTAAGCAATAAACTTACTCCTCCCCAAAGAGGGGAGGCGAAGCCTGGGAGGGTGGACCTCCTAGAACTGCACAGAACAGGCGTGCAGTATCCATCGGAACAGATACTACACTTTGATCTTAGCCAAAAATGAGAGACAGATGATCGAACGTAATTGTTTTAAAGAGATTTGTTGACGTATATACACATGATATGACGCGCGGAGAGCTATATAGAGAGGCTCGGGCGTATCTGAAATAAGATACGTCTCTTCACTATGCCAGTTTAATGCTGAAAATTATATTTTAAACGTAAGCGTTAGTGTCGTACTGAAATATTATCTAATAGAGATATGTTTTGACCCATTTACGAATGCTATTTCAAACTTACGCGTGACAGATCAAATAAACTGCTACCTGAGTTAAAACTTAAGCTTGACAGACCGACCAATAAATAGATAAATTATTGTATACCTATGCAGGAACTCAACTCATAATACTATTTCAAACATAAACTTTCAAGACTAACAGAAATAGAATCTAAAATGTAAGCGTGACAGAGTGACGGACCGATTGACGACCGAGGTTCCGACATTTATTTTATAAATATGTTAGGCCGCATATGAAGAAGTTCCACTAAGTAAAACCAATAGAAAACGAAGTATCATTAAGATGTTTATAATTGTTAGAAAAAAATTATCAAAAGTTAAGCGTCACAAAGTGACAAAGTGACGGACTGATTGACCGACCGACTGACAGACCAAATCTCTCATCAACATGTGAGTACTATTGGATTAAGTTATAGTTAAACGTAACAGACAGATAGACGAGCACGATTATTTTTAGAAAACATAGAGATATGTGGACGTATGTAAACATACTATTTAACATGTAATGTTTCGAGACAGAAAGACTAACAACAGTCCGTTTCAAAGTTTAATGTCGGACTGACACTAAAAAACTATAAATATAGTATTTTAAGCTAAAATGTGACAGACAGAAGAACTCAACTTTATGTAAAGAGTTATTGACACATTTGAAAAATATTTCAAACTTAATCTTTAGAGACACGTAGACGATCATAACGTATACATATTTGTAGACGTATGTAAACATACTATTTTAAACTTACGCGTGATAGCCCGCTAAATACCGGTATAAATAAGCATTTAGATATGCGTGAACTCACTTACAAATTCAAAGTAAAACTTATGAGATCAAATAAAATATTATTCCAAACTTTAACGTTACAGCTCGACAGGCCGATTGAGCGACCGATTGATCGACAACACATCTCATTGAGATATCAGGACGCATGTGAAGAAGTTACAGTAAGTAAAACCAATAGAAAACGAAGTATTTCTAATACGTTTCTCTAACAATAAACATATCCAATTGGCTTCAGGCTTTGTCAATTAAGGATATGTGCAAACTCTGGAGTTTTAGCAATGTCTTTTTCCCAGAGAGCCAATGGGCTTGATGGCCTTTTCCCATTAAGATCCGCGTATTTCTGTTCCGTTTTCTGGTAGAGGCGAGTGGGCGGAGCGCCGCAATTTCGTTTCCTTTTCTCCTTTGTTTTTGTATATGTCTTTGCTATCGTATATTTTTCCACCTCGTAGACGTACGTTCAGAAGCGAACTGGAAGGAGATGCAGCCGCTGCCGGGCATCTCCGTCATCAAGGAGATAAACTGATCAGGTATAAAGTTGCGAGCCGATAATGGTTGGAGAGTTTTATTTTGTATTTTCCATGTTTCGTTGTTTTTGTGTATTTTGTTTTCTCTTTGCTCTGAGATTACTTGGTTCGTTTGGGGTTTTATTCCATTGTCTTTGGTTTAATTAAGCGAAAAGGGAATTATTCGGCGACGTTTAGATAAGAACGGCTCGGGCCGATTGACAGACGAAATATACTTTAAAGGAAGGCAGGTAATACACTATCAGATACATTAGAAGGACAGATAGATATAGTTGTACAGATTGAAAAGTTGCATGATAGATAGATAAATAATGCACATACATAGAGTGGAGAACATTCAATAGAAGAGCTTATGTTGATGGACGAATATAGATGAATATAAATAGGTAAAAGACTGAAATAGTAAAAGCGTCAGTATATATATATATATATATATATATATATATATATATATATATATATATATATATATATATATATATATATATGCTGGAGTTCTCTCCCACTAACCTTACACACACCCACACGCACGCACACACACACAGACATATATATATATATATATATATATATATATATATATATATATATATATATATATATATATATATATATATCTGGTTGAACAGGAGTGCCGACTTCTGCTTGTCCCTTTTTTGATCCAATCTTTCTATTCGTCGGACGATAGATCTTGTGCTTTTAATAATGGAGTGTAAAAAATCTCCATATTTAACGCGAACGTTTTTGACCATCAAAAAAGGAACAAACAGAAGTTGGCACTCCTGTTCAACCAGATATGTATAAAAGAATGAATGTTGCCTAACTATACAATATATATATATATATATATATATATATATATATATATATATGTGTGTGTGTGTTAAAAGTAAAGAAATGCGTCCCATAAACAAAATACAAAAAGAATTGTATAGACTGTGAAAATGTTTTTATGTTGTTGTTTCTTTTTAAAATATTCTTTAATGAGGAATGTTTTTGAGTTAAAATGTAATATTGAAAAAGAAGACGTTTTATACATTTTTTGTCAAATACATGCAACGGCGCCCGTTTTGAAGCCCTGATTCAGACTTAATTCTTGTAGCATATTTACAGATTTCAAACGTATTCTCACTTTCGATAACATGGATAATAAAAAGCAGATATTCAAAATGGTTCCTCATTAAATATTGTTTAGAAAAACAGCAACATAAAACCATCTTCATCGCCTATACACTATTCTTTTTATTTCATTATGTTATGTTGGGGGTCGCCATTTTACTTTTACTATATATATATATATATATATATATATATATATATATATATATATATATATATATATATATATATATGTAAAGGAGTAAGGCTACCAACATTTGTAGAATGTTTTTTTCAACATTTATTTATTATTTTGTTGTTTTACCATTTTATAATTTTATATAACGCGTTTCAAGCGGTGGGTCCGCTTTCATCAGATATGAAAATCCATTTGAAGAAATGTCTTTCGATTTGAGTAAATGTTGTTTCATTTGAGGAATTTGTTATTGTTTTTGCGCATGCGTAGGTTTGCGGGTGTGTGGGTATCTTTTATTTTTTATTTTTTATTTTTTGCTGCTTCTCTTGGTCAAGTGCGTGTTACCCATCCATGACCCATCGGTCATCCCAGCCTCCTAGGTGCACCGGATTTGTTTTGAAATTTAATACTTTTTATTGCTTTTTGTCGTCTCCAAGAACGAAGTAGTGTCTGCGCGTGTGCGCGCGTCCGCATGCGTGTGGTCTAATCTTGAGTCTTGTGAATAGGTGAGCGATACATACACACACACACATAAATACGCATACACACACACACACACGCGCGCACACACACAGGCGTGTGGTTATAGTGACACAGAGAGGGGGATAAAGGTTGAATTATATACACATACACACATACATACCCGGGTTTGGTATCTGTTCCGATGTATACTACACCCCATAGACCGGTATTGTCTTGGCCTTCGGGTCTATCGGTCGTCTGTCCTGTGCAGTTTTAGGAGGGGTTAGTTTATTGCATATCGCCTGAGGCGCTCGTACCGGGGAATGCCGACGGGGCTGCCCAGGCAATTTTTAATGGCCAGAGTGCTCAAATTCTCGAGCGCTGGTTTTTCAAATCCCACTTTCCCGACCTTGTGTCACATCTTACCTTGTGGAGGGAAGATAAATAAAAAAATATGTATACATATATTTTTATAGTCACATCTAATAATTATTCCAAATATGTTTAAAATATTTGAAATCATAATAAATATGTATTGAACTTTAGAAATACATACTATTAACATATGATCGCTCTGCTTGATATGAACTATCGATCATAGAGATCAAGTATTACTGCATCTTTGAACTATATCACGAAGTCTGTGTATGTGCTTTTTATTCTTCCCTGTGGACATATATTGCTGGTCGTGTAGCATCTGTTCTAAATTAATTATATCATCCTCCCAGCAATTACCTCTGTCTTGTTGGGAAGTGGTGTGATAAACACAATGTTTTCCGGTCTATTTTTAAAGTAATTCAATACTCAGTAATTCAATACTTTACGAATAACTTAAGACTTCTACTAGGTCGTAGCTGAGGTAACGAGAGCAAGCTACACCTGTGAATGCAATAAGTTCCGTTCTAAATGATGTACCTATTCTCGAGTTAGACATAAAGCACCTGAATATCTTCGGAGGTTACATCGACAGAAATGTAGCGAGAATAATACCCCAAATGAGAACAGTAGTCCGAATAACACAAACCATACAAATCGCTCTAAGGTTTATTGTTTCAAATCGTCTGTGTGCGGGTGAGATCTCTACATCCAATCAGAATACGTTTAACTCTATATTAATTTCCACATAAAAATATAAGTGGAAGTGCATGTAGAAGAATGTAGACATTAATCTGGTGTGAAGTATGATTTTACGAGTAAGGTGGTTACTTCAATTCTGGTATTTCTAGGTTTATATGTTGTTTTTCTTCTTTATAAAAAGGATTGTATAGTACTTGTGTTTGATATTTCCTCGCATATGTATTTCCATAATTTGAACAATGTTTATTTTTTAGATCCGTGAATTTACATTTTTTAGACGTATTTTCTTAGCGTAGTTATTGCGATTTCATTGGCTTTACTTTGTTGTTTATTTATACAAGACTTGATCGACCAAAATAACACAATTTTCTTAGTTATTGCGATTTCATTGGCTTTACTTTGTTGTTTATTTATACAAGACTTGATCGACCAAAATAACACAATTTTCTTAGTTATTGCGATTTCATTGGCTTTACTTTGTTGTTTATTTATACAAGACGTGATCGACCAAAATAACACAATTTTCTTAGTTATTGCGATTTCTTTGGCTTTACTTTGTTGTTTATTTATACAAGACTTGATCGACCAAAATAACACGATTTTCTTATGGTATATGGAGGGTAGTCTGTTTGATTGTTATACAATTTTAATTGATAATAGAGTGCACTCAAGGTCTGGATCCTGAATAAATGAAAACTGTTTTGGAATTGCTGGCCGAGAGCATGCTTAGTGCAACAGTCAATTCAAAAAATGTCGGCGGTAAATATTGATGCATATTCTACGATGCATATTTTAAGAGTTAATTTATGGAAACAAGCTCACATCTAGTTATTTTCTAACAATAAGCTATCAGCAAAAACTTGGTCTTTTGGCTAGGAGCAAGTTGTAGTGTCTGTTCTGATGCTTCACTTAGTCTGTTTTGTCCTTCGTACGTGGTAGAGAAGTCTATCTAGATGAGGTAACTTTTATCTTTGTTCCAATCCAATGTATTTTCCCTAGATTAAAAATCGACCTTGTGACTAACTGTGCCCTACTCTGGAGGCAAGTAAATAGAAAATATCAGCTAAAGCTTATACAAGTATGTGAGATCTATATGCATATATCTATAAATGTTCAGCAGCCTATAAGTGCACAACTCACCAAGGTGAAGGCATATGTAGACATTCACAGAATAAAATGGATAATATTTCGTATTTTAATTTTTTATAGAAAGTTGAACAACGAAGACCTGAGAGTCTAATTTGACCAAATATTAAATCCAAGCTGCAGGCATAATATCTACACTGATAACCCTCTCATTGATATTAGTGAAAGTAATGCAATACTTCCGACGGAACTGAAACACAACGCCGAACCCAAAATCTGCGCTTGTAAGTATTAGACAACGCCATTTCATTGACATTGGATCCAACCAATATATGTTAAAGAGATGTGTAATTGGTTATTGCGCAATCATTGCTTCGGTAATTACTTCACGGGCATGCACACTTATAGGGGATGTGTCGGTTGTCTTTTTAGACTAAAAGGGAACATTGTTATATTGTTATTGACGTCTGTTTTTCTGGAAGGTTGTCTATAAAAAATAAATAGTATTTTCTTTTTTGTAGGAATACCCACTTACTTCAATTACTTTCTGCGGTTTATCGAAAACTTCAACTATGTAAAGAGTTGCATATATTTGAGAATAGTTTCATCTGACATTTTGACCGGGTTAAGGGCTAAAATAATGCGCAGTATGATTTTGGCCTGTTCGCTTTTGTGCAAATAAAAAATTATTTTCAGATTTTTGCGGTAACAAATAATTAAATCAACAGGGATTTAATAATATTGCGAAGTTTCTTATTTTCATTTTTATTTTAAAAATATTTATTAATCAACAAATCGTAAAATCAAACGATGTTTTTAAAAATGAAACTGGAATATATTACAAATTTACAAATTAATTAACAAATAAAAATGACAAAAAAATTATATATATTGAAAATTTACAAATTAATTAACAAATAAAATTTTAAAAATTGAAATATATTATAAATTTACAAATTAATTTACATATAAAAATAAAAAAAATTGAAATATATTATAAATTTACAAATCAATTAACAAATAAAAATGACAAACAAATTTATATATATTGAAAATTTACAAATTAATTAACAAATAAAATTTTAAAAATTGAAATATATTATAAATTTACAAATTAATTTACATATAAAAATAACAAAAAATTGAAATATATTATAAATTTACAAATTAATTAAGAAATACAAATGACAAACAAATTGAAATATATTGAAAATTTACAAATTAATTAACAAATACAATTTTAAAAATTGAAATATAATATAAATTTATAAATCAATTTACAAATAAAAATAACAAAAAATTGAAATATATTATAAATTTACAAATTAATAAACAAATAAAAATGACTAAAACAATTGAAATATATAACAAATTTACCGGAATTAATTTTGTTCTCTACTATATAAAAAAAACAGAACCATTTAACATTGGTTCTTTCCGTTAATCGCAGTACGATGATTGGCAATTAAGCCATGCCAATCGTTTTACGGTGCTAATGTTATCGGAAATGTGTTTCTTATAGAAAAATTAAGTAGAAAATAATAATTTGCTCATTACATTGGTCGAAATGTGAGACGAAACTAACAGTACACATTTTGCAAGTATTACAGAGTTGAAATGTTCAAGATAGCACTCTTTGCCGATATATATTTGCATGCCTACACACAAATAAATATCTTATGCATTGTAAGAACAACATAGGAAGGAAGTTCATGTTTTTCTGAAAACAACAAAACTATTGTCCTCATCTGTGATATTGATAATACTAATAAGAAATGTTCAAAACTCAATATATTACTGCTGTTACTCCGTGCCTTCTCCCTTCTTTCATTTTATTATTATTATCATTAGTAGTAGTAGTAGTAGTAGTAGTAGTAGTAGTAGTAGTAGTAGTAGTAGTAGTAGTAGTACCCGGGTTTGTTTGACAGTAATACGTTTTGCCCCAGGAAGGCGATAGACACAGATAAGAAGTAATGAGAGAAGGTGGGAATGGAAGAAGTTCTACTTATTGAAAATATGGGACAAATTCCGTGATGAGAAAATGACAGAAAAAAAATTTGCCGCTTTGCCTGTGGATAATCACCTGAGACCCACCCAAACTCATATATGTATTTACGCTTCTCTCCACTGGAATTTTATAAAAAGAGGAAATGTTTTTTTAACAATTAAATCCCACTGAGTGATACTAAGCAGGTTGGCAATAACGCACACATACGCACAAAGATTATATATATATATATATATATATATATATATATATATATATATATATATATATGCATATAAAGTAATCCAACAAAAGATAAAGGATACTTATAAACATGTGCTAATACTTCTCATCATATATATATATATATATATATATATATATATATATATATATATATATATATATATAGATATAGATATAGATATAGATATATATATATAAATGGAATAAAGGATAAGCAAATCAACAACTAGCAAAAATAAACTCAAAAAAACATATTGAACAGTTCTACCAAAATATTTTGATCGTTTATAATACGACCTTCTTCAGTAGTTAGCAGAACTTTAATTAAAACAGAAAAGTTTTCAAATTAATACAAAGAACGCGATAGGAAAAAATAGTCAAGTGCAATAAACAATAGAAATTTTCAAAAAGAAGAAGAAGAAGAAGAATAGAAATAGAGAAAACAAACCAGCAGTTAGCTTTTGAACGCTAGAAGTTGGTAGCGTAGATTAGTAATTTTAAATTACTGACCAAGGAGTTAAACAAAAAAGGGGGAGTAGGAGGAGGAGGAAGAGGAAGTCGAGGAGGAAAAAGGATTAAAAGTTTCTGTGGTCATATTTATTTAAGTTCATTTCAATTAGAATCGATCTAGCAGAAGAGGTAGCAATGTTATAAAATCCTTGTCTTTGGATGATTGTGTTGTTATGACGTAGGAGTAAACATGATTCTATGAGACGACGAAGTTTAGTGTCGTGTATATGTTTTATTAAAATTGCACTCTCTGTATTGAAATGATGACCACAAGAAATCATGTGGGTGCATAACGCATTTGATGTATCACAATTTTTTATAGCACGATTATGTTTATAAATTCGTTTTTTTAACGGACGTTGGGTCTCGCGAAAATATATTATATATATATATATATATATATATATATATATATATATATATATAATTGGGCAGCATTCCTTCTTTTATGCATAGATTCACCAATTTATTTCACTTTTTCAACCGCCTGACGACGGCCGATGTCGGTCGAAAACGTTCGCAGAAAATACGGAGATTCTTCACACTCCTTGGATTATAACATCAAATCCGTCGTACAAAGACTAGTAAAATCAAATCAAAAGCTGCATAAACAGAAGTTGGCACTCCTGTTTACTCAAACATGCATATATATATATATATATATATATATATATATATATATATATATATATATATATATATATATGTGTGTGAATGTGAGTGTGTGTATTTTTTATCTGAGGATTGATCATTTTTATGTCTATTATTCGGATTATTATTTAATATTTTTTGTTATATTCACAATGTTTCGGTCAATAATATTTCTAGTAAATATTTTTAAATTTGAGAACTAGACTTGTTATTAAATAAACGAGAGTAGATTTGGTTTATTACATCAACCATGACCGAGTACAGATGTTAATTTATTTAAGTTATTATTTGTATTGCTATTGCATCTAGTAAATATAGACCATTTAACCTCCACGACACACTACAATACTGATCATTTAAACTGATCCTTTCACATCTTTAACAAATGCACCATGTGACCAGATCACACCGTTTTAATAAAGCTGTTACGTAATAAATGTAATGGTTAACGGAATAACTCATTGAATTGATTAATGAAGGTAAGAAAACAAAAAACAAACAATCACAGTTCAAAATTGTAAATAAATCGTGTGCGTGCATGAAGTGTCATTGGCTGATTGATATTTCGTACGGGCAGATACCTTAACGCAGGTACGTTTTGTGCTCTTAACTGTTCTTGTAAATTCCCCGTCCTTGTATTCATTCATTTATCTTGGATGAAGAAAATTAACAAGCAATTTGTCGAAGGTACCAATGGTAAACGCCGACTGGTAAGCTAAATATGTAAGAAATATTATAAATTAACTACGTGTTAATTTGTGCAGGGGTAGAGCTTATTGGATTTTTTTGTTCGCATTTGTATGTTGCTAGCTATTTTAGTTCCAAATCTCGGTTTGAATATATGGGCTAAATTTAACTACACTGATGAGTTGTATAGGACGAAACGGCTCTCTGTGGATGACTATATGTCTTATATATACATTTGCACCTATCTATCGGTAGAACACACTATAGAAGGATGTGTAAGCATAAACTACGTGGCATGGTTTCATTGTATGCGAATAGAATACTTGCTATGGGTGAAATGTTCGACCCATATAAGGGGCTTACATGACGAATTAAACATATCTCTGATTTTGAGGCCGGCTACTCAAGCAATCGTTTTGTGTTTGTAACAAAATGAGTGCCTCATTGAACAGGGATTCCTACTGAGATCAACCTATACAAAAAAAAAGATAATATTCAGAAATTGTCTAGAGATAGACACTTTTGAGTGGACACTGGCTGGCCTTTCATATCTCGAGTAGTCAGTCTTTGGGTAACTGAATAGTGATGACTTTAAAAGAGCAGAATCTATGATTTCTGGCCCAAAGTACATATATTTCAGGTGGTTGGAAGGGGAGAGCGATTAGAGTTGGGCGTCTGAGCTTCAGCTTGTTTTCGGTTGCCCTCTCAGTCAGAGAGTCTGTGTATGTCGGGTAAGACATATGTTTTGATTTACCCGGGAGAAGAATTCACATTTGCAAGTCTGCTTTTCAACCTAAAAAAAACGAGTGCTATTTGTAACCCCCCCCCCCCCCAAAAAAAACCCTCCGTTAATTGTTATTTAAAAAAAGTTTAGTTTACCTCAAACAGGGAAAGTTACAACTGTAGACCTAAGGGGCTACTGAGTATTAGGGTAAAAAGTTTAGGAGGTCATCCTCAATTTCGAGCTATGCAGCGAGATACTTGTCCACATCAGTTTAAAATGTATGTGCGTCGCTACGGTCGGGGAAAC
>OY744546.1:46877688-46890188 GCA_963556195.1 Sepiola atlantica
TGACCAGAATATCATACTAGTGATACTGCCTGGATATTTATTTTTACTAGATTTTTACAATGTAATCTTGTTTCTATACGTTTTCCTGTTCTTTTCATTTTTTAACCTATTAGTGATTCCTACTTATTTGATGGGGTCTGCCTCCAGGACTTCAAATTATTCATATATATATATATATATATATATATATATATATATATATATATCATGTTCGCCACGTCTCATCACTTCTTTTTTGCTGGGCACTTCCATTCCCGCCGTCATCTTCAGTTTTCCTATTTTCATCTTTACAAGTGAACACTATTTAATTCCGAATTCGTATTTATATTACTAGCAATAATATGTCTCTTCACGTTGCATAATTATGTTGTATATATTATGCAATTGTTGGGTGTGTGATTGTGAGAATTTATTGTTGACGTACGCACCCTCAAATAAGGTGAAAATGACTGAGAGAATGTCTAATGGCAATAGAGCAGATACTTCATCGCCCTCCAAATAGGACAGACTCATTACAACGTTACATATACTGCATTACCCTCACTCTTAAAAAAGGAGGAAATAATGTTTGAGAGCATGTCATCATTACGACAGAAAAATGTTACATTACCCCATCCAAAAAGAATGAGGTAATTTTTGAAAAATTGTACAGGGTGGGCCAAAATAAGAGTCCTATTTTTAAAAATTCATAACTTTTTTATTTATTGATTTTTAAAAAAAATTTTTTTAGAATAAGTAAAGGACCCCTTCCGAAGCAAGCATGAGCCGTATTAGCCCTAAGGAACGTACCCTCATAATAGAGTGGTACTTTAAATCCAATGTGTCGATTTCGGAGACTCAACTCATCTATCGGCGTCATTACAACACCAGAAACTCTCCTTCGGCAAAAGCAATCCGAGGAATTATTGCTCGTTTTAGGGACCAACAAGGAATATCCGACATGGCGAGAAGTGGTAGGCCTCGTACTGTACGAACAGCTCAAAATTTCGAGGAATTGGAGAGAAGTTTGGAGGAGGATGCATCCACATCCACAAGGAGGAGATCAAAAGAACTTGGCATTTCTCGAAGCTCACTTCGGAGAATGCTAAGAGAAAGAGGATATTTTCCATATAAAGTGCAGCTAGTTCAAGAACTTCAACCTCGAGATAATGAAAAAAGACTTGAGTACGCTATGCGACTCCAGGATTTGGCCAATGATGATCCCGAGGACCCTTATTTTGGCCTACCCTGTATAATGATGAGTGTACATATACTACACTATCGTGTAAATAAAGACATAATGCCTTAAAGTACGGTGTCACGAAAACAAAGGAAGTACTACACTACTTTTTGGATTGAACATTGAAAGATAGTACATTAGCTGGAAATAGTATAGTAAACTGAAGCTGCTGCATACACTAGTATTATCCATCTTTTTGTATGCATGCAAGTCATGGACCTTGACAGCCGAGCTCCAAAGAAAAATCCAAACGGTAGAAATGAGATGCTACAGAAGAGTGCTTGGCATCTCGTACTCAGACCGTGTCACAAACGAAGAAGTTCGCGCGCTCATCAACGCAAATCTGAACAACTATGAAGATTTGCTGACAACTGTAAAAAAAAGAAAGCTTGGATGGTATGGTCACGTGACAAGGGGCAGCGGTCTCTCCAAAACCATCCTGCAGGAAGCAGTGCAAGGCAAGAGAAGGAGAGGTAGACAACACAAAAGATGGACGGACAACATCAAAGAGTGGACGGGCTACAACTTCGCTACAACCCAGTCCATTGCCCATGACCGTCAGAAGTGGAGACAGCTGGTGTGGAGTTCATTGGTGCAGCGCCCCTACGACCAAGGAGAGGGTTAAGGGACCAAGTCAAGTCAAGTATAGTTAACTTAATTTGCAATTAGAAGATAAACGGGTAATTTATCTTTTTTGTTGTCATGATACCATCCTCCCAGAAATTACCGTCTTTCATTTTATTGTCAGGAATAGCTTAGCGTATGTTTGTTGTCATATCAACATTGCCCCAAGCATTACCTCCTCCTTTGTTTGTAGTGTAGTACCAGTTCCGTAGCGATTATACTATCCTCCCAGGTATAATCTCCTGTTGGGGTGGGTTGTGTAGTATATGTTCGTTAATCCAGATACGGTCCTCCTAGGCATGTCCTCTTGTTTTGAGGATGCGTGGTAGTGTGGTATATTTCCTGTGGTCATGATGCCATATTCCTAGAAATTACTTTCTCCGTTTGGGGATAGTGTAGTGATAAACAAGCGAAGGTATGTGATGGCTAGTCGTATGTATATTAGCAATAATAATTATTACAGGTAAGCTTTAATCGAATATAAGAAGACTTACGTAGTGTATTAACGTGATCAAATGCCGCTATCCTAATCATCATCACTATCATCATCAGCAGCAGCAGCAGCAGTAGCAGAAACTAGTAATGGTAGTGTCACGAATGTTATTGACTCTCTCACGCCATCTGTCTCTATCATCTATCGCACCAGGTAGGTGTTAATAGGTGCACTGTGACTCCTCTATTAAATGGTTGACGTAAGTTCTGTGCGGTCTGTCAACTGAACTGCATTCTTGTTTTAGCATCTACAAAAGAACGTCACTGAAAATTGTCCTTAGCCTTCTAGCTGTTAGAAACCAAGCCTTCCCTTTGCGTCTCTGATCAAGGCTGAGATCTGAGAAAAGTGTCTATAGCGTTGCTTTATCTTGGAGTGCTGCCTCCAGATGTAAAGAGCAGCTATTAGCATTCTGGTGTACACATTGTCAAGTTTCCTCTCCAATCTGTTAGTAAAATACAAGATACTACTTCTTAATAAGAGACATAATGGTACGATGGCTTCTGAGATATATTTTTGCTGACAAATTTTGGTTGATGAGGCATGTAATGTTGCCTAGTGCACGACTAGGTATGTTGAAATGTCGAAAGAGTGATGCAAAACGAGATTTTAGTCGAATCTATAGTTGGTGCTTGTTGAAACAGGATATGAAGGAAGTGTTTGTATTTGCAACATATTATCGTTTGTAAAAAATGGAACAATATATGTAGTATATTTTTTTTAGACTCTCACCTGTAAGATGCGAGGGTAGGACAAGGATGTTAGAGTTAGGTATGTTATATTAGAAGTGCGGTTTTCATGTGTGTGCCATTTGTAATTACTATGTTGCCGTATGTGTTCTGGGTGTTTGTTTGATCAAGTGAGAATGGCTATCAAATAGTATCGTTGCATGATTGCATTAATAGGGGGAAGGTTAAATCTATACTACATGGTGGTATTAGTTTGTATGTTAGTTTTTAAAAATAAGGTTAGTTGTGGGTTTGTGCATGTATTGGTCATGGTGGAATACACTGGACATGCGATTATTAGTATATATTTGTCTGTACTTTATGAGACGCGGTCTGCAAATTCTAGTTGTTTATAGCTTTTTAGGTATTTTATAGTGTATTTCATAGTAGAACTGTTGCTTCAAAACATAAGGTGGCCTGAACATATGAATGTTATATATAAAATAGCAGTAACACACTAGATTTGACAGACTGCGTCTCCAAAATTACCATTTTAAAAATACCAACAACCGCATCCCTACGGTTTTCTACATTTCTCATATCTAGCCAATCAGACAACCACCGTATTTGACAGCCATTCTCACCTGACCACACAAACACACACCACAGCATGTGTATTACAAATGTAACAGGCATCGATAGGTGTGCATACAAGTATGCACACTCACAAACACTACACTCCGATTTAACATATATAACACTAATATATAACGACAAATCAACGCATCTGACATATGACAGTCTCAACATCATATACTATTTCCTTTGTAACAGGGGATTATATATTGGGGTAGAGTAAAGATCCCTTCAGAACCCGTTTCAACAACCAAAAAACATCGATTAGACAAAATACTCCCTTCTCTCCACCATCAGGATGTTTCAACATACCTAGACATACACTAAACGATAATCAATGCCCCTTCAACCAAAATTTGTCAACAAAACATATTCAATTGATTCTTTGGTTTGGCAAACACAACACATGACTTAATACCGGCAATGACCTTTTGAAGCCTTACAAATACTTTCTTACTAGACAGTATTAACTGTCTAGTAATAGACTCTAATTCCCCATCAGCAAAATCTCGCAATAAAAAAGAGGTGCAATGTATTCTTCGGTTTTACACACACAATACATGGCTTAATACAGACCTATCAAATATCTCATAAACGACAATAGTGTATAGTAAATAAGAGTATAGGCTACTCTCATAAATATAAGTTGCATCCATGAATACAGTTCCAGCAATAATCAATTGACTGCAATAGCATACCTACTTCAAACGCTGTAGTTATAGTCACTATGACTTGCTATATCTATATTTACATATACCAACCTTAAGTTATGACTATCAACTTTTAGTACTACTTTTATTATTATTTTAATATCATCATTGTTATTAAGAATATTGTAATTATTATTATTATTAGTAGTAGTAGTAGTAGTAGCAGTAGTTGTAGTAGTAGTAGTAATAGTATTATTAGTATTATTATTATAAGTATTTTTTTAATTCCTCATATATGATATATTAATTTAATATATTATCAGGTGTCTATTCATTAACATTCACATTCTTTTTTAATATATCATCTGTCACAAGAGTAGTAATCAGCACCTAAAGGTGAGGAAACACGAATTTTTTGTCACTCCTATTATCACATTACAGTAACCCACTATTCACTGTACTAATTAATTAATTAATTAATTAATTAATTATTTAATAAATTAAACTCTCATCAAGATATTTAAAATTTAATAAGATGTTAAAATTTAAATATATGTCTTACTTCTGCCTATACCCAGCTTTGCTTTGCTCTACTCAGTGGGGTACAAAAGTGTTTAAATTTTAAGCGACTGAATCTAGTAAATAAATATTCAAGCATTTCACACCTAAAGCACAAATTCCTGTTTCAAGTCTGACATGATATTACATTTATTTTGGATCTGTAATTTTGTCATTAAAAATTTGAAATTTTATATTTTAAGATTAAAAAGGGATTTACCCTGCACCTTTCATTATTTTACGGTTCGATTTTTAATTTTTAATTAATCTCGATATCATCCACTTCGATAAAATTAGACACAGACTACAAATGTATTTTATTTGTTGCACCTGTATAAATAAAAAACTTGTCAAAATTCTTTAATTAGTTACAGAATTCATTAATTCAATGATATAATTTAAGAAAACTTACAAACGATAAACTTAATTAAATATACTGTTACACCGGCCGTTCTTACACAGGAGAAACTACACCGGTTGTCACTATTTATAGTGACAACCGGTGTAGTTTCTCCTGTGTAAGAACGGCCGGTGTAACATATACAATAATCAAAAATGTTTTTCTAAATGAATAAATAAAATTATATTATTTCGCAATTAATTACCGACTATATAATACACAAAAACGTAATGTAATATTACATACGATTTTAAGCACCATATCTATGTGTAGAATCGAATCATAACATTTATTTATTTACTATTATCCGCAGCACTTACACCTCCATCTGCGAGCCTGATTATGTTGTCATTACTTCCTCACCTGCATCAGTCTTGCTTAAATTCAAATAGTATAACTTTTCTATTCTGTTTATTTTGGGCAAAGGTGACAGCTCTCTCGATGTATAAATTATTACTAATCATGCAGGTACTATACACAGTTAATACAGTGCTAGTTGTAAGATTTAGAAAAAAAACGTAAATAATTGTAAGACCTCACGTTCGATTGTTTATGTTTGTTCATCAAGCTTCCCATCAATCCGGCTCTCTACATTTCCTTCAGCCCTCTAAATACATTATATATATATATATATATATATATATATATATATATATATATATATATATATATATATATATATATACATATGTATACATATAATATATATATATATATATATATATATATAAAGGGCGAAACGTATACGTACATAGATAATTATAATAAACAATAACAAATATTTATTATTCGCCGCTCCTCCCAAAAAAAGTAGAGCACTGTAATGATAGTATTAACACAGCATGACATCACTTGCTTTATAATGCATCGTTCATTCCCTAAAAAACAAGTAGAATGCTTGGACGTTAAGTCCGCCGATGGCGTGTAAAACTTATCATCGTTTATTCGAGTGACCGAGTGGTTAAAGACGTCGGATTTAAGTTGAAAAATACTTGTAGTCGGGGGTTTCGAATCGCATGACCGGTAGTCATATATCTATGCTGACGAGTCCCGGTTTAAAAAAAAACAGGACGAAACGTATACGTACATAGATAATAAACAATAAAAAATATTTAGTATGTGTATATATATGTGTGTGTGTGTGTGTGTGTGTGCGTTGGAATCGGTTGGTCTTAATTGTAAAGGCAATGAATTAAAGTTGAAAACTCCAGTTTTCTGAATAATTTCATTTTTTTTCATTTCGAATAATTGTTTGACAAAAAGTAGAAGCCTTTTTCGAAATATCAACATAAAAAAATAATTACAAAAACAACATCTTTGCTGATGACGCCGGTGAGGCAGAAACACGGGTCCATAGATTACTTTTATGTACCTATAACATTAATTAAAAATATATATATATTCACGAAAATACGTCCTATAAAGAAAAGGAAGACTAATAATGAAATGTTCTTCCTCTTAATCACTTCGGATATGAAACAATCGAAATATTTGTAGCAAGCAAAAACGAGTAACGCTGTAGCAATTAAAACAATTACATAAAAATACATTAAATATATAGTTGATAAAAATCGTACATATTTGTTGGCAAGCGTCGTAGTCGAATAGTTAGGCGCTAAACTATAGACTATCAGTATCGAAGGTTCGATCCTTTTCAAAGTTAGCCTTCTCAGAATATCAATATAAAATAAATAATTACAAAAACAACATCCTTACTTAAGTAAGCCATGTTGATGACGGCTATGAGCCAGAAACCCGTGGCCATGGATTACTTTTGTGTAAATATCAACCTAATGATATATATATATATATATATATATATATATATATATATATATATATATATATATAAATATATTCAATCTAAAAGCCTGTCAAATCACACTGCAGACATGTTCCGTCCTATTTAAAGACAATGCATGGTGGCGCATTGTTACACGCCTACTTGTTACTGAGTCAATCATGGCTTTCATATAAGGGTTCGAAATGTGTGACTGGCACAGATTGCCTCTTCCCATTCTGACGATTGAAGTTGTTGCATGAAGCACATGTGTATATTGGTTTATTCTGAAAAAAAATTATGTAAGGGTATATATATATATATATATATATATATATATAATAAATAATAAATAATAAACAATAACAAATATTTTTTATATTTGTCGCTCCTTAAAAAATAGTAGAGCACTTTAGTGGTAGTACAAAGACAGCGTGACGTCATTTGCTTTATAATGCATCATTCCTTAATATAAGTAAAATGCCTATGCTGTCATCGCTGCTTTAAATGTGTTTAAAAAACCATAGTTTATCAGCTGTTCAAATATTGGCCGCGAGGTTTAAGAAGTTGGATTTGAGTTGAAAAATATAGGGTTTCGAATCGTGTGACCGGTAGTGAATAGTCATACTTCTACGCTGATGAGTCTCGATTGAAAAGAGACGAAACGTATACGTCCGTAGATAATAAACAACAACAAATATTTTTCACATATATATATATATATATATATATATATATATATATATATATATATGTTAATATCTGGGCAGCATCTACTCTTTCAGGCAAGTACTATTGAATATAAGAGACAACTCGTGTCTAGATATCCTTTGGTAGATCCTTTCAATAGTCCGAATTAGTATCTTGGTTTCGGAGGAGAAATTGGCTGATGATTTGTCTTCCAAGAACTTTCGGACCCATCTGGATCAATCTTCAGGGGGAATGAGACTAATCACGTCTAGATCATGTATAATATTTATAGGTGTTTGGTGAGAATTATGTACTAAATACGAAACTATATTGAAGCTATACAAATTTTAGAATATTATTACTGATATTTAAGTTAATTCTATTAATTACGTTTTTTTAGTTTATATATATATATATATATATATATATATATATATATATATATATATATATAAAGCTAGAATAATATGAAGATAATATATGAATGGCCGAGCTAACATCTTTCACTATCAACATATAAAAAGATACCAATATTTAATGAAGATACTCTCAACGATGTTCAAGTGAAAAGGAAAGTTAGTAGATCTTCGCTCAAAATAGAACATACATCTCCAGTGTCGGGCATTACTGAATCTCGGTTATTAAATAAATGTTATGCAAGGAGAGACATAAAACTAAGCAACCCAACACGTCTATTTCTCTATGCACCATACTTCTTGGTCCGTAAGTGGTATGGGGCTGTGTATCACGCCACTAATATTATATCATGACATATAGTTTGCTGACCTAAATTCAACCCGAAGCGGTGCCCCCTCTTCCGAACTGGCGTTTTTTTGCAATTTTTTTACGGTTGTGGAGAGGTAAGTGAGGGGAAGCTAATCATTTTTTATACGATGTCTACCCAGCGGGCAACTATCTACCCAACCGAGCTTTTACCCCCTACTATTATAAGCTCGTTGAAGTTACTACCACGCAAGGGACCTATATATATATATATATATATATATATATATATATATATATATATATATATATATATATATATATATATATATATATATATGTAAATGTGTATATATATATATGTATATATACACACACATATATATATATATATATAAATTGTATATATATATATATATATATATATATATATATATATATATATATATATATACATATATATATATAAGGTTATTACTCCTGTATTAATATCATGATTAATATCAAGGTTTACCACATTGACACTGAGTAACGAACTAATCAAGTTTTGAAACGCTGTTAATGCACTTAAGTTATATTAATTATATTTGGAATATACCAGTTCAGAAATAGCATTTTCTATTTATCGAATATATATATATATAGTATGTATTTTTATTCATACAAACATTATTGGTTACATATGTGCATACATGTGTCGGTTGTACTCTTCACAGAGAGTCTAAAGAAGACAAGAAAGTCACATGAATTTGGAAAACTTTCTCCGAAACATGTATGCACATACGTAACCAATAATGTTTTTTATAAATAACAATTATACTAAAGAACATCTCTACTTGTAATTGAGCACTTTTTATAAACACTGGAGTTTAAACGGATTTTCATCTACAGAAACTAATACAATGCGTGTAATATATATATATATATATATATATATATATATATATATATATATATATATATATATATATATATATATATATATGTATATATTAGAGTTCGCCTAACGTTGAGTTAGCAAAGATTTATAGAACATTACTATTATATATATATATATATACTTATATATATATATATATATATATATATATATATATATAAACACATATCTATATAACTAAATTATATATGTAATTGCTAGACTTCTGCGAAATATTCATAAGGACGACATTAACTGTGCAAATTATTCGAATATGTAATTCAAATTAAGCTCAGTGATTAATCACATCTATGTTTGAGAAATAAATATTTTTTTACAAAGCATACGTTTACATACTAACAAACAGTGACTCATTTTCTTTCAGTTTTTGATAGAAATTCAGAAACCTTAACATACATATATATATATATATACATATATATGTGTGTGTGTGTATATGTGTGTGTGTGTGTGTTGATATATATATATATATATATATATATATATATATATTAATACGATAGCGTGTGTGTTCGCGTGTTCGTGTGCCACGTCTCCGCCAAAAGCTCTGCGCATGCGTGCCGCACCTAGATTTTGAAAAACATTCAACTCGTCTAATTTTCGAGTATTTCCCTTTGGCGCAACGGTTAGCGTCGTAGTATTTTTGACTTCGGCTCAACTGGTTTATAGTTCGATCCCAACAAACCTCTAATAATATTTTCTACATTTCGAGGGAAAGGGGAAGAGAGGAAGGGAAGGGACGACCGGGAATACACATATTAATACAATAGCGCATGTGATTTTGTGTGCCATGCTTACATCAGAAGCAACGACCTTCAGAATCTTTGTATGCCACTCATGCATACTTGGCCTTTTGGCTAAAATCAAAGTGTAGTATCTGTTCCGATGGATACTGCACCCTATAGACTGGTATTGTCTTGGTTTTCGGGTCTTAATTTAACCCGGTCTATGGGTCTGCCCTGTGCAGTTCTAGGAGGTCCACCCTTCCAGGCTTCGCCTCCCCTCTTTGGGGAGGAGTAAGTTTATTGCTTACTGCCTGAGGCGCCCCTACCGATGAATGCCGACGGGGCTGCCCAGGCAATTTTTAATGGCCAGAGTGCTCACCTCTCGGGCGCTGGCTTTTAAAACCCCACTTTCCCGACTCGACCTTGGGTCATATCTTACTTGTGGGAGTAAGATAAAAACTGGCCTTGTGCCTAACTCCTGAAGAGGAGTAAATCAATACTCATGCATACTTGGCCTTTTTGCTAAGATCAAAGTGTAGTATCTGTACCGATGGATACTGCACCCTATAGACCGGTATTGTCTTGCACTGGGCTTGATTTACGCCGGTCTATGGGTCTGTCCTCTGCAGTTCTAGGAGGTCCACCTTCCCATGCTTCGCCTCTTCTCTTTGGGGAGGAGTAAGTTTATTGCTTACTGCCAGGGGCGCCCATACCAGGGAATGCCAACGGGGCTGCCCAGGTAAGTTTTAATGGCCAGAGTGCTCACCTTCCCGAGCGCTGGCTTTTCAAGCCCCACTTTCCCGACCCGACCTTGGGTCACATCTTACTTGTTGGAGTAAGATAAAACTGGCCTTGTGCCTAACTACTGGAGAGGAGTAAATAAATATTCATTAATTGGAGCAAAATTTAATTTAATCGAAAACATTTACAAAGTAAGGTTTAGTCGTCGAAATATTACCTTCACTAGAAATATTGTATATAAAGAAGTTTTGTAAATTGTTTCATATGTTGTTCATTTTTTAAAAATAAATATACAAGTCTAAATCTTATATTTTATTCAAATGTGTATAGGTTAGGAACAAGATAATTAGTATTAAAAACATGATTTCGTGTAATTTACACGGGTCCCGCTAGTATATATGAATGTATGTATCAATATGTGTCTATGGTCATAGTCTCTGATTCAATTATGTGATATGCATCATGTATATAATATAGAGAGAAAGAAGAGAGATAAAGAGAGTAGAATTGGTATTGGTTTATGTGTGCGTCTTTCTGAATGAATAGGTTTGAATGCTCCCCTTAAAGAGATATACACAATGGCCTCATTTATTTCAATATATACCTTTTTTATAAAAAAATACCTGGGACAGACATACCCATATGGCTACACACGCTTACTTAATAACATAATATATAAATATATATATATATATATATATATATATATATATATGTATATATATATATATATATATATATATATATATATATATATGTGTGTATATATATATATATATATATATATATATATATATATATACAGGGTGATTCATAAGTCACTTAACTTAGCTATTTAAAATGTCACATACAATTGAAGAGCGAATTTTTATTGTTATTCATATGGCCAAATATGATGAATCTCCCACACTTGTTGAAAGGCAATGGAAACGTGATGTGAACAGAAAGCCTCCTTCGCACAACACCATAATCAATCAAATATGCTACAAAGAGTCGTAAATTCCTTGCAAAAAAAGAATGGAGCTTTGCATGCAGAACGAAGGGGGACATTTTTAAAATTTGCTGTAATTTAAACCTCCCATAAATGAATTTGTTGAATAAACTTTCTGTATTGTAGTACTGTATATTTAACTTTAGAATTTCAAAAATAAATAGCTTAGTGACTTATGAATCACCCTGCACTTCTCTTATATAAACCTATATTTTTTTGACAATTGATGACTTAATAGATATTGTATTTGACAGAATCTTTATTCTCATCTTGTTTATATATATATATATATATATATATATATATATATATATATATATATATATATATATATATATATATATATATATAAACAATATATATATATGCTAATCCGGAAGAACAACCGAGACTTTAAAACAGAGCATGTGTGCATGAGGCTTTTTTATCACAGATGTTCAAATCGATAATAATCTGAAACAAAAGAAAACTGCGACCTGCAAAAACACGTATCTCGCTGGGCACTCAATTTACAATAGGTATCGTCAATTTAATAGTGCTTTCAATTTTCTATATCAACATACAACGATTGTGTTCGTGTTTTTGATTTTCCACGCTAGATTACATCAACATATCGTCATTTCCATTGTGCTTTCGATCTACATATGACCATTTTATTCGTGTTT
>OY744546.1:46895188-46915188 GCA_963556195.1 Sepiola atlantica
GAATTTAGGGAGGGGGTTGTTTGCCGAGTCCAAAGTGGAGTTTTATACGAAACGCTTGGCCAGTAGTTCATCCTTATCAGTTGTCGTGCAACCAACATCGTTGTGATTTTATAGCGATGAAATTGTCGATTGTCCATTGTTCATCACACTTGACCTTAGGATACTACTAGCTTTATTCAATTCATCCTCCTCCTAAGGGGCAGATCTCGCCTATTTTGCATGAGCCGCGGGGGTTGGGGATTGCTTGATGATGTTGGTTCAGAGGGTAGAATGGATCCTACGGATGGAAAGCAAAAATAACTAGTTTTTATTTGTTTCTGTTAAAAAGTTTATGGGGCTTATTTGATGGTTAAAAGTGTTTGTCTATTAGGTTTTAGAAACTACTTGCCTACGCATTATTTGACACTGAGAGATTAAGGGGGAGTATACCAGATAATGTTTCTTTGTCTATTGTGTTTGTATTGTCTAGTAGTGTGAGTGGCTTTTCTAACGGTAATTCAGATGCCAACTATTTATTTGCATTTGTAGACGATATGTTTAAATACGAAACTACTAATAAACCAATAAATAAATGTGTAAATAAACCATTAAACAAAGTAAAACCTTTAAAACACAACAGTATAAAAAAAATTAATAATAAATTGGATACACAAATTTAAACCCGGTATCACTATCAAAAAGAGACTTCAAGATTACAACTGATAAATGACGTATTTAAACGCCCCTCCCTTTTGAATTTTCACTTTTAAAAATACCGGTAATCTCCTACAATCTTCAAACAACACCTTAAATAAAAATAATAATACTAAACTACAAGATAATAAATAAATAAAACACTTAGTAGAATGAAATAAAAACCTTTTCAAAACAAAAATCTATAAGTAATAAATAAAGTAAAACTCAATTAATTCCCAATCAATATGTATTTTACAGAGATACTTTCCATGAATACGCCTCGTTTTATAGATATAACGCCATTTCTAATCGTGGTTCGACCTCATTCAAAACGCTGATGATTCAGCTAAGCATAGATTATTTCAAAATGTATAAAGTCAGCTTATCTGGATGAAACCGCGGTACGTTTATGAAATACGTAACATATAGTTTTCAAATAAATTCTCTCTCTCTTTCTCTCTCTCTCTCTCTCTCTCTCTCTATATATATATATATATATATATATATATATTTATATATATATATTTAATATTTATATATATATTTATATATATATATATATTTATATATATATATATATATATATTTATATATATATTAATATATATATTCATATATATATTTTATATATATATATTTATATATATATATTTATATATATATATATTATATATATGTATATATATTTATATATATATATATATTTATATATATATATATATATATATTTATTTATATATATATTTATATATATATATATTTATATATATATATTTATATATGTATATATATATAAATATATATATTTATATATATGTGTATATTTATATATATGTATATATTATATATATATTTATATATATATATATGTGTATATTTATATATATGTATATATTATATATATATTTATATATATATATATATATATATATATATATATATATATATATACATAAACAAATGTACATGTGTGCGTGTGTGAATGTATGAGACAGTATCTGCCCCTTACGATAATTATACACCTATACAAGAGTTAGATACGTCTCAAGATAAGTTACGACTGCCAAATTAGGGGAAAGGTCGCTAAGATCACTATTTGCTGATTGACAGAATTCAGAATCGATTCTAACATCTACTTCCTTACATGCCCTTTCTCAGGGAAGGGGCATTGCTAGTCTCTTTCTAATCTATATCAATTCATATGGAAGGTGATCGACCGAACTCAAATCTCTTGTCCTTCTTTCAGCAATAACGCATCTTATTAACACTACGAAGAACACCGTTACTTTTTTTCTGAGTCTACTTCGAGTCAGGCGAAATGTCCATGAAGAGAGCTTCTTCGCAATGGGTTGCTGTTCGTGGAATATACGGGACTTCTTTATAAGAGGTTTCATCCTAGTCGTTTTAAAATCTAATATCAACTGGCTAGCACCGTCTCAACAATTATTCAAACTTTAGCCTGACAATCATTCCATCTCATACACTCGTAGCTTCCAGTAGCAGGTATGTATCTACTCCCCACAGAGTAAATGTGACACAAGGTCGGAAAGTGGGGTTTGATAAGTCAGCACTCAAGAGGAAGAGCACCTATTACCTTTAACAATTGCCTGGACAGCCCCGTCTGCATTCCCGTGCAGGGGCGCCTCAGGCAGTAAGCAATAAACTTACACCTCCCCAAAGAGGGGAGGCAAACCCTGCGAGCGTGGACCTCCTAGAACTGCACAGGACAAACCCGTAGACCGGTGTAAATCATGCCCCGAAGGCCAAGATGATACCAGTCTATGGGGTGCAGTATCCATCGGAACAGATACTACACTTTGATCTTGGCTAACAGCCCGAGAAAGCTTCCAGTAGCACCTATTTATCTACGTCCCACACAGTAGAATGTGACACAAGGTCGGAAAGTGGGAATGCAGAGTACCTCAGACATTAAGCACTAAACTCAATCCTCTCCAAAGAGGGGAGGCAAAGCCTGGGAGCGCCACTTCCCAGAACTGAACAGGACAGACCCATTGACCGGCGTAAATCGAGACCCGAAGATCCAGACAATACCAGTATGGGGTGCAGTATCCATCGGAACAGATACTACACTTTGATCTTGGCCAAAAGCCCGAGAAAGCTTCCAGTAGCATATGGTCTCGATTAATGGTGATCATTTATATAAAAAAAGAAGCGATGTGAAACTGAGTAAACAAAAGAACATAAAGCAGTTCTTTATTACAAAGACGACTTGATATATATGAAAAACTATACATTCCTAAAACTACGGTTATCGGCTTTCACCTGCTTTGCATTAAACGATATCTCTCTCTCTCTCTTGTTTGTTTAAACCTTTTTTTATATCTTTCTGTATTTTCATTTTACACGATCTTTTTAAATACGAAACTACCAATAAACCAATAAATAACTATACATTTTGTCTCCCCTCTCTCTATTTCAGGTCTGTATTTAATTATTTGTTTATTTTACTTTTTCTTCTTGCTGTCAATGTGTATGGCTGTTACCAGACACCTGAAACTCTGTGCAGACAGTTATGAAAAGTCAAGACGAGATGAAGTTGTCGCGAGCGATAGTTGCTTAACTATCATAATGTCGCTATGCTGGTATTAGGTGTTGCGCTTAGAGTGGAAGCACATTGGTATAATCGCTGATGTCAAGATCAAAAGAGCAAGATTGTGTCCATTGGTATTTATTATGCTTTAAATAGTGGAATAGAAAGCATATTAGAAATGTGCCAAATGATACGGCGTAAACGGGTGGAAACTGCGAATTCGGCGCAGGGTGTACGTCTAGAGGTGAATCTGATGACGTTTAAGAAAACCCACGATTGTTTTGTTTTTTTTCTGTTTGGCATTTCTTTATTGTTTACTAGAAGACATCGACCACTCGCTATCGCTTTGCAATTTTATTCTGATTCAGTTCTTGAAATCATTAAAACGAAACTATTGGATAAGTATTGATTTACTCCTCTCCAGGAGTTAGGCACAAGGCCAGTTTTTATGTTACTCCCACAAGTAAGATGTGATCCAAGGTCGGGTCGGGAAAGTGGGGTTTCCAAATTTCCTGGGCAGCTCCGTCGGCATTCTCCAGTAGGGGCGCCTCAGAAGTAAGCAATAAACCTACTCCTCCCCAAAGAGGGGAGGCGAAGCCTGGGGGTGAACCTCCTAGAACTGCACAGGACAGACCCATAGACTGGCGTAAATCAAGTCCCGAAGGCCAACACAATACTAGTCTATGGGGTGCAGTATCCATCGGAACAGATACTACACTTTGATCTTAGCCAAAAGGCAAAGAAAAAGGAATAGATAAGTAGAAAGAGACAAACAATCTCTTTGTTTTCCATTTCTATCGAATAGAAAAGTAAGTAGAAATAATTGATAAAAAGAAAAAAAAATCGATGAGAAAAATCAGATGAAATAAATCGATAAAATGACATTTCTACTATCTCTCACTCTCTGTTTCTCGGCCTTTTGGCCAAGATCAAAGTGTAGTATCTGTTATGATGGATACTGCACCCCATAGACTAGTATTGTCTTGGCCTTCGGGGCTTCATTACGCCGGTATATGGGTTTGTCCTGTGCAGTTCTAGGAGGTCAACCCTCCCAGGCTTTGCCTCTCCTCTTTGGGGAGGAGTAAGTTTATTGATTACTGCCTGAGGCGCTCCAACCGGGGAATGCCGACGGGACTACCCAGGCATTTTTTGTAGACCAGACTGCTCAACTTCTCTTGCGCTGGCTTTTCAAATCCCACTTTCCCGACCTTGTGTCAAATCTTACCGCTGTGGGAGGTAGATAAATATCTACTCTCTCTCTCTCTCTCTCTCTCTTCTCTCTCTCTCTCTCTCTCTCTCTCTCTCTCTCTCTCTCTCTCTCTCTCTCTCTCTCTATCTATCTATCTATCTATCTATCTATATATATATATATATCTATACATC
The DNA here is from genome assembly GCA_963556195.1 of Sepiola atlantica. Lineage (NCBI taxonomy): Eukaryota > Metazoa > Mollusca > Cephalopoda > Sepiida > Sepiolidae > Sepiola > Sepiola atlantica. The sequence goes on from OY744546.1 coordinate 46,899,798, forward strand.
TATCTATCTCTCTCCACTTCTTATGCCGTAATGATAAAGAGATAGGGATAGTTTGTCTTTATATTAAAATGAAAGAACTTATTATATTTTATTTATTTTTATTATAAGATAATTTTTAGATTTAGTCATCCCTCTATTATCATAAAATGTTGATTTTCATACGTGATAATGCTTAACTTTCTATTTTTATTATTATCACCTATTATTAAGACTAAGCCTTCCCTTTTTTTCATAAACTTACATTTGCATACGTTATTATTGAAAAGAGCCCGGCACCCGTACGTTATCTTTGTATTATAGACATTTATTTTTTTATTATTTCATCATTTTTTAAATGTATGACTAATTTATATGTGTTTTTCATATGATGTATCTTTTGTTTTCTAAGGAGTCACCACTAATCAAGGCCAAAACAACTCGAGTGTAAGAGGTAATAAACTTGATAGATTGATAGTTGGATGATGATTTATTCTATGAGAGGATCCTAAATTTCCATAGACGACCCATTCACCCAGAAAACAATAATTTCCCCGTTGTTAGAAACATCGAATAGGGTGTGGACGTGAGTCGCGAGGCTGTCAAAAATAACAATACATTTTCACTTTCTATTCTCAATGGCAAATAGCATATGAAGACTGATGAAGTGAACAACGGTCGAAACATTGTAGAAAATTGCAACAAAATAGTTAAAACGTGCAAATAATATAAATAATAATACCTCATATCATATCACAAACATAACCATATGTGAAAATGAAAGGTACCCTCTATTAGCTTGAATATATTTTTCATTTTTTTTTTGTATTTTGTTTTATTCATTGAATGTTTTTTTAAAGTATTTTGATTTATTTTTTCTTTCATTTCTATTTAAATATTTAAACTATATTTTTCAATATTTTATCAGTTTTATTTTGTATGTATTGTTTTTTTTTATTTTAATCATTTCTTTATTTATTTGTGTACATATTAAATTTTTAATTTTTAGTTAATTTGATTAAACTGTATTTTTTATTCTTAATATTTTTTGTTCGTTGTGATTTTTATGTTAAAATTATTTACTTTATTTCTTTAATGGTTATTATTTTTTATAGAATTTTATTTTTCATATTTATTTATTTAATGTTGATGTATTATATACTTATATATGTATTTAATTTAATTGCTTTTACATTTGCATTTTTTTTTCGTAGGGGCTGGGTGTCTGCAACCAAGTTAACAGAGAGATAACGTGAAAGCAAGCGAAATAAATGACATTAGCTTAAGGAAAGAGAATGTCGACAGGAAAGAAACCCTAAAAGACCGAGAGAGAACGTGATATAGATGGCGAGATGGAGAGAGGGAGGTTGACACACAGATTGATAAAGGAACGACCATTAAAACTATTAACACCGTCATTTCGGAGAAACCTCGATATTATGACCATTTAAATATAACATTACCGGCATTACAAACATCAGATTGATGACATATGGGTTTTGAATGAAGCTCTAGTCGGAAAAACAATTGACCAAAAGTGCTATGCCTTAGTAAACCCTTGTTTGGAGCAACATTAATCTCTATTTAAACAGCGCAGTTTATTGTTTAGATGCGACACGATAAATTTCTACTTTTTATTCGCTTCCGCAATCGATTCTGTTCAACTGCCGCAAATATTCGCCCTTTTTTCATAACACATCAACATTGCTTTAACTGATTGCGTATATTTAAAACAAGCTGTCACTACTCGGCATTATCTAACAGTTATGTATGAACGAATACAGAGTTACACCCCATTCCACCCAAATAGTTATTTTCTGTTCCAACCAAAGAGAAGTTTTTATGCACGAGTAAAGGGTTACCTTTCTTTTTAAAAAAATTGCAAGTATATAAAAATATTTCCGAGCAGGCTAAATCATTTTTTTGGTATATTAAAATGGAATTACATTTTATTGTTCTTAACATCCTAAAGAAAAACTGATAGACCAGAATCAAATATAGATGTACGATGAAAGCTATCGTCGACCAAAGTTAATAAATGCAATTAAATGATTGTATAAGTGTTACACCGGCCGTTCTAACAGAACAGAAACTACGCCGGTTCTCACTATAAATAGTGCGAGTAGACAATCACCAAGGAGGAAAAGGACAGTATTGTAACTGTCATGCCGAGTGTCAGTCAGTTTCCTTACCTTGGTACCTTTTATGTTAATACACTTGTTATCTTAACCCAACCTCGACTTGACTTCTTCTTTTTACTGTTAGACTACTTCACAACAATAAGTATATTAAATTGTTCTGTTAATAAAACATAAAAACAGATTACTTTACATTATGTTTAACAAGAAGAAGAATCGACTTAACACGAGTAAAATGAATTTCCTCGATTTAACAGTTTAGCGTCAGTTTATTTGTATGTATACTTATGAAGATTATAGCGCTACTAAACTTCATGTTTAGAATCCTTATTCCAATTTTGATCAAAATCCATTTAAAATGATTTTGATTCGAAAAAATGTCTAAAATCTAAGATTAAAAGCTTCAATGTTATTAAAAAGAAATTAAAATTCAGAGAATCATAGTTAATTTTGTGTTTAATGTCAATGTAAATCTTTAAAAATTTGGTTTTCAAATAGAAGTATCGTCTCATTGTATATATATATATATATATATATATATATATATATATATATATATATATATATATATATATATACTGAATTACCTTCCTTAATCTTGTTCGCTAAATAAATACCAATATATGTATATATATATATATATATATATATATAATATATATATATATATATATTAAATTCCCGAAACAGTTTTCAATGGTAAACAACTGATGATCCCTTAAAATAGTGTTAGAAACTAACTAATATAATAACTGTAAAAAATAAATTGACTTACATGAGTGGTTTTCCACTGGAAGACTTGAGACTATAAGTTTTTTTTTTGTTTTTTTTATATAATTGTTTTTATATATAGTTTTAATGGTTGAGAAACTTCCGGGACTATATATATATATATATATATATATATATATATATATATATATATATATATATATATATATATATATATATATATATATATATATATATTTAGTGAACAACACTAAGGAAGGTAATTTAGTATAAATTCAAATTTTGTTTTATCCACTTTTCTCTTTTACCTAAAAGTTAGCGACCTTATGAAACGCTATTATTCTGTCCCAGACAGAGCACGTGGGAATTGTCGTTGTTTCGAATTCTCAGGTTACGTTCATTATCAAACTGGTAGTATTTTTTTTCTATTCCATTAAAGAAAATAGCTCTTAAATCAGCAATGGATACTAAGAATAAATCTAAGATGGCTGTGGATCAGAGTTGAGATATGAGAGAGGGTATAATGTTGGTTAGAAAAAATATAGGAATAAAAAGTATACAGGAGGGAAACAGTTTTAGTAACGAATGGAAAATATATACATTCCAAATAACAGAAATAGAAAAAGAAACAAAATCAATCCAAGATAAAATAAGAAATAAGAGATTCTAAAATTTCCAGAGAAAATCAAAGAAAGACAAAATCAAAGAAAAGAAGAAGGGGATAAAAGTGACAAAAAGAAAGAAAATAAGAGGCAGAGGTATGAACAAACAAATAGAGAAACCAAGAGAATTAATAAATAAAAAAAACGGATTATTAAAAAAAATAAATGAAGAGAGGACGAACAAACAAGATAGAAAGTTAAAAGAGACTGACAACAATTATAAAAGAAAAAAATGAATGAAAAAACAGGGAGAAGTAGAAATAATGTGTTATTGAAAGAACTATAATAAAAAGAAAGCCACGAGAAATCTAAGAAATAAAGAAAGGGAGAAAGAAAGAAAGAAAGAATGAAAGAATGGAACAAAAACAGTTTATGTAAAGGGAAGGGAGAAAAGGAAAAGACGGAATGAAGATTATGAACGATGGAATAACAATAAACAGAGGGAGACGAGAAAAATAAAATTGATTTAACAAACAAGGGAATCAAATAAATAAAGGGAACAAAACATATTTGGTAATTTATTTACCTCCCCAGGAGGTTAGGCACAAGACCAGTTTTATCTTACTCCCACAAGGTAAGATGTGACCCAAGGTCGGGTTGGGAAAGTGGGACTTGAAAAGCCAGCGCCCCAGTAGGTGAGCACTCTGGCCATTAAAAATTGCCCGGCATTACCCGGTAGGGGTGCCTCAGGCAGTAAGCAATAAACTTACTCCTCCCCAAAGAGAGGACACCAAAACCTGCGAGGGTTGGCCTCCTAGAACTGCACAGGACAGACACATAGACCGGCGTAAATCAAGCCCCGAAGGCCAAGACGGTACCAGTTTATGGGGTGTAGTATCCATCGGAACAGATACTACACTTTGATCCCGGCCAAAGTAATAGAAATATTAACGATATTTTATGAATAATGAAATTATTTTAAAGAGAGAAGAAAAATCATGAAGGATACAAGTATCGACATCGTTTAAGTCTAGTAAAAAGAAGGTCCGGACGAGTAGAAACATTGCCGGGGTAAGAAGAGAAATACTAGTGTTATTTCTGAATTTCTCTCTATCCTAGAAAAATTGCATAATAAACGCCGCTTACCCTACTATTTCACTCATATCCAGAGAGAAGATATATAGATTATTTCTTTTCGCAATGATGTCAGTAAACTTGAGAGTAGATAAGACTCGAAGCTCTCGCTACAAGACCGCAGTTCGCGACACTAACCACTACGCCATACTATCTCAACGGTGTAAATATACACGCAAATATGAAAAAGATATATAGATTATTTCTTTTCGCAATGATGTCTGTAATCTTGAGAGTAGATTAGACTCGAACCTATCGCTACAAGACCGCAGTTCGCGACACTAACCACTACGCCATGCCATCTCAACTGTGTAAATATACACGCACATATGAAAAAGGTATAAAGATTATTACTTTTCACAATGATGTCAGTAACCTTGAGAGTAGATAAGACTCGAACCTCTCGCTACAATACCGCAGTTCGCGACACTAACCACTACGCCATGCCATCTCAACTGTGTAAATATACACGCAAATATGAAAAAGGTATAAAGATTATTTATTTTCGCAATGACGTAAGTAAACTTGACAGGAGATAAGACTCGAACCTATCGCTACAAGACCGCAGTTCGCGATACTAACCACTACGTCATGCCATCTCAACTGTGTAAATATACACGCAAATATAAAAAAAAGATATGAAAAGCACGTATAAAAGGTAGAATAATGAAGTAAGAAAAACAAATTGTTATAATAATATGCTAAGACAATTTTCTGTTTGTACGTATGTTATACTTGTCCGCCACTTTTTAAAAAATATTGAATCGCCCGATCGTTTGCGATACAATGCAAAAAACATAGTATCTTTTCAAATAATCTGCGCTGCTTTTGCTGTGTCAAACTTTACACTCGAACTAAAATACACTTTCTTTTTCTTTCCATATAGGATAACCATATCGTATATGTTGTGTCCAACAATGATACAATAATATCGTAAACGTTTATAGAATTGAGATATTTAAAAAATAAAGTGAATCGTGTGCATTTAGTGTTTCCAAAATACAATTCGGTGCTTATAGTTATGCTCCCACCCATCCCCCAAAACAATATTTTTTTTCTTTTTTCAGTTTATTTTTATTATTATTTCGTTACCTTTCAAAACATAATTAACGTTGATGGAATTTCCCCACAAATGCTAAATCTTGCGGCAATTTAAATATTGTTCGTAAAATTTGTGACATGTTTGTGTTAGGACGGTTTGCAATCTATTTTTCATGGATAAATCATATTTTAATCACGTATACAGTTAAACGGCGACTTCATGAAATTTGTAGATAAAATTGTATTCAGGCAGAGGTTGTTTTTCTTCAACACCGACTGAGGCTAACACACATTCTTTTCTATTTCACCTGGGCAACGCCCAGACCCGGATCTAGCTAATATATATATATATATATATATATATATATATATATATATATATATATATATATATATAGTAAGTTATTAAAATATATTTATGGTAATTTAAATACTTTAATCTAAAATGCATAGAGTTTGTGTTGTCTGGTGTATATATATATATATATATATATCGGCTGATAAGCTTCCCGAGACAGAAAGAAAGTTAGATAAATGTGGAGCCTAACAAGGTTTATGATTTGGTTGGATGATGTCATAGTGATAATTTTAAAAGTACGAAACACGTGTATGTGGATGTTAGTATCAAATTTTTACACATCTCTTCATTTTACCTAAAAATATCGGTCAAACAACTGGGCATCATTTTTCTTAATAAAAAGTTAATTTATTATAGTTATCGAAGGGTTAAGGCAATAAATTATAAGTTTCTAATAGGTTTATATTTTAATTCCTAAAAGACCTATAAACTCCAGAACGAAATAATCGATGAAATCCGGTTCATATTCCAATTTTAAGGAGGCGAATTAGAATTCACACAAGGGAAATTAAAATAAGAAAACTAGTGAAGGACAAGATTTATTGGTTCGATGAACGATTGAGAATAAAATCGAAACATAAATCTTGTAATGGCGACACAATTAACAGTTTGAAATATAAGTGTCAGTTCGGTAGACGTTACCGCGTCGTCCAATTATCGGTCAGCCTGTATTTTTTCTTGGCGGTAGCAAAACTGGTTTTAATGTGGTATTATTTTAAACAAAGAACGCATTCACATATACATAAAACACAAATGGAGTGTGTGAGCCACCTGACATTCAGTTGTAAGGTTCTGTTTAGGGATGACTATTATTCAATGCGACACAACGGAGTGTGCAAATATCTTCACTGGACTATCTGTAAAAAGTTTAATATCCAGTGTGGCAGCAAGTCCTGTGATCATATACCAGAAAGAACAGTTGAGAATAAGTCATACACAATCTACTATGGCTATGCACTCTTTACAGCTACATATCTAGAAAACGTTGATGTTAAACCTGGCATATGGATATGGGACAAAAGGGAACGAGTCGCAACCTAAGTTGAAGTCAGTGTCCCTAATGGTGCTGGCTTAAACAGAGCTGAAAAGAAAAAAAGTAATAAAATACTTATGTACAACATGAAATAAAACTGGAATCTCAGTACCATCTCCTATCATTCTACTAATCATATGAGAAACCGAACTCAAGAAAATAATTTCAAAAACTACCTGGCGAATATACTCGCTGAACCATGTGCAAGATAGATTCAAACTATTAAACTTAAAGGGACGGTTAAAATTTTTAAAAGATATCTCGGCTAGAGTGTATGAAATAGCTGGTGAATTTCTGGCATCCGGTATGGTACCCCATCCCCAGCAAAAACCAAAATATAATATTTTTTTTAAAAAGATAACAATTCTTATTAACTTGGCCTGGCAAAGTGAGACATAGTCAGTTCTAGTGTGTGGTAAATACAAAGCCCAACAGACATAGACACTCTCGATAGGTTAAAACTAAAATAAATTGTCCAGTCAAGAAATGTATATCCCGCATAGAGAGATTACAGAAAATGTACTACACCTCCATTGTATGTTATATGAATAATAGTGTATTCCACTTAACGAATCATGGATCGAACGCTCACAAATAAGTATGCATTTAAACATCATATATAGTTCACATATCACGCCGGTTGTTTGTAATCGCATTATCAAACATGTTAGATTGTTTTTATTGAAATAGTTGACGATTCTTGGAAGTAGATAGTTTAACCAAACTGAAAATAATTATAATTTCTCTTTATCTTAAGGCGAGCGAGATGGAGTACGACTAATATATCTAATTGCTGTTTAAGAGGTTGAAATCTGAATCGTAGGTAGAAACACTCATAGTGCATAGTCCTACTAAATCGCCGTGACACAACCAAACAGTGGTATATAGTGTATATACTTATAGCATATATATATATATATTTATTTAAGTATTTATATATATATATATATATATTTATATATATTTATATTTATATATATATATATATATATAAAATATTTGTTGTTGTTTATTATCTATGTACGTATACGTTTCGTCCCTTTTCAATCAGGACTCATCAGCATAGAGAAATGACTATTCACTACCGGTCGTACGATTCGAAATTCTGGATAACAAGTATTTTTCAACTTGCATCAAACGTCTTTAACCGCGCGCCCAATATTTGAATAGCCGATAAACAATGATAATTTAACACATTTAAAGCGGCACGCATTCTACTTCTATTAAAGAAGGAATGATGCATTATAAAGCAAGTGACGTCATGCTGTGTTTGTACTACCATTAAGAGGGCTCTACTTATTTTACGAGGAGCGACAAATATATATATATATATATATATATATATATATATATATATATATATATGTATGTATGTGTGTGTGTGTGTATATTACTTATATTTGAGGCTCTTATATTTTTTCCCATTAGAAAATGTAAGTTTTCATTTTAGTCTCCATAATTGATAAAACCAATGTTAGGCTTATATATATAGCAGCAGGCAGTGATAACCCTCTTTTTAAAAAGATAATAATAATTATTATAACAACAGCAATATAAATCATAATTATAATTATAATAGCAATAAACTATAATAATAATACAATAACAAAAACAAAAATAATGTAAAATGATTATTAAATTAAATAAAGAAATACAATTAAGAAAACATATATAAATATAACATATATTAAAATATTACATTACATAAATATAAAATATAAAAATAAGAATTCAAATAATAAAATAAGAATTCCTCTGGCACAACCAACAACATAATTGTTACAAATTAATTACGTATATTACTAATTATTTTAAAAGTATAGTTATGGTTGTGTATAAGTGCATGTGTGCGAGGGATTAGTAACCATATACACAGGTTTACAATACTATACACACAATACACAATGCATTTGTATTCAGTGTAGGTGATTAATATAGACATATATGAGCCTACCAAATCACGATACATAATTACGCAGTTTCATAGGATGGAAACTGAAAGATAAATCATAAATCCGGGTGCAGCAAAAACACTCATCTGACACAGCCAACTCAACAATTAATCTTTAAACAAAACAATATCCACCATTTTGTTAATTTTGCATATAATATACGTCTATACTAGTAAGTAGAATAACAATTGTAAGTTAATAAATTGAAGGCTATTTCTTTTAATAATAACAAAATAATATAATTTTAATATAGCTTAACTAAGGATCTTATTAATTCAGTGTGTTATATACAAAAAACTGAAGGTGTTCGACTTGTTATGCTAACAATTAATCAAGTTTTCAGATTTTTTATTTAGAAGTTTACCCCTGGCTCTACATATGATCATCTCAAGTATCTCACTTAGGAAAAGACAATAAAGTCTGTTTAATGATCTATATGTACTAGTTTTTTTCTAATAATATTAAACCTTAGTATTAGTGTCTTCTTATCTGTGATTCATACACGTCCCTAAATAATGGGACGCATTGTATATGTAAAAGAAGGAAGTCTCACATACTAAGGAGGCACTAAGTAGCACATACATTTATCGCTAACAAAAAAAAATCACGACATACGACATACATATATATATATATATATATATATATATATATGTATATAAAACATAAAAATGAAAATAAAAATAAAAATAATAATATAAAATAATAATATATAATATATATATATATATATATATATATATATATATATATATTATACTAATGGTAATAATCCAGGTAAAACATATCCCCAGGGTGGTAATCCACATAATTTTAACCGCGTTTATAAAAAGTGCTCAATATAAAAATAGAGCTTTATATATGATGATTTTTATTTACACAGACATGTCTGTGTAAATAAAAATTATCATATATATATATATATATATATATATATATATATAGTCTCGGAAGTTTCTCAACCATTAAAACTATATAAAAAAAATAAAATAAAAATGTATATATAAAAAATTTTTTAAAAAACTTATAGTCTCAAGTCTTCCAGTGGAAAATCACTCATGTAAGTCAATTTATTTTTTACAGTTATTATATTAGTTAGTTTCTAACACTATTTTAAGGGATCATCAGTTGTTTACCATGATATATATATATATATATATGCAGACATGAATTAAGTAAATATACTCTCCATAAAATAATTCATACATTTTAAGTTTCTTCTCTTTTTGCCAATCGCCAACGCTCGTAGTTTGAAACATCGATATTTAACACTTATTGACCTTTTTCTGTTTCATATAAACACACATCTTCCATAGATTACAATGTAAGTATGACACCAGCCAAATTCGCATAGTTCAGTAGTATAGGTCAATACAAAAGGTATACTTAATCAGCTACATCATATCGCCGCAAAGTTCGGGATTACACTTTTCACTGCTAATCGATTAATTGTCTATATATTCAGCGAGCGAAAATAATCAATATTATATCGCCTAAGTCTATCATAATAAAGGTATTTATTTATTTTTTTATATCTCTATACTAAAAAAAATGTGAAATGTCGTTCACGCATTGAATGAGGAAATGTGAGTTTACAAAGCCAGCTTAATTTTAAAAATAAAAAGTCCGTATCAGAAATGAATGTCTCTAATGTCTATATATAAACTTCTCCCCGTTATCTCGTGTTTTATTCCAACTATTATGGATAAAATAGTATTAATGCCGTTCAGTTATTCCTTATAATGTATAATGACTATTCAAAACTTATGATTTAATTTGTTTTATATTTTTGACTGTATAGAAAGGAAGAGAGAGAGAGAGAGGGGGAGAGGGAGAGAGAGAGAGAGAGAGGGGGAATTTTTAAGTGAGTTTCAGTGACAAAACTTTATCAAATAAGATCGGAGGTTCTCAAACAACATACAGCGGGAGAGGGTGAGAGTGATAGATAGACACTTAGTAAGTGGTGGATCACTTGCTGAGTTAATTGCAAATTACAGCTTATTAGAACAAGTAAAACCGATTCTTTTCAAACATGTAGCTGATGATGTCCGTTATTATTATTAAAGCCTGATTAAAATATTTCTTCTTAAATCCCATTAAGCCTTGAATTTGATACCTTTTATATGCAATAGACTTCGAGCAATGTTTAAATGTATTCAAGGCGTAAGTTCTAGTTTCATTATATCTTGATGTTAATCTTCGTAAAAGAAACATGTAACTGTTTATATCGGGGAATTAATTTTACCCGTCCAGGAACGGATACATTCTAGTATTTATATATATATTTAATCTGAGTAAATATGTTCCCATATGCCGAGTATCTGTCTTTACGTACAATTACCACAAAGAAATCCAAGCAGAGGAAACTATTTTCGTATTAGATGAATGATTTTGTAGCCTTTCCGTTTAGAGCCAGTTTTGAAGGGCAATAATCTATGTAAACTATGGTTGACCCCCCCACCCTCACATTTTCCTTCTTCCCATATGAGGACGGTCACCTGATGTGTCATCACAGTGGTGCCAGAATGTTCGCTTAAACTGTCCAAATTACCAATGACCTTCTCTGCCCTATATATATAGTTCCCGGTGGCTGGGGTCATCTGAAAACCGAGCCAGCAGGTCAACTCCCGACTAGTCAGTCAGAAACAAGCGAATCACTCTCCGAAATTGTATAATATGGCCATTCACATAATGGCCGTCTTTTCTCCCTTCTCTTTTTTGTTCCTGTTGGTATTTTTCCCTTGGGGGTCAAATTCCTTTTGAGTAGTGTGTTAGCTTCAATATTATTTTTTTGTTTTTACGTGCTATATTAATGACCCCAATTGTTAGGAATATAACATGGTCAGTCATTGTTGCTACGATTGGTGTGTTTATCGGCATTACAATTCGTCATAATTAGTATCATTAGGTGTCCAATGGTTAAGTGTCAGCAAGTCTGATCTGTATCCCAAGGGGTATTCATTGCTTTAAAATATTATTATTATTATTATTATTATTATTATTATTATTATTATTATTATTATTATTAATAATAATAATAATAATAATAATAATAATAATAATAATAATAATAATAATAATAATAACAATGATATTTGTTCTCATACAAGTCCTCGTCAGTGATTGCTCACTGACAATAACCGGTGGTACTCTCCATCTATATTCGATAACCATTGTACATGACTTTTCGGTATCGCAACAGCCGGTTACCATTGCTTTCTTTCTGGTAACTACTATTGCTCTCCTTCAGGATTTGGGGGTTAATCAGCCTCCTCAAGGTCCCAGTACTCGGCACACTCTTCCAGTGGAAGTTTGGTGTGTGCTATTCTTTCTTGGTTTTCCCATCCTCATTGACCCTTCACGACTATTTTGTGTGGTATCAGCCGATGCTGCTGCCATAACATTTTTGGAAGGGTGTGGGCACTTTATGAAATTTCTTGCAGTTTATGTTCCTTGGGTTCACGTTGTGTTCTTCTTGTGGTTTTATTTTCTACTTCTTGTAACTTTCATGTAAGTGGTTATGCAATAATAAGAAAGATGTGGCACGTTACTAAAGTCTTAACCCTGTTTTCTACGTTCTTTTTTTACTTAGTTCTTTTTCACAGACACCTTTACGTATTTTACTTAATGTATGCGCGTGTATGTGCTTGTGTTCTTTTTATAATGTATGCGGATTTTGAAGTGGGTTATTCATAATGTGTGCGAGTTTAGGAGTGCGCCTTATAATGCATGCGTTAGTGTGCGCGTGAAATCGCTGTTAATATCTTTTAACGTGTATAACTGTGTGTAGATGTGGGTGTACTATCATTTATTCCTTTCAACAAGCAAGTAATTATAAAAGTGATCCCATGAGATCTTTTACGAATCTCTTACTTTTTACGGGTGTGTATGTGAGCGCCAATAGTAATTTCTTAGTCTGTTTCCTTCTCTCATTTCTTATTGTACAAATGTTAATTTAATATTAAGCTAAATGTACTGTTTCTTTTGCCGTTGTCTCTCACCGTTGTCGTGATTTGTCTTCTCTTTCATTGGTCACCATATAGTTGATATATTCTTTGTCTCTGTCTATTGGCTACGTTGACGCCTCATTAGTGTGTATAGTAGACACAACTGTTTCTATCCAACAAAATAATTCGGAAGACATTTTTACAAGAGAATTCAAGTCTTTTATTTTCTATGAAAAGACTAGCACATAGAAGAGACGTCCGTTATATCTTAACTACCGTTTACCTAATACACTTGTTCTAAACTGTTAGGTTCATACCAACTTACTAAATGATCAAATACCCGGGATGGGAATAAAAGGGTGTAGTATATTACCTTCGGTCTCATGCAAAAACTTAGCTTAAAGTCTTAGATCATTGCTTTCCACGTCTGCTTCGCTCGGACTCATGAGCAGAACTCCCTTAAAACTTTCGTTTTTCTTCAGCAACAAAAACAAGTAACGTCATCGTTTACTCGATGTGTCTGCTTTGTCTCTAACTTTCACTGACGCCAATGCCATGTTCTTTTTATATTAAATTCACATATGAGTAACCCACTCGTGGGGTAACAGACTTATTCCCTAAAGTGTATGTAAGCCCTACCTGCACTTAGCTATACCGATCCCGAACTCCGTTCCAAATTCTAACTAACTGATGTACACTTTTTACACATAGGCCCCATTAAGCAACAATTACCGTTCTTAGTTTATACTGGTTGATTTTCACATTCGATGAGTTTGCTTAAGATCTAGTTGTTTTCATCATTGCCATCCTTTGTATAGTCTAAGTGATCCTTTTTACTCCAATTTCTCCAGCATTATTATTATTATTATTATTATTATTATTATTATTATTATTATTATTATTATTATTATTTCATACTATTCTCAACCTTTGATTTTTTTTTAACAGCAGGTATATTCCCTTGCCCTTAGACATTCAAGCTATACTTTAACACTATCGCTGTTCCCAACAGGCAAACCTATTTTCAGAATTGGAAAAAAAATTGTCTCGTCAATATGTTCAGGACATTTATAGTGGCTTTTTGTTATGGTTCCAAGCCTTCCAGTTACAACGGAAATCACATTTATTCTTTACATTTCCATAGTATAACTAATTCGCATTTTAGATCTTGATATTTATTTATTTATTCGTTTTCATTCTCTTTCACTCTGGTTTCGAAAGGGCAAACTATATCAATGATTAAGCAAGTCCTCTTGTTTTTGTTTAGAAAGAAGTCGGGTTCTGATTGTTCAAGAACTTTGTCAGTCTGTATGCGCATATCCCAAAGAAGTTTAACATGGTCGAGCTCCTTTACCACATCTGGCTTATGATCATACCACTTCTCATTGTGGTCCAATTCATAAAGTTTGCATATATTCCAGTGTAGTACCTGAGCGACTTTGTCGTGTCTCCATTTTTATACTGGTGGTGTGCTAGCATTAGGCATTCAGATACAATATGCGCTAGGGTGTCTTTCCTTACATTACACACTCGGCATATCGGTGATTTTGCAGTTTTGTCAATGTAATATTTGATGGATCTAGTGCGAGGGGCTTGTTCCCGGGTTGCCATTCAGGTGCTCTCGGTAGATCTTTTGAGATCACCCCTGACCAACCAATTCCAGCTGTCATTATTTCTAAATGCAGTATTCTTAAACAATACACTGTGTAGTTTTTCTCTAACAAAATTCAACCGTCTTTTTTGTAATCTTTGATTCTTTTTCACCCAAGTTCTTAGTAGTTCCTCTCTTTTCACTTTACGAAGAAAATTCTATTACTCTCAGAAACATATTTATATAAACACCATTCTTCTATATTAACAACATCTCCAAGACTAAGTAGACCTCGACAACCTTCCTTTCCTGGTAGATACAATCGATCTGCATCTCTTTTCTTTGCAAAAGCTCCATAAATTGTAAGCATTTTTTCGGTGTTTTGGTATCCAAACATGTTTGTTCATCTACATTCCAGTCAAGTATACCGGCAGTATATCGAATGAAGTATTATTATTATTATTATTATTATTATTATTATTATTATTATTATTATTATTATTATTATTATTATTATTATTATTATTATTATTATTTACTCACTAAGTGTTCCTACACAAACATTATTAGTGACTGCTCGCAAGCAGTGCTCCCTGGAGTCCGAGTGATAACAAGTCTACACAGATTTTCAGTATACTTTACCTCTTTCGTAAACGATTGTAAACCATTTTGCGTTATCGCAACAGTTGTTTTTCACTGATTCCTCGCTACTAAACACCGTTGGACTTCTCTGAAATTCCAATCGCATCCAGCCTCATTCCAGCGGATGTCTGCTCGGTTACCATCTTATAAGTCTTTTCAGTCTACTTCACCATTCACGATTGTTTTGTGTGACATCAAACGCAGCTGCTTTCATCTATACATGTGCGCATCTGCAACAGTGTGTG
>OY744546.1:46920188-46945188 GCA_963556195.1 Sepiola atlantica
TTTTTATTTATTTATTTTTTATTATTATTATTTACTTGTTTAATTTATTTTATGAATTATTTATTTAATATTTGCATGTTATTTGTATACATTCTATATGTGTTTGGATTTATTAATTAATAATGCTAGGTTATGGAGTGACTTATTTTGGTGGGTTAGACGAGTATGCTGAATATGGTTTTTGGTTTGTGGTTGAAAGTGTGTAAGGATGGAAGTTCATGTGGGGAGGGGCCTGTTTGATTGTTTGGGTGTATGGTGAGTTTATTATGGGAGGTGAGTAATGAGTGAAATGGTGGAAACGGACTCTGTTAAGTGTTAGATATGGGGGTTGGTTGGTGGATGGGGGGTAGATATTATAGAATGAAAGGTGAGTAGAGCTCGTGACGTTGATTGAGTGAGGGGTTTAATCTGGAGATGAGGATTGATTCTGTGATTCTAAGGTCACCGATGTTTCTGACAGACGCTAAGATGGAGACGTGAATATCGCGCTGAGTGTTTGAGCAAATCTCTATGTGTTTGTGGAAAGAGGATATACGGGTATTCAAGTGCTCCTTTATGCGCAAGTGTAGCGGTCTTGTAGTGTTGCCGATGTAAAATTTTTTGCATTTATTACACTGTAGTTTGTAAACACAGTTAGTGCGAAGGCACAGACCTGTGTTGGAGATAGGGCAATTGGCCAGGGAGCAGGGTTCGGGTGTGTGGTTAGTGTGTTTATTAGATAGATGTTGGCGTAAGGAGGTGCCAGTATGTGTTAGTTGTATGTTAAGGTTTTCCTTATGTATTGCCTTGCGGATGGAGGTGGTGATCTTATCGCTGAAGAAAGGGAGTTTTAAGAAGCATGTGTTAGCGAGGGTGCGGTGTCTACGTGTTTTGGGCTTATTTAGGTGGGCTATGGTTGGGGCGGGGTAGCCATTATTTTGGAGGGTTTGGTGGAAGTTTTTAGTGTGTGATATTTTGTCAGCAGCAGAAGAGCATTTATTTTGTATTCGGGTAATTTCATTATGGGCATAACTTAATTTGGCTTTTGTGGGCAGGGCAGACTTATAGTGTATGAAAAGGTTTTTGCAGGCAGGTTTCCTATAGAAGTTAGTGTGTATAGAGCCATCTTCGGTGATGTTAAGGTTGAAATCAAGGAGAGAGAGTGAGCCGGACTCGTTTGGGTGTTCTATGGTGAATTGTATGTGGGGGTCGGTGTTGTTGAATGTGTTGAATATTTGTGTGGCTTCGTCTTGAGAGGATGTAAGGATTAGAATGTCATCTATATATCTGGAGAAGAATATATAGGAGAGGCAGGAGTTAAGTGCTCGTTGTTCTAACCGGTTCATGTAGGTGATGGCTAAGAGACCGGAAAGGCTAGAACCCATGGGGAGGCCGGAGATTTGTTTGAAAGTGTGCTGCTGAAAGGTAAAGTATGTGTTGTCGATGATGATGTATAAGAGATTGTGAATGTCAGTAGGTGTTAGTCCGAAGAGCTCTAGGTTGTCAGAGGAAGATATGTGGTCGGTGATGAGGTCTATGGCTGGGTGTGCGGGTATTGAGGTGTAGAGGGAGATTACGTCTAGGCTAAATATATAGTTGTTAGTTTGTAGTTGTTGGTGTTGGAGTGAGTGTAGTCTGCTAATTACTTGGTCCGAGCTGCTGACATGTGCGGGGAAGGTGGAGAGTAGTGGTTTGAGTAGTTGAGAGAGAAGCCAAGAGATTTTATAGAGTGGTCCTTCAATACTAGAGACTATAGGTCTAATTTGTGTGTGTGTGTTGGTCTTGTGTGTTTTAATGAGGTGGTAGAAGGTGGGAAGTCTGCTATTTTTGGTGGTGAAGTTGATTTTGTATTTTTTGGGGAGGTTACGTGTGAGACAGATTTGGGACCAGGTGTTGTTAATGGAGTTTTGGACTAATGTGGCTGAAATGTTGGGGGCGGGGGTGTATAGGTTGTTGTTGTTAAGATGTTCGAGAGCGAGTATGTTGTATGAGTCTTGAGAGATGATACAGAATTCCTTACCTTTATCAGAGGGTAAGTAAACTAGGTTTTTATTTTTCAGGTTTTCTAGGGTAAGGCGTTGGGATCTGGTGATGTTAGGGGTGATGTGGGGTTGTTCTTGTTGGAGTATATCAAGGATCCTCTGTTTTAATCTAGAAAGTTTTTGATCAAGTAGGTGGTTACTAGGTGGTGGGTGTAGTGGGTGGTCAAGCTGGTAGACAGGGAAGGAATTAGTAGTGTTGGTTGTATTATTAGGGATGTCTAGGGTGGGTTGATTAAATGCTGTGAGCCATTTGAGGTGATAAGCTGTTCTACAGAATTGAGTCTCGATCTTAAGTTTTGTGTGGTCGTTTAGCTTTTGGGTGGTGATGAATTTGGGGCCAAGGCTGAGAAGCTCAGTCTCGGCAGTAGTAAGGGAGCCGGTGAGGTCAGTGACCATGGGGGGGCTAGTGAGGTGGTTGTTGGAGTTGTAGGTTCTGGTGGTATTAGTGTTCTTGGTGATGTGAGGTTGAGAATATTTCTGGGAAAGCCAAGTGAATTTCCGTTTAAGTCGGTTTTTCTCGAGGTTGAAGCAATGGTGATAGGCATCATTGACAGCCGTAGATATGTTGTGTGTTGATTGTTCTGTGGGTGTGGATAGTGAGGAGTTGATCTCTGTGATGGTGTTGATGAGTTGATGAAGTTTACAATGGAGGTATTGGATAATTTTCTTGATACAATAGTTATGTATGAATTTTCTGGCTGGGTAAAGTATGGGTAGGTGGAGGCAGGCAGGTAGGTGGATGTTTTGTATAGTGTTGGGTGTTATGTTGTGCTTGAGGCATCTTTTGAGGAAGCGGATCTGGCAGCTGGCTTTGGCACGTTTCTCCGAGAGTCGGAATAATTCTCTGGCGTATGCAAACTGTGTCTGGCCTAGACGAAGTGTTAGTAGAGAATGGTAGTTTGCTTGAAGCATTGCTGGGTATAGTAGTAGTAAGTTTTTGAAAGGCTGTGGGCAATGCAATTCCGGGTAAGATGCAAGATGAAAGGAAAGGAACAAAAACAATAAAAATAAATCGAATACGATATAAGACTTACTATTTATTTTTCCTTTTTTTTCCTTTTTTTTTTTTTTTTCTTACATAACAGCAAGAGTGTTTTAGCTGTCCGGGTGATTAAAAATCACTATTTGATATTTCGGGAAAAGACATCCCTTTTTCAAAAATAATTAGACCAGAAGAAGAATAATATTTTATTCTTCTCCGACTGTGTAGAGAATAATACAAAACAAAATGGCTGCCAGATATAGACCGCAGCAAAAAACAGTTTCACAGGGAATATAAATTAAGTTAAGTTTTATTTTAATATTATGTTAAATATATGATTGGTGTTTAGAATATTAGTGTAATGTTGGTTAGGTGTATGGTGTTCGATAAACTGTTATTTTTGATAATATATATATATCATTTTTTTATTTTATTTATTTATTTATTTTTTTTTTTATATTTGAATATTTACTTTGTTTTATCTTCGTATTTTTAATTTGTTTATCTTTCTATCGTAATTTAAGAATTTTAATATAAATTAAAGTAATTAGTCTCATATTTTAAATATTCTAGATCTATCTACTTATCGATTTCGATTATCATCTATTAAAGAAGTGTTATTAATTACTAATTGTGAGTTTCGTCAAATTAGATTAACGAATTAACTTATTAACTTGATATATATATTATAAGATAAAGGGGAGTAACTCTGGATTTTTTAAAATATTTTTTTTTATAATTAATTTTTTTTTTTTTTAAATTTTTTTTTTTAATTTTATAAAATCTTTTTTTTTTGGTGGAGATCTGTATAACAATATTAGTATATATATACAACATATATACACAAATGCATATATACATATATATATACATATCTATGTATTATTGTTTGTTTAATTGTTTATCTATATATATTCATCAATTTCTTTACATATTTGTTTGTTTTTGTTTTTTTTGTTTTTTTTTTTAAATTTTTTATAATCTTTTTTTTTGGTGGAGATCTGTATAACAATATTAGTATATATATACAACATATATACACAAATGCATATATACATATATATATACATGTCTATGTATTATTGTTTGTTTAATTGTTTATCTATATATATTCATCAATTTCTTTACATATTTGTTTGTTTGTTTGTTTTTTTGTTTTTTTTTTGTTTTGTTATTTTTTATTTATTTATTTTTTATTATTATTATTTACTTGTTTAATTTATTTTATGAATTATTTATTTAATATTTGCATGTTATTTGTATACATTCTATATGTGTTTGGATTTATTAATTAATAATGCTAGGTTATGGAGTGACTTATTTTGGTGGGTTAGACGAGTATGCTGAATATGGTTTTTGGTTTGTGGTTGAAAGTGTGTAAGGATGGAAGTTCATGTGGGGAGGGGCCTGTTTGATTGTTTGGGTGTATGGTGAGTTTATTATGGGAGGTGAGTAATGAGTGAAATGGTGGAAACGGACTCTGTTAAGTGTTAGATATGGGGGTTGGTTGGTGGATGGGGGGTAGATATTATAGAATGAAAGGTGAGTAGAGCTCGTGACGTTGATTGAGTGAGGGGTTTAATCTGGAGATGAGGATTGATTCTGTGATTCTAAGGTCACCGATGTTTCTGACAGACGCTAAGATGGAGACGTGAATATCGCGCTGAGTGTTTGAGCAAATCTCTATGTGTTTGTGGAAAGAGGATATACGGGTATTCAAGTGCTCCTTTATGCGCAAGTGTAGCGGTCTTGTAGTGTTGCCGATGTAAAATTTTTTGCATTTATTACACTGTAGTTTGTAAACACAGTTAGTGCGAAGGCACAGACCTGTGTTGGAGATAGGGCAATTGGCCAGGGAGCAGGGTTCGGGTGTGTGGTTAGTGTGTTTATTAGATAGATGTTGGCGTAAGGAGGTGCCAGTATGTGTTAGTTGTATGTTAAGGTTTTCCTTATGTATTGCCTTGCGGATGGAGGTGGTGACCCGCACACCCAGCCATAGACCTCATCACCGACCACATATCTTCCTCTGACAACCTAGAGCTCTTCGGACTAACACCTACTGACATTCACAATCTCTTATACATCATCATCGACAACACATACTTTACCTTTCAGCAGCACACTTTCAAACAAATCTCCGGCCTCCCCATGGGTTCTAGCCTTTCCGGTCTCTTAGCCATCACCTACATGAACCGGTTAGAACAACGAGCACTTAACTCCTGCCTCTCCTATATATTCTTCTCCAGATATATAGATGACATTCTAATCCTTACATCCTCTCAAGACGAAGCCACACAAATATTCAACACATTCAACAACACCGACCCCCACATACAATTCACCATAGAACACCCAAACGAGTCCGGCTCACTCTCTCTCCTTGATTTCAACCTTAACATCACCGAAGATGGCTCTA
The DNA here is from genome assembly GCA_963556195.1 of Sepiola atlantica. Taxonomy (NCBI): domain Eukaryota; kingdom Metazoa; phylum Mollusca; class Cephalopoda; order Sepiida; family Sepiolidae; genus Sepiola; species Sepiola atlantica. Next base: position 46,925,608 of record OY744546.1, read on the forward strand.
TACACACTAACTTCTATAGGAAACCTGCCTGCAAAAACCTTTTCATACACTATAAGTCTGCCCTGCCCACAAAAGCCAAATTAAGTTATGCCCATAATGAAATTACCCGAATACAAAATAAATGCTCTTCTGCTGCTGACAAAATATCACACACTAAAAACTTCCACCAAACCCTCCAAAATAATGGCTACCCCGCCCCAACCATAGCCCACCTAAATAAGCCCAAAACACGTAGACACCGCACCCTCGCTAACACATGCTTCTTAAAACTCCCTTTCTTCAGCGATAAGATCACCACCTCCATCCGCAAGGCAATACATAAGGAAAACCTTAACATACAACTAACACATACTGGCACCTCCTTACGCCAACATCTATCTAATAAACACACTAACCACACACCCGAACCCTGCTCCCTGGCCAATTGCCCTATCTCCAACACAGGTCTGTGCCTTCGCACTAACTGTGTTTACAAACTACAGTGTAATAAATGCAAAAAATTTTACATCGGCAACACTACAAGACCGCTACACTTGCGCATAAAGGAGCACTTGAATACCCGTATATCCTCTTTCCACAAACACATAGAGATTTGCTCAAACACTCAGCGCGATATTCACGTCTCCATCTTAGCGTCTGTCAGAAACATCGGTGACCTTAGAATCACAGAATCAATCCTCATCTCCAGATTAAACCCCTCACTCAATCAACGTCACGAGCTCTACTCACCTTTCATTCTATAATATCTACCCCCCATCCACCAACCAACCCCCATATCTAACACTTAACAGAGTCCGTTTCCACCATTTCACTCATTACTCACCTCCCATAATAAACTCACCATACACCCAAACAATCAAACAGGCCCCTCCCCACATGAACTTCCATCCTTACACACTTTCAACCACAAACCAAAAACCATATTCAGCATACTCGTCTAACCCACCAAAATAAGTCACTCCATAACCTAGCATTATTAATTAATAAATCCAAACACATATAGAATGTATACAAATAACATGCAAATATTAAATAAATAATTCATAAAATAAATTAAACAAGTAAATAATAATAATAAAAAATAAATAAATAAAAATAACAAAACAAAAAAAAAACAAAAAAACAAACAAACAAACAAATATGTAAAGAAATTGATGAATATATATAGATAAACAATTAAACAAACAATAATACATAGACATGTATATATATATGTATATATGCATTTGTGTATATATGTTGTATATATATACTAATATTGTTATACAGATCTCCACCAAAAAAAAAAGATTATAAAAAATTTAAAAAAAAAAACAAAAAAAACAAAAACAAACAAATATGTAAAGAAATTGATGAATATATATAGATAAACAATTAAACAAACAATAATACATAGATATGTATATATATATGTATATATGCATTTGTGTATATATGTTGTATATATATACTAATATTGTTATACAGATCTCCACCAAAAAAAAAAGATTTTATAAAATTAAAAAAAAAAATTAAAAAAAAAAAAAAATTAATTATAAAAAAAAATATTTTAAAAAATCCAGAGTTACTCCCCTTTATCTTATAATATATATATCAAGTTAATAAGTTAATTCGTTAATCTAATTTGACGAAACTCACAATTAGTAATTAATAACACTTCTTTAATAGATGATAATCGAAATCGATAAGTAGATAGATCTAGAATATTTAAAATATGAGACTAATTACTTTAATTTATATTAAAATTCTTAAATTACGATAGAAAGATAAACAAATTAAAAATACGAAGATAAAACAAAGTAAATATTCAAATATAAAAAAAAAAATAAATAAATAAATAAAATAAAAAAATGATATATATATATATTATCAAAAATAACAGTTTATCGAACACCATACACCTAACCAACATTACACTAATATTCTAAACACCAATCATATATTTAACATAATATTAAAATAAAACTTAACTTAATTTTTATTCCCTGTGAAACTGTTTTTTGCTGCGGTCTATATCTGGCAGCCATTTTGTTTTGTATTATTCTCTACACAGTCGGAGAAGAATAAAATATTATTCTTCTTCTGGTCTAATTATTTTTGAAAAAGGGATGTCTTTTCCCGAAATATCAAATAGTGATTTTTAATCACCCGGACAGCTAAAACACTCTTGCTGTTATGTAAGAAAAAAAAAAAAAAAAAGGAAAAAAAAGGAAAAATAAATAGTAAGTCTTATATCGTATTCGATTTATTTTTATTGTTTTTGTTCCTTTCCTTTCATCTTGCATCTTACCCGGAATTGCATTGCCCACAGCCTTTCAAAAACTTACTACTACTATACCCAGCAATGCTTCAAGCAAACTACCATTCTCTACTAACACTTCGTCTAGGCCAGACACAGTTTGCATACGCCAGAGAATTATTCCGACTCTCGGAGAAACGTGCCAAAGCCAGCTGCCAGATCCGCTTCCTCAAAAGATGCCTCAAGCACAACATAACACCCAACACTATACAAAACATCCACCTACCTGCCTGCCTCCACCTACCCATACTTTACCCAGCCAGAAAATTCATACATAACTATTGTATCAAGAAAATTATCCAATACCTCCATTGTAAACTTCATCAACTCATCAACACCATCACAGAGATCAACTCCTCACTATCCACACCCACAGAACAATCAACACACAACATATCTACGGCTGTCAATGATGCCTATCACCATTGCTTCAACCTCGAGAAAAACCGACTTAAACGGAAATTCACTTGGCTTTCCCAGAAATATTCTCAACCTCACATCACCAAGAACACTAATACCACCAGAACCTACAACTCCAACAACCACCTCACTAGCCCCCCCATGGTCACTGACCTCACCGGCTCCCTTACTACTGCCGAGACTGAGCTTCTCAGCCTTGGCCCCAAATTCATCACCACCCAAAAGCTAAACGACCACACAAAACTTAAGATCGAGACTCAATTCTGTAGAACAGCTTATCACCTCAAATGGCTCACAGCATTTAATCAACCCACCCTAGACATCCCTAATAATACAACCAACACTACTAATTCCTTCCCTGTCTACCAGCTTGACCACCCACTACACCCACCACCTAGTAACCACCTACTTGATCAAAAACTTTCTAGATTAAAACAGAGGATCCTTGATATACTCCAACAAGAACAACCCCACATCACCCCTAACATCACCAGATCCCAACGCCTTACCCTAGAAAACCTGAAAAATAAAAACCTAGTTTACTTACCCTCTGATAAAGGTAAGGAATTCTGTATCATCTCTCAAGACTCATACAACATACTCGCTCTCGAACATCTTAACAACAACAACCTATACACCCCCGCCCCCAACATTTCAGCCACATTAGTCCAAAACTCCATTAACAACACCTGGTCCCAAATCTGTCTCACACGTAACCTCCCCAAAAAATACAAAATCAACTTCACCACCAAAAATAGCAGACTTCCCACCTTCTACCACCTCATTAAAACACACAAGACCAACACACACACACAAATTAGACCTATAGTCTCTAGTATTGAAGGACCACTCTATAAAATCTCTTGGCTTCTCTCTCAACTACTCAAACCACTACTCTCCACCTTCCCCGCACATGTCAGCAGCTCGGACCAAGTAATTAGCAGACTACACTCACTCCAACACCAACAACTACAAACTAACAACTATATATTTAGCCTAGACGTAATCTCCCTCTACACCTCAATACCCGCACACCCAGCCATAGACCTCATCACCGACCACATATCTTCCTCTGACAACCTAGAGCTCTTCGGACTAACACCTACTGACATTCACAATCTCTTATACATCATCATCGACAACACATACTTTACCTTTCAGCAGCACACTTTCAAACAAATCTCCGGCCTCCCCATGGGTTCTAGCCTTTCCGGTCTCTTAGCCATCACCTACATGAACCGGTTAGAACAACGAGCACTTAACTCCTGCCTCTCCTATATATTCTTCTCCAGATATATAGATGACATTCTAATCCTTACATCCTCTCAAGACGAAGCCACACAAATATTCAACACATTCAACAACACCGACCCCCACATACAATTCACCATAGAACACCCAAACGAGTCCGGCTCACTCTCTCTCCTTGATTTCAACCTTAACATCACCGAAGATGGCTCTATACACACTAACTTCTATAGGAAACCTGCCTGCAAAAACCTTTTCATACACTATAAGTCTGCCCTGCCCACAAAAGCCAAATTAAGTTATGCCCATAATGAAATTACCCGAATACAAAATAAATGCTCTTCTGCTGCTGACAAAATATCACACACTAAAAACTTCCACCAAACCCTCCAAAATAATGGCTACCCCGCCCCAACCATAGCCCACCTAAATAAGCCCAAAACACGTAGACACCGCACCCTCGCTAACACATGCTTCTTAAAACTCCCTTTCTTCAGCGATAAGATCACCACCTCCATCCGCAAGGCAATACATAAGGAAAACCTTAACATACAACTAACACATACTGGCACCTCCTTACGCCAACATCTATCTAATAAACACACTAACCACACACCCGAACCCTGCTCCCTGGCCAATTGCCCTATCTCCAACACAGGTCTGTGCCTTCGCACTAACTGTGTTTACAAACTACAGTGTAATAAATGCAAAAAATTTTACATCGGCAACACTACAAGACCGCTACACTTGCGCATAAAGGAGCACTTGAATACCCGTATATCCTCTTTCCACAAACACATAGAGATTTGCTCAAACACTCAGCGCGATATTCACGTCTCCATCTTAGCGTCTGTCAGAAACATCGGTGACCTTAGAATCACAGAATCAATCCTCATCTCCAGATTAAACCCCTCACTCAATCAACGTCACGAGCTCTACTCACCTTTCATTCTATAATATCTACCCCCCATCCACCAACCAACCCCCATATCTAACACTTAACAGAGTCCGTTTCCACCATTTCACTCATTACTCACCTCCCATAATAAACTCACCATACACCCAAACAATCAAACAGGCCCCTCCCCACATGAACTTCCATCCTTACACACTTTCAACCACAAACCAAAAACCATATTCAGCATACTCGTCTAACCCACCAAAATAAGTCACTCCATAACCTAGCATTATTAATTAATAAATCCAAACACATATAGAATGTATACAAATAACATGCAAATATTAAATAAATAATTCATAAAATAAATTAAACAAGTAAATAATAATAATAAAAAATAAATAAATAAAAATAACAAAACAAAAAAAAAACAAAAAAACAAACAAACAAACAAATATGTAAAGAAATTGATGAATATATATAGATAAACAATTAAACAAACAATAATACATAGACATGTATATATATATGTATATATGCATTTGTGTATATATGTTGTATATATATACTAATATTGTTATACAGATCTCCACCAAAAAAAAAAGATTATAAAAAATTTAAAAAAAAAAACAAAAAAAACAAAAACAAACAAATATGTAAAGAAATTGATGAATATATATAGATAAACAATTAAACAAACAATAATACATAGATATGTATATATATATGTATATATGCATTTGTGTATATATGTTGTATATATATACTAATATTGTTATACAGATCTCCACCAAAAAAAAAAGATTTTATAAAATTAAAAAAAAAAATTAAAAAAAAAAAAAAATTAATTATAAAAAAAAATATTTTAAAAAATCCAGAGTTACTCCCCTTTATCTTATAATATATATATCAAGTTAATAAGTTAATTCGTTAATCTAATTTGACGAAACTCACAATTAGTAATTAATAACACTTCTTTAATAGATGATAATCGAAATCGATAAGTAGATAGATCTAGAATATTTAAAATATGAGACTAATTACTTTAATTTATATTAAAATTCTTAAATTACGATAGAAAGATAAACAAATTAAAAATACGAAGATAAAACAAAGTAAATATTCAAATATAAAAAAAAAAATAAATAAATAAATAAAATAAAAAAATGATATATATATATATTATCAAAAATAACAGTTTATCGAACACCATACACCTAACCAACATTACACTAATATTCTAAACACCAATCATATATTTAACATAATATTAAAATAAAACTTAACTTAATTTTTATTCCCTGTGAAACTGTTTTTTGCTGCGGTCTATATCTGGCAGCCATTTTGTTTTGTATTATTCTCTACACAGTCGGAGAAGAATAAAATATTATTCTTCTTCTGGTCTAATTATTTTTGAAAAAGGGATGTCTTTTCCCGAAATATCAAATAGTGATTTTTAATCACCCGGACAGCTAAAACACTCTTGCTGTTATGTAAGAAAAAAAAAAAAAAAAAGGAAAAAAAAGGAAAAATAAATAGTAAGTCTTATATCGTATTCGATTTATTTTTATTGTTTTTGTTCCTTTCCTTTCATCTTGCATCTTACCCGGAATTGCATTGCCCACAGCCTTTCAAAAACTTACTACTACTATACCCAGCAATGCTTCAAGCAAACTACCATTCTCTACTATATATATATATATATATATATATATATATATATATAGATATACAGAGAGAGACAGACAGACAGTGAGAGAGAGAGGGAGAGACAGACAGACAGACAGACAGACAGAATGACCGTCGACAAACAGAATTGGGGGGGGGGGGGGCACGTACACTTAGGATATCAAACTCAACACATAAAAGATAATAAATATATTTTGCCTCCATTAGATATCAAGATTTAAACTGCTAAAATTATTTATTTCATTAATATTTACGGAACTTTTTTCATAAAAATATTGGAAGTTACTCACACAGGAACAAAAGCATATACAAAATAAAATGATAAAAAATAGTTCATAAATATACATGCAGATGAAAAATAAACAATAGGCAGACATAAAAAAGCGAAACAAATAACCGAATAAATTATAAATATAACGAATACAAAAATAGTCAAACAGTTTAAATTGAAAACGCTAAAAATAAGACAAAAATGAAGATAAATTTACAAAAAATCGACCCTAAACAGATTCAACTTATGCGCGGATTTACAAGTTGAAAAGTTTAGAACATCGGACACAAAAGACGCAGACCACATACTTAAAACGCCATTTTTCATGTAAGCTGTCCAGTAAATATTTGGCATCATTTTAACCATATTTAAACGCAAATTAATAAGTGCAATTTCGGTCAAGCTAATATAAAAACGTTCGGCTTGAGTGTTGACGAGCCGAATGTTACCAGACGACAATTTTGATATGGTGCTGCATCCTGTAATTGTACGTTATATTTTTAAGAAATTTTCTAAAAGAAACAATGAAAACACGAAAAAACAAGCGAAACATAGCGAAGTTACTTTTATCAAATGATGTTTTATTTTTATTTTGATACGTTGCTGCGTCCTATAATTTTTAGTTATAGTTGCAAGAATTTTTTAAAACAACAAAATAAATACAACAAGCAAAACAGAGCGAAATTACTGTTATCAAATAAATATTTTTAACCTTAACCCTAAACACTAACCCTAACCCTAACCCTAACCCTAACCCTAACCCTAACCCTAACCCTAACCCTAACCTAACCCTAACTCTAACCCTAACCCCAACAAAAAAAACAAAAAAACAAGCAAAACATTATCATCATAGAACGCAGCACCGTATCAAAATTGTCGTCTGGTCCAAATGTTATATAATGATGGACGTTACTTGTGGGATTATAAAAACCTTCATGAGAATGTTATATAATGATGGACGTAACTTGTGGGATTATAAAAACCTTTATGAGAATGTTATTTAATGATGGACGTAACTTGTGGAATTATAAAAACTTTATGAGAATTTTATATAATGATGGACGTAACTTGTGGTTTACGTGTGGCGGAGAACGAGTGTGGGGTCGTTGGTTTGGCTGGTGCGACTTAAGTGCGTACCGCCGAGTGCATAGAGTGCGATGTTGTTTCCGGGAATTGAAACGTGACAAGTGACGAGACAATGTTTTACCCTGGTTCAAAAGGTCATCCTGCACCTGTGTGGATCACGTGATATTACGTCACAGTTTTGAGATGTGGGAAAAAACAGTTCGGACTTAGGAGGCGTAGAAGTCGGATGAAGTAATTAAGATGTAGCCAAGTCAGAACGGGAATTGTCTTCACTAAGTAAGAATACTAGCGCACAAGATGTCCTTCTTCCCCCTGTCTCCTCAAATAACAAAGGACTGATTAGACAATAAGCTAGCTAAGAATTAACCACGATATTCATAGGTCTCTCTCTGTCTCTGTCTCTGTCTCTGTCTCTCTCTCTCTCTCTATCTATCTATCTCTCTCTCTCTCTCTCAACGATAGCAAAACATCTCCACGGGCAATAAAAACTGACGCCGAATAAAAAGTAATTAAAATGAAAAGAGTGTTGTCTTATGAAGCGGGTGAGAAAGGTCTTTTGTTACAGACAACTCACGGAGATGGCCACTACAGTTCAGAGGCGAAGAAAGTACTCAACAGATTTCTGAATTCTGATCGGAGGAAGAAATGGTCGTTAGTTAATTGTTGTGCTATGGCGCTAGTATCAGACAAATGCATCGCTAATCTCTTCGACAAAGTCGTAGTAGTCAAACCTATGTATATGTGTGTTCTTGGTTGTCGGAGACACAGTCTCCCAAAGGACATTTGAACTCATAAACAAAGTTTGTATTCTCCGAAACTCTAATGGATGGGGAATAATTATTTGTGATTATAAGGTTAGTGGTTTTTACTTTATTGTAGAAAATGATCAGTTTTACTTTTTTTATTTGGGTCAGTAGGAAGTACGTTTTTATTAATAATATTTCTAAGAACTTGTTTATTTATTTTATAATTGTGATGGAACTGGTTGAGATAAAATAGTTTAATAGTGGTGTTAAGTGGAGAATTAAATTTATTATTATCATTATTATTATTGTTATTATTATTATTATTATTATTATTATTATTATTATTATTATTATTATTATTATTATTATTATTATTATTATTATTATCGTGGGTATTATTTTTAAACAGTATAATTTGTTGGTCGATTACATAGTTTGGGAAACCATTATTTAATAGAGTTTTTTCATATTAAGTTCATGTCGGAGGAAAGTAGGGGACGAGGCACTTAGTTTTTCTCTTTTCCTCATCCTGTTTTTTTGGTTTGTATTCAATTCGTGTGTTGTTGAAACGAGTGTTGGATGAGTCTCTTTAGTCAAGTAGGGCACATGGCAGCGCAAATTTGATAAGACAGTTTGTTCTTGATTTGGAAATCATTGTCTATATGGTAATATGAATTATCAAAAATAATTATGACCAATTAAAACGCCATACAAATAATTTTAGTTTTATTATTTTTTGTTTTTCAATTTAATTTTCGAAGCAACCTAACAGAGATAAGAATACAGAGAGGCAGCTTTCAATTAGACTCTCTGTCACTACTACTGTTTATCATCGAAATGATTCAACTCCAAATTTATCCAGTAAGTAAAATACCGGATACAAGTTCACTGACATAAAAAGTCATTAATAAACAACTTCACGTATATTAATGAGTTGAAACTATGTGCAAAAAAAGGAAGTGTCTGAAACATCTTGTGAATAAAATCCAGGACGTTCGAAAGGAATGTGGAATAGAAAGTGTGTTTGGCTGGAGATGAAGAAAAGAACAGTTTAAACAGCATAGACGAAACAAAGCAAGAGGTGATTTGTGAAGATGATGTATAAATATATAGGAAATCATGAATCGTACGCTATCAAATACACCAAAAAGATAAAAAGTTTAGAGGACAAAACATTTGAAGAACAGGAACATATCTAATAAACATTATATAGTTGAAACATAACAACATGAACGAATAACGGTGAGGTATTTTTGGAAGATATTACTGTGCCTTCATAGACTGGACAAATAAAAATCTCAGACACCGGGACAAACAACCTATTAAACTAATGGCAATGTAGAATGCACTGTATCCGCATGACTATAGTGAACCCCTTCAAAGAGACTAGTAAGTATACAACACCGTGTTGATTGTACGATAACAACACAAGAGAAATAAATAGCAATAAAATACAGAATCGTTGTTTGCTGCTCCAAAAAGCAGCAGAAAACTGGAAATTAAAATGTTATTTAAGCCAAATCGAAAGCAAAACAAATAGACTATTTATAAGATAGTCTAAAGAAGTGGGACACAGAAACGTGAACATAGTTATGAAGAGGATTTTGAACAATGATACTGAATCACAACGTAGACCTGTACAAAACAATGCGATTATAACGAATAATATAAAAGACAAAATAGACAAACGCAAGAGGAACGGTGAAGCGCATCGTAAGTGCATACAGAAAGGTAGCTCAAAAAGTGTATATAAACCTACATCATTTCGTAGGGAGCCTTTAAATTGTAAAATAAATAGTCACTTTCTGACTTTAAAATTATTAGCAAATACTCATCTTTTGAGTGATTGAAAAGTTTTGGAAAGTATTTCTATCTTATCATCTCAAGAATAAAGAATGAAACAAGCTTACTGTTACACAATTAGTTTTGGTTTAAGAACAATTTGATTCAATATTTAATTTAAAAACTAAACAATACTGTAATGATAGAACTTTACTCTAAAAGTTTATGTTTCAGATTTTTTTAGATGAGCGTTAATAGGTGGCATTATTTGAATTTCGAACGAATATGGTATTTAATTAACGGATGTGGATAGCTCTCATTTCGTCAGGTATGACCGGGTAACAGTTTTAAACAATTCGTAATTGTATTCTTAGCATACCATGTTCTGAGAATTGAAACTTAGACGTCCCGAAGAGTATGACTTAGAATTAATTATCACTCAGCACGTATATCCGTTGCGCCAGGGATCCTACCATTCTAAGTTACATCCTTTTGTTGGTTGAATGCTGAATCCCCAGTACAGGCGATAGTTAGATTACAATTACGAATTACTTAAACATTCTACTCGGTCATGACTGACGGAACGAGAGCAATCTACCCCGTGGATGAAATAAAGGGTTTTATTCAAAATTCGGTACCGATTCCTGAGTAAGACATAAAGATTCCCTAGTTTGACGAGGCACAACTGAAGACGCTCAGAGATTCAATCGGCTGAAACGTTGTGAACATAACACCAAAGATGAGAACAGTAGTCCGATTAATCCCAATAATACAAAAGCTCAAAATGATATAAAAAATAATAATTTCGTATAAAATCAAATGAGATGGTTAAAAAAGCAAAACAACAATGAAGGTAAAATATGATAGAAATTACTAAATTAAAGAAAATAAATAAACTTATAAGTTAAGAAATAAACATTAAAATAAATTAAATGTGTGTGGTACTGTTATCGGAGAAGTGAGAGGTGTTCAGTTATTTGAACTAATTTCGCCTTCAAAACCATCGTAAATAATTGTCTTGGTAAAAAATAAAATAAATAGACAGCTACTAAATTTAAATAAACTGCACTTTGCTTTATCCGTGAATCTGCAGAAAGATGTGAAGCTAAATAGAACATATTATTGAAAAAGTTGTATAATATTAATAGGAAGTTCATAAGTATTCGGCCAGTCAAAATTCACGCTGTACTAAAATGAAAAATTGTTAATAAAGATATTAAACTTAAAATAAATATTACCATTGTTATCTTCTGTGTAAAATAAACGCCAATCAAGTTAAAATAAATATATAAATAAATTCTATAAAAGTATTCTTAGCTTGTCATCTCAATTGTCCCTTGGTCTTATAACCGTTGGGGCGCCAACGATTACCTGGAAACTAGTTTTCTTCCAGCCTGTCACATTTTCTGTATCCCTGAGCGTGTTTCGCAACCCCAACCCTGTCCACTCTCGGATGTTGTCTTCAGCTTCTAACTAAACATTAAACTTTACACATTTTGATTGTTTAAAGATGCTTTTAAATTTCCAAGGATCTATTTTACATTTCACCAAAAGTAAATGTTGTGTAAATCCACTACAAATTTCAAGTTTTTTTAATAAAAATAATAATTGTAATTTTGTTTAATAAGGCAAACACCTACTTTTTACAATAATCAGTTTTTTGAATTTGGTTTAATTTTGTTTACAAAGTTTTATTTAAAATTGTTGTAGTGTATCGTCTAGGTGTGTTAATGTGTTTTTCTTACTCGAATGACATTTTAGGAGATGTTTCTTTACTATAGAACGATAAACATTCTTTTAAAAAGTTATACCCGAGATGATATGCAGCCCTTTGGTTTAGTTAACTGACTTCATTCTCTTCTGTGTAAATTTTGAGAAATTAATATTCTTGTTATATAGATATAATGTTTTATATATAACCACTTAAATCGGCCTACGCAAATGCGATTACTTTTCCGCGCCCTCTAACTTTGTCAGGGCCATACGTTAATAATTAAAATAATATCATACATTGGGTACAGAAAAAAAATTAATAATATAGTAATCGTAGTAGTAGTAGGAATGATTATTATCATAATAATATTAGTAATAATAATAATAATAATAATAATAATAATAATAATAATAATAATAATAATAATAATAATAATAATAATAATAATAATAATAAAAATAATAATAATAATGGAATTAACTTGGCTAGTTACTAAAAACTTGCCTTCTCCGATGAAAGTTGGTCAGACAGCTCATATTCACTCGGCAACGTGCATACATCTAGAGGTAGGTGATGAACGTTAAACGTGTTAAAATCAGTCAAAACATCTACGACCTACCATATAAGACCTTCTTTCTCCCCCATTTTATTTATTATGTATATATGAAAAGTGTAATTTCTTACCTACTATTTGATTCACTCTTAAAATCTACTTATTAATTACACCATTGCCGATATACATATGTATTTATATATATATAGAGAGATGTATCGTTGAACACACATATACACATGCACATGGCATGAACATATATATATATATATAGATATGTATATATATATATATATACTCATACTAACAAAAAATCTAAACATCCAATGTAGCACTAAGTCCTGGGAAAATCTACCGGAGAGGACTATGGGAAACGATAAGTATACTATACATTATGATTATGTGGTTCCTACATCTACCTACCTGGAAAATACAGCAGTCAAACCGGACATAGTAATATTAAATAAGGCAGAAAGAGAGGCAACACTGATTGAGGTGAGTGTTCCAAATGACAGTGGCTTAAACAGAGCAGAAAGGGAGAAGGTTACAAAATACCATGGTCTAATGTATGATATGAAGAGAAACTGGAACCTACAAAACCTACAAAACATCAACATTATCCCAGTTATAATAGGAGCTAAAGGCCTCATGAAGAAAAATTTCAAAAGTATCTGGAAAGTATTCCCGGAAAACCAAGTGCAAAAGAAATCCAAATAATTGCACTTAAGGGAACGGCCAAAATACTTAAAAGAGCACTCAGTTGGAGCCTCTAAATAGCATGTGATGGTTTGGCATTTGGAAGAATGCTTCGTCCCTATGCTAACGAACACAGAAATAAGAAAATTAAAAAAAAAAGAGACAAATATGTGTCCTTATAAACAAATATTAAACTCTTAAAAGCCTAGACGTCATAAAGAATATTTGCTTTTTTACTCCGCTGGTTTTGATCTTTTAGTGGGGCTTTACCTTTTTCAACGAACTTAATTAACACTGTATTATATCCTATTTAGTTATTACTATTAATTGATATTATCTGCGATTCGTTGTTATTTATTTTTATTTTTAGAGTGTGGAAACGTAATTGCCTTTGCGTATGAAGATCTAAATGTTTGCATAATAAATATACGTAGTATTGAGCACTTTTGAAAAAAAATTGGTTTTATGCTTTTCTTTGTTTTGTTTTTTTTAACTTAGTTCACCCCAAACAAGGCATGCCGCCACTGTAAACGTAAGGGGGTACTGACAAAAAAAGGGAGAAAGTTTAGGGGGATCAACAGTAAGTGGGAGCTGCGCAGGGAGATGTCTGTTTACATTAGTTTTAAATTTCTGCATGTCAGTACCGTCGGGGAAACAGGGGACAGGGAAGGAGTTCTAGAGGCCAGCAACAAGAGGAAAGAAGCTATTGATGTAGAAAGCTCTCCGGCATCTGGGGACCTACACAGTGAATGGATGGGATTTAGTTCATTGTCGAGTTGGTCTACTGACTTATATATATATATATATATATATATATATATATATATATATATATATATATATATATATATATATTTATATATAAAGTTCAGCATTTGTATGCTGATACTTTTCTATGTGTACAATTCACTCCTAAACTAATTAATCAATCATTATAAATTAGAGAACAGAACTGCTAGACGTAATTGCATGGAATGGAGGCTATATTTAGTTGTAATAAGTTTTATGTAAAGTGGCATGCGAGTGGGTTGAACTCCGTTTCAAAAAATTCATATACTTCCGATTTTTGTGAAAATCTTCACAACAGTTATTAGATATCAATTCATAAATATTCCACAAATGTCACTTTACTTTTGAGTATTCAAAGAGATTTAATGTGTCATAATATGCACATTCACACATTTCAGTTGTCATTAAGTGTTGCCATAGTAATTATAAACAAATTTCGCAAGAGTATCTGCATTTCAGAAAATTCATAAGACCCCTTAAGCATAAGGCTTACATTTTACACATTTTCAGGAACAAAAATCATGTAATGAATTTTGATTAATATAGGAATAAAGATTTTAGACATACGGTTTAGTATCATGACTATAATATTCGTAAATGGAGAGAAAATGTTCTATTCAGGGAATATGTTAGCCGTCCTGGGATTGTCATTATTCTAATATATATATATATATATATATATATATATATATATATATATATAAAGAGAGAGAGAGAGAGAGACAGAGATAGATAGATGTATACTAAAATATGTAGATATAAATATGTGTATATATATACACACATATTTATATCTATATATTTTAATATAAATACATCTCTCTCTCTCTATCTATCTATCTATCTATCTATCTATCTATCTATCTATATATATATATATATATATATATATATATATATATATAATTAAGTGTGCGTGTGAGAGAAAGAGAAAGTTTGTTAGAATGATTATAGTCTTTAAGAATTAGCTCTCAAATTATTAAGGACTAATTTGCGCTGATATTAATTCTTTTCAGTGTTATTTTTTCATAATTTAAATTGCTTTACTTATAATCGTATAATATGCCACTGCATTAATGGAATTCAATTAACTTCATATACACATACATTGCACCGATTATGACGTGTTTTCCCCTAATTTAGCGACAAATGAATTTTGTTACATTCATAGAATGCACAACTGCAGAATAAAGGCAAGAATTAACATTTTAGAATTGTAAAATTAATTGCATAGAGAATTCGGCGGGAAAAATGCCCCTGTCTCTTTAGAAAATAATGAGATTTTATTTGTAGAACACATTTAACTAGTTTTCATTCGTGGAAACCATCCATAAACATATAATTGTCTTTTCAACACTTGAAAGTTTCGCAAATCTTTAATTAATTCAACTTTCAGTCATACATTTTTCTTTATCCCAAACGAGTTTCATCGTCCAGGTTATTAAGGTCCAGCTTGCCACCAAGTGGCTGGTGATGATGTGTTCCACAGTCTGCATGGGGTCCCCTACATTCGCATTGGGCATCTATCAGGAAGGCCCCACTTCTACATCGACTCGCCAAAGCGTCCAACGTATGTCATCAGGCAAGAGCGTTGCCCACTTCTTACGCGACAGGTGTTGGCCAGGAGCATCTTTAGGGGTCTTTGATATAATAGTGAAGCCTGGATGGTTTTACTGGCTTCGACTGTTCCCTCTGTATTGCCTTGATTTACGCTGGTGTTGTACGGAGCCGTTCCTGGGCTTGCAAGACGAAGGTGTGCCGGGACTTAAGACACTTGCGCTGAGGTATTTTCGTGACGATCTTGTGGAGGAGATGGGATTCACTCGCATGTGCGTTCAGGGCAAAGGGATGAAGGTCAGCCTAAACATGCCCCCCTCTGCGAGTGACTGAAGTTTATATCCAAGGTTGCATGCTCTTAAGTCAAACAAATGTCTTCAAAACGTCTAGAGACACCAGCCAAAGCAATAGCCCTTCTCCAACTCAACATCAAAGGGCTCACTATCGCCAATATCGACATCCTTATAAGCCTAATATGTATAAATAGGTAAACATTCAATCTACGTAACGTGTGTAGAGCAAAAATACACGTATGTATCATTTATTTTCAGAAAATGTGTTAAAATATTCTAAGATATTTTGAAGTTTGTTTGAATATATTCAATATTACTACACACATATAAAAGTAAAGTGGTCGATCATTGACGAGGGTGACGCAAAAGCTCATTATTTATTAGTTATTATACCTAGCTATCAGGGGCACCACCCTTTTTCAGGACTACTCCACTTACACTTGAGTCTAACCTTATAATGTTAAGTGTTTAAGAAAGGGAGCATCAAGTACAGGTTTTTGAGTATTTGGTATTAATCAACTTAGGACTGAATCACAGTCTCCCGGCTCATTAACGAACACTCTAAGTGTTATGCTAAATGTACACACACACAGACACACACACACACACACATATATATATACATATATATATATATATATATATATATATATATATATATATATATATATATATAGTAATGAAAAAAGGAAAACCAAAAATATTATTTATGTATTCATCAATTTTTCGTCTTTATTGCAAAACTTCCTCATTATGATTGGTCTGAAGAAATAACACACAATTACAAATATTTTAAACAGTAGTAACAGTCCTACTACTACTGTTTCAGTGTTATTTCTTCAGACCGATCATCATGATAAAGTCTTGAAATAAAAACGAAATGTTGATGAATACATGAATAATATTTTTTGTTTTCCTTTATTCATTTTCCATTACATAGGAATATTAGCTCCATTTTTTTAAAAGAAAAAACTCAAACAGACATTTTTGGATTGTATGCACTATCATCTATTTCGCTCGCATCTTACGTTAAATCTCCTAACAACTAGACTCCATTCTTCACGGATAGAACATTTCTTTGCAGTGTTCGAGTGGACTACGCTAATAGTGTTTTCCAGCTTAGGCGAGTCATCGAATATTTTTGTTGCTATAGAAAATATAATTTATTTCGTAGTAATTTGAAGAATAGTTGTGGCAAGTTACGTAGTATATCGGAGCAAAGAAAACATATATTTGACAGTCGATAGACTTCCATCAATTACCATATATCATAATTATGTCTTCTTTATTGCACCCTTACAGAAATGCGATGTCCTCATTGCGTTCAAAAAAGCATGGCATTTTATATGATTCGTGGTGTGTTGCGTGGCTATTTCATGACTAAGCTTGCGGAAGCGTCACAGACGTTAGAGACGTTAGCAGCATCTCTCTGATGTCGAACCCTTCCAAACTGTATTAGGACGCGGTGACAACATAGTAGGGTCAGAACTACTCGGCTAACAGGGTTCCGGTTGAAAATACATTGTGTGTCGGTAGCGGGATCCGCGGTCCTCTGCTTGTCGCAGCCTCCGCGCGTTAAATGCATAAACATATCAGGTACGGAACCACAAGTATAATCGAGAGTAAGTGACAATGTTGCTTTTGCAAAACCTATATGTATATTATGGTTCAAACATTCTGCGATTTCGTATGCAGCCGATGAGCCTAGCAATCGTCGATACTGATGATTACACTTTCAACCTCTAGAATATTGTCACTTCGAACTGATACCTTCATGCTTGCTGCGGAAATTTCTAATATGTCTTTTCAGAGCCTTAATCCTATTCTTGTCTTAGCTGTGTATATTAATACGTATTATATATATATATATATATATATATATATATATATATATATATATATATATAGATTTAGATTTTTCACTTATAAAATAGATCATTCAGTGAAGACCGGGGTTGTTCCAATAAAAACAAGCTCGATGATACTCGATTACAGAGTGTGGGGTTGGGGGATTTATTCATCATTGTGCCGGCCGACGTGAAAGTGTATTATCGCACATTGTTCCGGTTTTTTGTTTTTTTTAATGTATTTGGGACCGATTATTTGCTTGTTGGCTTGGTGGAAGAAATAATGACGGAGCTACTTTTCTAAGACGTTTCTAGGACTTTCTTTTTTTATCGTTGTTCTTCCTTGTTTTTTAATTTTGACTTTTATTTTTATTTTTTTTCCTCTTCTCTTCTTAAGTGACCTCAACTATTGCAACGCCACATTGTGTATTGTCGGCAGTTGAAACCAGTATTCCAGACATTTAATTTCCCTGATGATCTGCCAAGCAAGTAACTGCTTGGTAGTGAAACACGTGTAGGAAAAAACATTTAATTTGAATAAATAATATTTGTAAGAAAAAATATCTTTAATGGTGATCATTGGTGTCCTGAAAGGAATGCTTTGGTAAGCCTTCATAAAATCATATATATATATATATATATATATATATATATATATATATATATATATATATATATATATATATATATATATATATATATATGCAAGATCCAAACACAGTTTGTTGATCATTTTCAACTGCTCGTGTAAAATACCCGCCGACTCGGTATTAGCTAATTCGTCGTGGCCGACTGGGTAACGCTCTTGACCACAAATCAGTGGCGATTTGTGATCGGAGTTCGAGCCCGCTGACCGTGGAGAATAAACTTCCTGCACTGAATATTGCGTTAGCATGAAACATCGATGTCTGTAGGTGATAAATAATTAATATTTATTTATAAATATTATATATATGGAAATTAAATCCCAAAGTAAGCCGAAACATTACAATTCCATGTGTGATGTTCAAGACATGTGTGAAATGAAAGAATATTAATACATGTCTTGAACATCACACATGGAATTGTAACATTTCGGCTTACTTTGGGAGTTAATTTCCACGATTTGGACTGCCTTGTTTTTTAACAACTACTTTAATCAATATTATTTCTAGCCGTACCTTGATGGGGTATTTACACTTAAATATATGTTTTTGGCCGATACAATTTGTGTTGCATATGTTTATTTTTTTAATATTTTTTTATTATTAAGAGTATTATTAATTTTGTTTATTATTTTTGTATTTTTATCTTTATGTTTTCAAACTAAAGTTTTATTTACTCGCTGTAATTCCACTGCGGTAATGATCCTCTGACGAGAAGAATTTTCTTTGAGGACCCATGAGTTACGGAATTCAATTACTTTGTTTTAACTTTTAATTGTAATTAAATTTGATTCGCACCTTATTTTATTCTTTCATTTATCTAATGCTATTTATGCTCTATCCAGTATATTGAGCTTCATTTTTATCCAGATGTTCACTAATTAAACATATTACTTGCCTCTTATATCTTTTGTTGTATTAACCTTTATATATATATATATATATATATATATATATATATATATATATATATATATATATATATATATATATATATACACAGTAGTCCAGGTAAAGTAAACATTCACAGGATTTATAAAAATACAAAA
>OY744546.1:46947688-46980188 GCA_963556195.1 Sepiola atlantica
ATAGTGATTCAGGTAAAACATCCACAGGGGAGTAATCCAAAGAATTTCAACCGGGTTTATAAAAAGTGCTCAATATCAAATACTGATTTTATATATGATTATTTTCATTTACACAGACATATACTAAATCTGCGACATTGGCAGAGGTAGAATCTTATCTTAACCTTAGATCATATGTGGAAAGAACCACATATGATCTAAGGGTAAGATCGGATTCTAGCTCTGCCTGATAGAATCTCAGTTTAAAATAGCTGTTGATCGATAACATTGATATGCCAGTGTCGCAGATTTTGTACATGTCTGTGTAAATTTAAATAATCATATATATATATATATATATATATATATATATATATATATATATATATATATACACATATATATATATATAAACCACCTTTTTCTACATGAAAATACCAATGTTTTATTTATCGTATCAATCATGTTTTCTTAACAAAACATCTTGGTACAGTTACAGATCCATTTCGTTCAACAGAAGACCCACTTTTTTTTATTGCCATCGTTAAATGACACTGATCCGTAATTGTACCAAGGTTTTTTTGTTTTGAAAAAATGATTAAGAAGATAATTAAAATCTTGCTCTTATTGATGTAGCAAAATGTTGTTTATTTATATATGCTCTGTTGTTATATTCTAACAATCATCGAGCTTACACTTTGAAAAGATTAGTATATATATAGAATAGTAACTTTATTCCCCCGCACACACACAAATATATATATATATATATATATATATATATATATATGCATGTTCATTCATTATTTTAGCACTGTTAATTCTGACTGCCTATCGCGCCAGCTCAGCGTTATAGGTTAAAAACCCTCATCGATGTATGTGATTATTAAATGTGGTGACGGGGCTAAGGCGTAAGAATTTGAGTTAAAACGTTATTCGTGTTCACGGCGTTCGAATCCTGCGAGCAGATTGAAGTAAATTTCGCGTACAACAAAATCGTAGGAAATATTTCAGAGGAAACATGTTTGTAATCAATGGAACGAGCGTAGTATTGATTAACTATATATATATATATATATATATATATATATATATATATATATATATATATATATAATCAAATATAAACTTTTAGTAGATAGAACCTATAATGAAATGGTTTATGCTCAATATCGAGATAGAGCAATTATAAAGATAGAAGAAATAAGAGTGATAAACAGCCAATTTATCTATCTGTATAATTACTCTGATGATAAGATTTCGATCTTTGAAAAGCCGTGGCTTAAGTAAAGAATAATAAACATTAGTTTATTACAGAATATACCTTGCATTGAACAATCGAAGTTTGAAATAAATCTGGACATTCGTACAAGTTTATCACTCTTTTCTTCTATCTTTATATATATATATATGTATATATGTATACAGGGTGTCCCAAAAATATGTATACTTTTTTTAAATCGTAATAAATCATTCAACTTTCTGTATTTCCTTTGAAAAAAAGATAGATAGAAGAGTAGATGGTTGTACAGGGTGGGCCAAAATAAGGGTCCTATCTTTAAATTTGAATAACTTGAATTTGAATAACTTCCACAAAATAAAAGTTAAACTCACCAAACTTTATGTGTGTGTAGACTGACCCTTCCGAGATTTTTTGAAATAAACCAAACAAATTTTAGCCGAAAAACACTTCTTAAAACTTACAAAAACTAAAGTATTGTTTTTTACACTGTTTTGAGTGTTTTAAGCAAAAATAATGTTTTCCAAATGAGGGTACGTTCCTTAGGGCTAATACGGCTCATGCTTGCTTCGGAAGGGGTCCTTTACTTATTCTAAAAAAAAAAATTTTTTTAAATCAATAAATAAAAAAGTTATGAATTTTTAAAAATAGGACCCTTATTTTTGCCCACCCTGTATTAGCCGATTACACAACGTCTTTTCTTGGCATGAAGGGAAACTTGAATACTAACTTTCGTAAGACAATGACATAATTCTTAAACAACGACATTTTGTCTGTAAGAGAATGGCACCAAAATTGGATGCTCACAAAGACGAAGCTCGTGTGACTCAAAAACTACAATAAACCATTCCAACAACCGATGTCTTGCCCGATAGCACACTTCCGGAAAGTCCAAGTATTCTGACTGACATTATCAGGCAACATGAGCTAGAATATGAACATAGAAGACGTTACCAAGTTTCCTGAAAATAGGTTAGGCCTCCTTTACCGGACTAGAAAACTTCCTACATCTGTCAGTGTCCTATATCGCTATAAAAGCAGCATTCGCCCATGCATGAAGTATTGTTGCTACAACTGGGCTGGTGTACCAACCACTCGCCTCTTCATTTTTAACAGCGTACAAAAATAATATCTAAACCCATAATTTCCGCACTGTCTGTCAATTTCCAGTACCTGTCGCATCGCCGCAGAGTGGCGTTTTATTGATGTTCCTCCCACAAAGTCGGGAAAGTTGGATTTGCAAAGTCAGCGCCCGAGAAGGTGAGCACTCTGGCCATTAAAAATTGCCTGGACAGCCCCGTCAGCATCCCCCGGTAGGAGCGCCTCATGCAGTAAGCAATAAACTCACCACTCCCAAAGAGGGGAGGCAAAGCCTCGGAGGGTGGACCTCCTAGAACTGCAGAGGACAAACCTAGAGAGCAGCGGAATCAAGCCCCGAAGCACAAGACGATACCGGTTTATAGGTGTAATATCCATCGGAGCAGATACTACACTTTGATCCTGGCCAAAAGTCCAAGATTTTGATTTAATGTGTTCCGAGTATTATTTACATCCTCATCAGAAAGTTAGGCACACAGCCATTTTTATTTTACTCCACAAGTTAAGATGTGACAAAGGTCGGGTCGGAAAGTTGGGCTTGAAAAGCCAGCGCCCTGGAAGGTCCGAGTACTCACAGAGCTTCCACACTTTAACATATATACCCAACTGAATAGCAGCTGAATTCAACCCCTTTACTAGATGCCGAAGTATTTTTTTTTTTACTTTGAGAGCGTATTTCTTTTGATGACTTTCCGTTTGAAGTACCTCCCTTATCTCTGTTTCCCCGACCGTACAAACATGAAGAAAGCTAAATGTATTGTTAGCAAACATTTTGCGTCCTGCTCGCCACCAAGGCTCCACATCGAAAATCTTACTCCTATCAGAGTATCTCCTTACGCACGCTTAAGTAGTAATATGGTGTGTATCATATGAATGGAAGTTTTGTGAAAAGTTAATATATATATATATATATATATATATATATATATATATATATATATATATATATATATATATATATATATATATTGTTATCTTTTTGTTTTTGATGGAGATAGGCCATCCTACCGGGTGTCAGACATTAACCAGTTATTTCCGACACTGCAGCCGAGATATCTTTTTAGGATACTAACCGTCCCTTGAAATGCAATTGTGTGTATCTTTCTTGCACTTGGGTACCCGGGTATATTAACCAGGTAGTTTTTGAAATTCTTTTTTATTAGTCCGGTTTCTCCTATAATTACTTGGATGATGGAGATCTTCCTAAGATTCCAGTTTCTTTTTTTTTTCATGTCGTACATAAGACCCTGGAAATTCGTAATGTTTTCCCTTTCAGCTCTGTTTAAGCCAGCATGTGTGTGTTGTGTGTGTGTGTGAAAGAGAAATGACACATGAACACACGCACAGATATTTATATTATAAACAAAAAATAAAAATATTATGGACACGCGCGCACAAAATACTAAACTTATAAAAAATGTTGGTCTCTTTAGAGGAAGTGGTTGCGGGGGATTATCATACTTATATTATAATCAAAACCTGCTTTGCTTTTGTCGGAGGAAATGATTTCATTTTGTTTAATCGAGCGGATGCGGCACGGATTCAAAATAAACAATCTCAGAAGAAGATGATCCTCCACCCACAACTTTCTTTCTGCCATCCTTCCTTTCTTTCTTTCTTCCTTCCTTCTTTTCTTTCTTTCAATTTTTTGTCCTGTTTTTATTTTATCATTTCGTTTAGCATATATATATATATATATATATATATATATATATATATATATATATATATATATATATATATATGCCCGTATGTTTATCTATTTATTGCTTTAAGACATTACATTGATCCCTGTCCTAATGTAGACATAATACATACACGTATATATATAAATATATATATATATATATATATATATTATATATATATATATATATATATATATATATATATATATGCGTGTGTGGGGGTATATATAACGTAAGAAAGAGGTAAAATGCCTTCAGAACCGATGTGTTAGATGTGTATATTATTTTATTAAAATCAAAACAAATATTTTCATTTTGACTTTTTTTACTAATATTTCACTCGATATAACGAGCATCATCAGAGCTTTAAACAAATATAAGGTATTAACATTATTTGTTATGTATACGTAAGAATCCTTTTTGGATTGGCGTCCGGATGTTGTGTGGACAAACGGTGAAAATGTCTCTTTTTAAATCTAAACTTAAAAACGCAATGGCTCGCAAGTAGATATAAATTTCGGAAAGTTCAGTTTATTTAAGCATCAATGAATTTAATATATATATATATATATATATATATATATATATATATATATATATATATAATATATATATATATATATATTATGAAAATATATCTATGGCAATTAAGCTATAAAGTGCGTCCATATATCTTCACGCAGTAAATAATAAGGCTGAATGCATTTAGCCTGATGATTTACCGGAATCATGAAATATGGGCGCTATTGTGTGGCCTAATTGTCATTAGTACATTTTATTACCACTACAAGCAAGCTTTAAACGTATAAAGAATTATTGAACTTAATAATTTAAATATATTCATGATGTAATATATCCACTTATAACATTGTTTGTGGTTATATATGAAACAGTAACATATATATATATATATATATATATATATATATATATATATATATATATATAACATATGAGACTAATAGTATACTTTTATATAATTGAACCTATAGATAAATGGTTTAAGCTTAATATACGAGATAGAGGAACTATAAAGATAATTGAAAGAAGAGAGATAAAGATGTACGGATGACAAATCTATTTCTTCTTCGATTGCTTAATACAAGCTCGATAACAACATGTTTATTTGTTCTTCTTTTAAGCCAGGCTTTTCAAAGATTAAAATCTTATCATCAGAGGAATTACAAGAGAATAGCAAAAAATTCAAAATTTGACAAATTTAAAAAACAACATAAAGCAATGGAAAGTAAGAGTGTGTGTATTAAAATGATATCAAAATATAGAGTCTGTCCAGTTGGTGAATGTCTGTTTACAAAATAACCGATGACGAAAGATTTAAAGATGGAAAAGGGATTTCGTAGAGATTACTCATCCGCACATGTGTATATCTCTTTCTTCATTTATCTTTATATATATATATATATATATATATATATATATATATATATATATAAAGAGGTGTACTAAAAGCGAACTTTTAGGAGAGGTAAAACCTATTGTGAAGAGTATACAGCTCAATATCCAGGATAGAGCAGGTAGATATGAAGAAGAATGGAAAGGAAATAGAGAAGCAAAAGCCAAATATAGAAAATTTAACTTGAATAAATTGCCTTTTTGCGGAATATACCTTGCTCTGAGCAATTGAATTGAATTTTGATTTGGCTTTTGCTTCTCTAATTCCTTTCCATTCTTCTTCATATATATATATATATATATATTTATATATATATATATATATATATATATAAGTTGAATTATTTCGACACTTGATTATGAGGGAAATGGTAGTTTAATCAGTACCATTGGAGAGCCATGAATATTATAACTGTCCTGTTTTTAAATCTCCGAAACAGTTACATAGTAAACAGCTGATGATCCCCGTGTTAATATTAGATGCTTAAGGTCTCCTGTTTTTGTTTCACTCTCAGATACTTACCCCCCTTTTTTATTTACTTATTTGTTTATTTATTCATTTTCCAACGGATGTTAAGTCTGCAATATCTTGGATTTAGTTATTTTCTCTGGGAATTTAAACTGCATTTTACTTTTTTTCATTTTTTTGTCTTTTTTGTTTAAAATGACTCAAAGCTGCTTGAGACTATATATATATATATATATATATATATATATATATATATATATATATATATATATATATATATAAGAACTGTAGAAAGTCGGCCTTGGGTTTACTTCTAACAGCCTCTTAACTTTCGCTTCTCTTATTTGTTCTTTTAGTCCTCACATTCCATAGACGATGTTTCTGACAAAGAAGAAATAATTGCTGTTTTATAGATTGGAATTTATCTATAAAACACTCATCGCTGGCTAGTTTCTTACTTTAAAGTTGTATATATGTTAGCTCTTAACATCAAGTTGCTTCATGCCTAGTCTGGATCGATTTCCATGAAAAAATAAATAATAAAAAAATAAAGAAAGATGTAATCTTGTTGCTTGACGTTAAAGCTTCCTTAATACAAGCAACATATGTGTCTGCTCCTTATACGATTCGAGAAAATTAGTGCCAATGAGTTTTGTTCGAATTCAGCGATAATTATATTTCATCGGATCAGCAGTTTTTTATTTGGATACGCGTTTCAGTCGCTTCTACCTTAGTAATACATCCTCACGTTACGAGTCATAACACCAGAAACGAATTACGGTATGCATCTTTCAATATAAAACCGTGCATTAGATAATGTAATATTGAATATTACGTTGACTAGCGATAATGCGGCTTCTCTAAAAAAAAAAAACAGTTAACACAATTGCGTGATCTGATAAAATTTATAAAAAGGTTCTAAATATCTTGGTACATTATTAGAACATATATAGCAACATTTACATTATTTACAAATTAAAAACGATAAAATGGTACCTTAATCTCGTGCTTGTGAAAAGGGACACTTATTTAAAATTTCACACAGCTCAAAGATTAAATCAAAATCCTGTCCATTTTTACGCACGTTTTTGTGAGGTCGATCTGTCTTAGTTATGCAACAATACGTTAGATTAAATGTTCTTTATTATGTACAAATGTAATGATAAAAAAACAACACATTAATAATCATAACCAGTTCCATTGTAAATGAACACTACTTAAATGTTATTCAGGCGTGGGAGCAATAGTTTATTGAGTTAATGAGTTTTTCTGCATGCCGCCGGTGGAGGTTTCTCCTTATATATATATATATATATATATATATATATATATATATATATATATATATATATATATATATATATATATATATATATATAGTTCATAATATATATATATATATATATATAGATGTATATATATATATGTATATATATATATATACATATTAATATACACACATATATATATATAATTACATGATATATATATATATATATATATATATATATTTAAGGAAAAGTTAAATTTCAAGAACTAGAGCAATTTCGACATTCACAGATTACATAATACAGCATACCTTTATCAATAAATAATTAATAAATAACAAGTTATTAATCCATAGGACATTTTAATATTGCACATAAGATCAAGTTCAATGGAAATTATCTGAATTAGAATTGATATGCTGAGGAGATAATCATAAAAGTGTTTCAATGTTACTCTGATGTACTAGTGAAATTAAAGATTTTTTGAAACGCGTGTTCATATGGATACATATTGTAAATTGTTTATTTTCAGAGCATAATTATAAAGTATTATGTCATAAATATTATAATAATAATTACATATTATATTGAGGATACCTAAGTTTGTTATAGATATGTCTAAACTCTAGCTATTATTGTTATTCAACATGAAAAATATATGAAAAAATATAATACTCAGAGCTAAAATACTCGAAGATGATGGATTTACAAATGGAAGCTAGATAGATTGACAAATCAGTAAAAGCTCAAATATATATATAGACTAAATCCATCCCTGACACTCTGTCTCCTATTTTGAGTAACACTGTTTATAATAGTATCATAAGCTATTCTTGAATCAAAGAGATGTTTTGATTGATTTACTGCAAAACATCAGGTTACAGAATTGAAATTATAGCATTGTCAACGTTGTATCTCATTCATAATTTCTTTTCCGTGATAACGGTTAGTTGAGGTTAACTTACATTCCTTTAAAATGTCTTTCCCCTATTGATTTATAGTTTTTAATATTAATTTTCTCGGCCCGACCTTGGGTCACATCTTACTTGTGGGAGTAAGATAAAAACTGGCCTTGTGCTTAACTCCTAGAGAGGAGTAAATCAAAACTATGTCATAGTATATATTTCTTGTTCTCTTTTGGTCATGCCGCATTCCAAGATGAGAATTCTGCTGGAGTATCCAGCTTGGTGCTGTTACTAGAGGAACCATCAAATATAGAATATAATTTAGTGTACGTAACCATACCGAGGGGATGTCATTTAGGCTTCGAATACTATGTTATTGTAAGAAGAGTTTTTATCATGCCAGGATTTCCTGACAAACCACTGTACATAGAGACCTTAGACACTCGAGGACAGTGTCTAGTAGGCATTCAAATTCTTTCATAACGTGCCTCAATGTGGCGCATAAAAAAACATTAGTAAAAAAAGTGTTTCTGATCGATTCGCTGAATAGTACAGGCTTTTCCAAAAAGTTTGTTATATCAAGCATTTTCACAGGCTTGCATATAAGAACACATTTTCACTTCTTGTTTGTGTATTACACCGTGCGTTAGATAACTTCGTATTAATAGATACTGCGACATACATATTACGATATGAATAGAAGTTGGTGATAAGTGTTTGCGGAAATGTGACTAGTTAACGACGTTTTAAAATGTAAGATTATTCGGAGAGAGTTCCTTTAGCTTTGCTGCGGTGACATATACAGTTATGGTGCATTTTCAAGGTGAACAGTGATAATTTGAATATTAATATACTTTGTGTGTATATTACTATTTAAAATCGTCCACAAATCGTCATTAATGCTAAAAAATACTCTCATTCAAGATTGTTCTATACATTTTTTCGTATCTTAAATTAATTTAGGTATTAAAGAAAAATGATTTGATAAACACACTTAATAATCACTACCGACGGGAAACTCACTATTTCACACGTATATTTAGAGTTTACACCGGAAAATTGTCAGCCATCTAATTTTCTCTTCTATAAATAGTTATACGTGAGATTATATTTGCATCATGTGCAGTATTTAAAAGAACGTGTTGAAAAGCACGAAGTGTTTTAAAATAATATATATTTATTTATTAATTTTATACGTACATAAAAGGAATCCATGGTCACGTGTTTCTGACACACAACCATGGCTAACTTAGATAAGGATCGAACCTTCGATATTGATGTCTATAGTCGAGCGTCTTTACCATTGTACCAAGACAGCTTGTCTAGAAATATGAACGATTTCATCACCTTAATACTTAATGTGTTTTTATGTAATTATATAAATACTTACATAAAAATACAGTATATATACATATATATAAGAAGATGAATATATATGTATATATATATATAAGTTTATATTTAATAATTTGTTAATTGGAAATATGTTAGATATGCAAGGATTAACTATACTTGATTTGGATTCGATAGTTTTGCTGTTTTCTTTTTTTTTAATTATTGAATATCGTTCATCAAAGTAAGTTGTTAAAAAATAAAATAAAAATTAATTATTTCTATGTAAAATTTAATAGAAATAAGTATTTAAACAGACGTTAATGTAAATGCTATTATAATGAAATTACTCGCAAAATAAATCATCCAATTAATTACTTTTAAGTTAAAATAATATTTTGGTTATGGATATATCGTAGATTTTCTCGAGTTTATACGATTTTATTAAAACCTTGTACTTCCGAATAACTAGACACTCATTTTAGGCTTTTTTTTTTGTTGTTTTTTTTTTTTGGGGGGGGGGGGTGAGGCCAAATTTTTTAGGGGGTCGGTCCAAATTTTTTTTGTTTTTACTTTTGGAACTTAAAATATTTCTCACGGTTTGGGGAGATAAAAAAAAACATTCGGGGGGTGGAGTTGGAGAGATGGGTTGGTCGGGGAAAATCTTAGGTGTCGGGCCAAAGTTTTTAGGGTGTCGGGCCAAATTTTTTTTGTTTTTTAACTTAAAATATTTCTCAGGGTTGGGGGAGAGTAAAATAAAATGGGGGTAGGGGTACAGATGAGCTGGGGGTTAGAGATTTTTTTTTCGGGGGTGGGGACAAATTTTTTAGGGGGTCGGGCCAAATTATTATTTTTTTTCACTTTGTGAACTTTTTTTTCAGGGTTGGGGAGTGTAAATAAAAAAACTTTTTAGGGGGTCGACCCCAATTTTTTTTTTTAACTTAAAATATTTCTTAGGGCTGGGGGAGAGTAAAACAAAATTTGGGGCGGTGGGTAGGGTTTGAGAGATTGGGGGAGGGGGGGAGGGGAAAATTTGGCGGGGGCCAAAGTTTTTAGGGGGTCGGGCCAAATTGGTGAATATGCAAATAAAATTAATATTTGACACTATTTCTGAGATGAAGTATTGTTACTTAAATAGGGACGGACAATGAAAGTGAAAATTATTTGTTTCAAACAAATAAGTACCCCGGATTGAAAAAAAAAAGAAATCACCAATAATCAAAGAATTATTCGATCTTAATGGAATTTTCAGTCAAAATTTTTTTTAAAAAACTTATATAGATTTTTTTTTGTTACTTAAATTACTTTATCGCTCCCCTTCAGTTCAACAACGAAATATGTTTTCTTATACCTGGGGAGTGGGTTGTTAAGAGTCCATAATTGACCCCATAAGACTACTGACTAAATGAACTTACTAGATCGTATCCGATTTTAACTCGGCTTTGCCGATTCGTAGTCTGCAGTTGTATAGAGTAAGAACAATCAGACACCCAGATGTGTATATGTTTTTTGCTTCATACGCTCTTTATGAAGCGAATAATTGTGAACGAGAGAAACTCCTTTTTTGACGTTAATCTGCACTGAATATCAGCTCTTTCCAGATAATTCAAATTATGACTCATGCTAAATCGACCCGCTGATTTCTAATGAGTAATTATTACGACAGATTGAACAAACGCGTTAAAGGTTAACGGGTGTTAACGTAATGGACTACGGATAAGAAAGAAATGTCATACTTATATATACGGGGTCAATATAACAGTCCATCCATACTTAGATATAGGTTGGGGAATCACTCGGTTTTGTCCGTAAAGATATTGGATTAACAAAGAACGCTTCGAGCTGGTCACAAGTAGTGTATGATTAGGACGCTTATGGACATAATCACGTTGACATACCGGTTCTCCTTAATTCTCCAAAGTTGAGCGACATTCACCCTGGCCAATACCAGATAGGTGACTATTTGGGACAACCAAGCGCTGAATATTAGAAAACGAACCACCTCCTTACACTCTCTTTCTTTATTTCATGCCCAATTTCACACCAAAGGTCGATGGAAAAATGCTATAAATGTTAACACCAACTGATATTGTATCAAGTGCCTCAAAGAGAGAGAGCCAGAGAGAGAGAGAGAGAGAGAGAAAGAGAGAGTGTTAGAGAGAGAGAGATTGTGCGTGAGAGAGAGAGATTAATATGGCATAGACTTGTCTTCGGATATAGCATATATTTCCTTGTTTAGATTAAAAAGGTTTTTATGTGATAGAAGAGCTTTTGTCAACGCTTCGTAGAAGGTTCTAAAAATAACTGCGTAGAACGTGTGATGTTTTATGCCTGGAGCAGATTTTGAAATGTCTAAGTGCGGAAATAATAAGTTGAAATTGCAGGCACGTCTAATTGAAATCAATAACGAAATTCAAAATTCGATATACAAATTATACTTTTGTTAAGAGCTTGTTTACAGATCAATTGAACGTAAGCTAAATATACGTTCACATATGCATAAGTGTGCTATCAGATCTGTGTGAGTACTTATATGCATATGAATGCCATTATATCAACATACAGAAGATAAATATGTAGACACACATACACATATGTAGATATATATATATATATATATATATATATATATATATATATAAATATATAAATTTGGGAAAGTTCATTTTTAAGCATCTTTAGAATTTTAAACATAAAGAAAGAGGCAAAATGGCTTAAAAGAACCATGTGTAAGATACAGATATTTTTTATTAAAATCAAAAAAACAAAAAAAAACAATTTTTTTTCTTCATCTTGACTTTTTTATCTAATATTTCGCTTGATATAACAAGCCTCGTCAGAGATTTCGACAAATAAAAGGTATATATATATATATATATATATATATATATATATATATATATATATATATATATATATATATATATATATAGCATAATATAAAATGAAGTAATAAAATAAGGTGCGAATCAAATTTTATTAGAATTCAATGTTCAGGCAAAGTACCTTAAAGTCCTTAACTCATGAGTTTTCAAAGAAAATTCTTCTCCTCAGAGGACCATTACCGCAATGACATTACTGCAGATAATAAAATTAAAATTTGAAAATATATAAAAAATATATGTAAAAATACATAAAAGTATATAAAACATCAAATATATCAGCCCAAAACATATTTTTGTTAACGCTATACAATTAATCCAAGTCATACAATTTAAAACATATTCAGGAAAGCCACCCAAGATGTTGATTGAAAAGTGATCCAATATATATATATATATATATATATATATATATATATAGAGAGAGAGAGAGAGATAGATATATATATATAAATACTAATGAGAATCAGTTTTCTCATGGATATGTAAATGCTAAATAACTTTTCTCACACAAGATCAATATTGAAATGTTTCGTCATACATTCGTACTTACTCGGAAGATGCAGTGCCTATAAGAGATGTCCTATGATTCCGACTCACGAAACTTAACATGTTCACCCTTGAGCGCTGATGAGTCGCGGTCATCTCATTTGAGCCTACAATCTCCTCAATGATCAGTACGATATACCCCAGGCCCTAGTATTCACTCCTGCACAAGTAAGAGATCTACACGGACACCACAATAAACTATTTCACCGCCGATTTCGATTAGAACTGGGGCCGATTTCTCAATAAGGCCCCTTGCACCTTGGAATAGTCTCCAAAGAGAGCTAATAAATGTGCCACCTACAGCAATTCAAGGTGAACTTAGGCAGATGCTTAGTTAATGTATCCTCTTCTGTGTAAATTTCTACCAGTCTTTCCTTACATGGAAACTCAAACATGCTTGTTTTATTTTTTGCCAAATTAATTGAATTGAATATAACTTTCAGCCATGTATTTCGAATCACTTAATTAGGAAACAGACTTAATCCTGATCGATATTATTTGCTTAATGATATTCAGAGGTAGTAATACATTTTTTATGAAAATCGCTCTAGACAAGGCATGAATACACTTCATGTAAGAAGCTAAAAAAATACACTTCAAGGTCGAGAATCAGCCACCGATAAGCATTATATGGACAGATTACGACCCATAAAACAGCAATTCTTAACTTATTGTAAGAAACATCGCCTATGGAATGTGAGGACTAAAGGACAACATTAGGGAAGCGAGAGTTACAAGGCTGTCGAAAGTAAAAATCAAGGTAGACTTTCTACTCTCCTATACTTTCTATCGACATCGGCGAGCCTTAAATATCTATTCTATGCACAATCCTCCGTCTGATTTTCATAATATTCTAAACCATAATCGAACATCATTTGTTGACATTTATGCAGACTTAATACTTTCAATGGCAGAACTTCAAAAGGTATTGGTGCCGCATATCTTATAGGTGTTTGTAGTCTTGAACTGGGGCACGTGGCGCAACGTGGAAAAAAGTGGCATGTTCCGTGTTATACTTAAAAATCAAGCTTCTTTCTTTGCTCTACTTGTTTTGCTTTGGTTGAGATGAATTTTCCGCGCCTCCCAGATTAAGCCGACGATGCTTTTATGAGCTCTTAGGGCGGACATTAACTCCAGATTCGAAATACAAGACTTGCATCTAATATGCTGCTAATTTTGCTTGAAAATACTTTGACTATTCCACTGCTCTAGAAAGTACCTTACTTTTGATTCAAAACTATACATACTAGTCAATAAAAATTCTTACATCAAATACTGCTGCCACATCTAGGGAGGTGCCTCTCATGGAACTTTTTCAGTGTATAAATGTGACTTCGCAATCGAGTGGAGGATGATCTCTTTTCTACGGTACAACCAGTTTGTCAAAAAAGAAAAAAACGTTGGTAAGCTTTCTTTTCTTCTATCGATATTTCCATAGAAGGTTTTCGAGTAAGCTCACATTTCTGGTTCCTCCGTGGAAAACATTAACAGCAATAACTGGTCTTACAATCACGACTAATGTTTTATTTATATATTTCATCTATGTATCTAAAATCAAACAGAATTTCCGTGAACACAGTTACATTCTAATCTAATGGAACTCATTTCTACAGGGCTGCATCCCTGCAGATTACAACACGATCTTCTTGAAGTCCAAGGTAAAAAAAAATACTTTTCGAGTTGTCTTTTAGAATTGATATTTTTCAAGTCCATTCCTCGTTTTAAAGCCTTTCATAAAATTGATCATCATCCAACTGTCATTAACCCATATCCTCGCGCGGCTTTTTGCCTTAGTAAATGATTGCACATGAGTATAAACAACTTATTCATTTCAATGCTAGTGGTTTTATTACTAATATCAATGCGATTATATTCCCATTTAAACTTGAAGCAATTATAGCATTACAAACATTAGTTGTATTCCTAATTTACATAAATGATTCCTACAAAGAAAATGTTCTATCATATATTTTAATAGAATCTATTTACATACAGTAATAGTTATTTTAATTTAACATCGAAATTTATTCACGGCAAATTAATATCCAAATATCAAAACGCACGAACAATAAAGTAATTACTTCCAGTGTTCATTCATAACGACATTTCTAAAAATGTTCGCAAATGTCTAGGTGTTAAAACATCTCCATAGGTAAAACACTTTATTTAATCAATGGAAGAATAATGGAAGCGCTACATTGTTAATAACTGAATTAAGCGTGACAAAATATGTATTTTCTCCTTTTCTTTCCTTTTTTCTCTTTATATCTTCTTCTATCTATTGTTCTTAATGTTTGTCACCCCCTCACTCTTTTAGAGAATACACTTACGTCTATTAGCTTGCCGCTCTTTTTTAAAATCAAAATCAAAATGTAGTATTTATTTTTCATTCAAATATTACATTTTTATTATATAGAAAAAGAAGGGCCAATACATGGAAGCCACATAACTGAAGATAAATATATGTAACTCTGAGGTCGCATTAATTATAGTGTACGATGTCTATTACTAGGCCGACAGCGAAGAGGAACAAAGGGCAGTTAACTCTCGCTTTACCTCATTTACCAGTGAAATGTGTAGAAATTTTTGTGAAAATTTTATTAATTTTGCAGATGAATCTGAAGCGCAGAAAAAAAAAATTCAGAATAATATAGGTTTTTAATATGGGGGAAATTCCAGCTTTTCTAAATGGAGCACACTGGACTACTATTGAATTTGTTTATTAGCATGACTTTCCACAACGGCTTTATTTCAAATAGGTGTTAGCATAATACACATCGTGGTCATTAGTGTAGTATCAGAACAGATACAACGCTTTTCTCCTATCCAAAAGCCCAAAAAAAGAAAGTAGTGATGTTTTTACTTTATTCTGGAGAATGTGTTCGAAATTACCTTTAAACAGCTCTGTTCCTTTATTGGGGCGCTACACAAATTTGTCCATGACGGACTGGGGGTATTGCTCTGACGTCTTTCACGATGGATTCCTTCTAGTTCTTTTATGCTTCTATGTCTTCAATAATAGCTTTGTCTTTACGGGCCCACTCAAACTCTGTCTTGAAATTGATCACATAGCTTCCAAAGTTCTGTTTCAGCCAATCCGTTTTACACCCCACCTAATAAACCTGTATTGTCTGGGCCTTTGGGTCTGGATTTACGCCGGTCTATTGGGGGTTGCCGGTCCTGTGCAGTTCTAAGAGGTGCACCCTCCCAGACTTTGCCTCCCCTCTTTGGGGAGGAGTAAGTTTATTGCTTACTGTCTGAGGCGCCCCTACCGGGGAATGCCGACGGGGCTGCCCAGGCAATTTTTAAACGGTCAGAGTGCTCACCTCTCGAGCGCTGGCTTTTCAAACCCCACTTTCTCGACCCGATCTTGGGTCACATCCTACTTGTGGGAGTAAGATAAAACTGGCCTTGTGCCTAACTCCTGGGGAGGAGTAAATAAAATCCTTGGGCAGGGTGTAGGTGTGAGAGGTCGCTACATTTTGCTTTAATAAGAAATGTGCAATAGGCGACGGTTTCAGAGGCTGCAGCGTATTCTTGCGCACAGTGCTCGGTACTCTGCGGAAGGGGCTGTCTTTTTCTATTGACCAGTTCAGCTGTACAATTCTTAGGGTGTCTGAAATGGAATGGACTATTGTCCCTACCTGCAGCGATTGTCTCCACTGCCCCATAGTTCTTATAGTGATCGACCTCCTCCTGAAGTTTTCTTTCGAAGGGAGCTTTTCGACATTTGAACTTATGCACGAATGTGTCCTGTTCTTTTTTGTGTAAATGTTTCACGTTGTATATTATTTGATTAGACTCCGTTTGAGATCTATTTGTGATCACAGGATTTGCCCAAGTCGTCTTCTGCCAAATGAGGATTATTGATGAAATAATGTCAGAGAAGTTTAGCGCGACCCGTAATTTTAATATGCACATACGAAATTGCATTAACCTACTAGTAAGGGGTCCACAAAAGAGAATTAAGCAGAGAACAAGCTTAATTTATTTTTTAATGAATACATATATTCTTACGAAATACACTTCTTATTCGAATCTGCATTTAAACATTTTAGCTACACTTTTCTGTCAGAGTTTTTTGTTATACAGGGTGATTCATAAGTCACTTCACTTAGCTATTTAAAATGATTACCATATGAAGCACAAACATACTATGAACTTTTGATAATTGTTATCTTACTCTCTAATTACTGCTATTTGTTAGGCAATGGAAATGTGATGTGAACAGAAAGCCTCCTTCGCACAACACCATAATCAATCAAATATGCTACAAAGAGTCGTAAATTCCTTGCAAAATAGAATGGAGCTATGCATGCAGAACGAAGGTGGAAATTTTGAAAATTTACTGTAACTTTAAACTCCCATATTTGTTGAATCACTTTCTGTTTTGTATTACCGTATTTTTTAACTTCAGAATTTCTAAAATAAATAGCTAAGTTACTTATGAATCACCCTGTATATCTAAAGATATGTTTAAGTTAAAAAAATGTAAAACCTATTCAATGTGTTTTACCTGGTAACTGATACCTTGTGCGTCATCAAATCTGGAGGATTTGAGCAGTTTTCTACCAAAAGGTTCTAGGGAATATAACATAAAAAAAGGGTTCCAGTTGTATGTATATTCAGGTCAGGAAAAGATGAATACATTAGTTTTTTCAGAGACGTGGCTCTGTCCATTCAAATACAGCGCCTGGTATTCTCAAATGGTCACTCATTAAGTACTTACCAAACTCAGTGTCGCTTAACTTCGGTGATATAACGAGAACTGGTGGATAAACGTGAATATGCTGTACAAAATATACACCCCACTAATTCGCGTCTTGTATGCATTGAATCGTTTTATATTTATATTACCTCTACATTAAACAATAAAAATAGTTGATGTTCCGTATAACTAACACAACACACATAAACTAAAATTTAATGTGTATTTATCAACATTAAACAATTTGTTTAACCTTTCTATTTCTTATGTTGGCCATGGTTTCACCGATATTTCTATAACCATATACTTACGAGAAGGGCCTCTCCCTCCTTAACAAGGTCCAAAAAATAGTCGCCAACCTAATAGGTCCCTCACTGTCAACCAAGCTCCAGTCTCTGTCCCATCGCCGCAATGTTGCATCCTTGTGCTCGTTTTACAAATACTTCTATGGATTATGCTCCAGTAAACTGGCTACTCGGACCCCCTCGACGAAAATTCACTAGACAAACTCGACAATCAGTTAAATCCCATTAATTCACTGTGGAGATCCCCAGATGCTGAAGAGCTTTCTACCTTAATACCTTCTTTCCTCGTGCTGCTGGCCTCTGGAACTCCTTGCCTGTCCCCTGTTTTCTCTGACGGTACTGACATGCAGACATTTAAAACTAATGTAAACAACATCTCGCTGGGCAGCTCCCAATTTAGATTTACCCCCCCCCCCAAACCTTCTCCTTTTTTTCTTAGTAGCCCCTTATGTCTAACGTGGCGGCCTGCCTTGTTTGGGGTGAACTATGTTAAAACAAATAACAAAATTGAAAGGAGCAAACATTCACAAATTAGCGTTGTTCGATGCAGCCGACAATATTCGAACTAAGCAGATGCAGATGAACTTCCCGCATCATTATCTTTTTCAAAACGGTCACCCCCTAATAGACACTTATTCAAATAACTGTTTCCTAAAACAGGTCTAATTATAAGTATACCCACTTAATCATCATTAGTCCTTTTTAAACACAGTTTCTTAATATCGATTTAATTAGCGAAAGTGTATCATTTTCCACAAATTAATAATCTGACGCATAATCATGGAGAGCGACGTTAAAGCATACATAAAAGTTGTGTTTGTTACTATAACTGTAAATAACTTATATATATATATATATATATATATATATATATATATATATATATATATATATATACAGGGTGGGCCAAAATAAGGGTCCTATCTTTAAATTTGAATAACTTGAATTTGAATAACTTCCACAAAATAAAAGTTAAACTCACCAAACTTTATGTGTGTGTAGACTGACCCTTCCGAGATTTTTTGAAATAAACAAAACAAATTTTAGCCGAAAAACACTTCTTAAAACTTACAAAAACTAAAGTATTGTTTTTTACACTGTTTTGAGTTTTTTAAGCAAAAATAATGTTTTCTAAATGAGGGTACGTTCCTTAGGGCTAATACGGCTCATGCTTGCTTCGGAAGGGGTCCTTTACTTATTCTAAAAAAAAAAATTTTTTTTAAATCAATAAATAAAAAAGTTATGAATTTTTAAAAATAGGACCCTTATTTTTGCCCACCCTGTATATATAATTACCAATGATGTAGATATCTCTGATATTGACGAGATGAAATGATAACATTATATTAATTAGATACAATGAAACATTTCGAAAGCAGAACAATAAAAACACTAAATGCAACTATACTAATAAAATATTTTTTATATGATAAAATCCAATACAATTTGATCAACACATGCAAATGAATGTATATATTTTATTATCTCGCCATATAAACATTGAAAGTGAGTGAGTTCAAACACCACGATGCAATATGGTATATATATAAATGGATAATATATTATTATTATTATATAAAGATGTAAAGTGTACGCTGACTGCACAGCATATACTCTCGAAACATACATCTACATAAGTCTAATTTTCGCATATATATATATATATATATATATATATATATATATATATATATATAATGATACAAGTTTGTTTTTTATCTACATACGTATACATTTCATCCTTACGGCAATCGCCATTGTAGGGAAGAATTATACCCACCGATCGCCGGGATTGAACCTCGAAACCCGAGGTATACATCAAACTCAAATTCGAACGGCTTTGTCAATAAGGCCGTCGCAAATAATTCGGTAAATCAGCGAGAGATTAATCCTACTTAAAAGCCGGCTGACGTAAAGAGCTCAACTTTTGAAAAAGGCATTGCACTAAAGTCGCGATGACAGTTTTATAT
Source organism: Sepiola atlantica (assembly GCA_963556195.1). Lineage (NCBI taxonomy): Eukaryota > Metazoa > Mollusca > Cephalopoda > Sepiida > Sepiolidae > Sepiola > Sepiola atlantica. The sequence continues at coordinate 46,967,495 of OY744546.1, forward strand.
ATATATATATATATATATATATATATATATATATAAGCCACATCTTTTATTTATGAATATTCTGCCATCTTGCCTAAAACCCATAGTTACTTTTTTTTAATTCCTTTTTCTTGTACAGTATGTTATATTCCACATTTAGAGCATTCCGAAGGAGTTATACAGTCGAAAGCGGTATAACGAAAAAGTGGCATTATTTGAAACTATAACTGTTTTAATTTGTCGATTTTACCTACTTAATGCACACTTAACATTTCAGGGGAATCACTTAGAACAACTGCGTATTACGGATACACGCTTTCTCTCTCTCTCGATATATATATATATATATATATATATATATATATATATATATATATTCAATATAAATATTTAAAGGAAAAGTGATACTATTCACCTGATACGATCATAGCTTTTTATAACTACAGATCGAAACATCGTCATAACATCGTACCGGCGTTTGAACATTTCTGTATAAATAATATATATATATATATATATATATATATATATATATATATATATATATATATATATATATATATATATATATATTAATGTTTTTATTTCTTCAAGAACTTTTTACTGTTTGTGAATTTTTCTGTTGGTGTTGTAGTAATGCAAAGACGATATTGATATAAAAATGTTGTTTGGCTCACGGCAAATGAAACGGGCCGTAAATATACATATCACAGAAATGTTATGTTTTTTTTGTAATGTGAAAACATAGAAATAAAAGTAATAACATAAAAAACATTGTTATTGGAATATAAATATAACCTGACATCAAAGAACAGTGCATAGTTAGGAGAGAATATCACATATATTCAAGACTTTATTTCAGCGTATTCACATCAAAACAAGATATATTCCAAACAGCAGTTAAAAGTATTTTATTCATCATTTGAGACGAATTACAAATATATTTTCATTTGTTGTGGTTTTGAAATTGACTGTTTACGAAAATGCCGCTATATTTTTGTATTCTCCCCTCAACAACATCTACATGGAGACACCGATTCTGAATAACACTCTTGCTTACACCCATGCTGCAATGTCGCAACACAGCGGTGTGTTGCTAACAGCCTTGCCATCATTGGTCGTCGGGAACCTAGTCGATGACGATTGCGTCTTATTCGCCGTCGGCTTACACACACGTTCGAGAGTCTTCAGCACCAACAGGAGCCGTTGTGGTCACTCAGTCGACGTATATGGACTCCACGCACTTTCTTGTAGAAGGAGCGCCAGCTGTACCACTAGATACAGCGCTATTAATGACATCGTTCAGATGGCCCTAGACGTCGCTGGCTAACCGTCGATCATTAATCCAGTTGGCCTCGACAGAGAGGATGGTAAACGGCTCAATTGAGTATTGATTTACTCCTCTCCAGGAGTTAGGCACAAGGCCAGTTTTTATCTTACTCCCACAAGTAAGATGTGACCCAAGGTCGGGTCGGGAAAGTGGGGTTTAAAAATTGCCTGTGCAGCCTCGTCGGCATTCCCCGGTAGGGGCGCCTTAGGCAGTAAGCAATAAACTTACTCCTCCCCAAAGAGGGGAGGCGAAACCTGGGAGGGGGGACCTCCTAGAACTGCACAGGACAGACCCATAGACCGGCGTAAATCAAGCCCCGAAGGCCAAGACAATACTAGTCTACGGGGTGCAGTATCCATCGGAACAGATACTACACTTTGATCTTAGCCAGTTCCTTTGCAAATAGCAAGTAACTTATATGGGATGCGACTTGTGTCGAAACTCTTGCGCCATCGCCAGTAAATAAACTAACAAATCTTTGACATGCAACAGCGTCAGCAGAGTACCGTAAGCAATCTAAATATGCTAGTCTTCTCGAAAGATTTGTCTTCCAACAGTTTGCTGTGGAGACGAGTGGAGCGATAAGCCCGCCACGAACGACTTCCTAAACAGCCTTGGTCTGTTAATGACGCGCCAAATCGGGCACCATCGTAGATTAATTGGCTTTACAGGAGACTCTTTATCCCCACCCTTAGTGGACACACTTTTAGCATGCTCTCGGCCTGCTGAGTTAGCAGGACATCCGATGAAACCGCATAATACTCGTATATTTCTTTCAAAAAAGGTAATTTATTTTATAAACTATCATTTCTTGTTATTTATTTAATAACAGTGTTTCATCTAAAAAAAATTTAAATAGAGGGGATAAAGTCAGCCTTTTCGTGGCGTCCTACCATAAGTACCTGCTAACAACAGCGAAACTGATGACTTTAGACCGCTTCCAGCGACCCCATCATCCTTTAACAACCGCGAAACTAATGACTGTACACTGCTCTCAGGGACCCCAACGTCCGAGGCAGCATGCACGCATATTCCGGCAGTGGACAATGCTCAACCGCCTCAGCACAGGTGTCGGCCGTTTCGCCGCGACCATGAAAGGATGGGGACTCAGGGACTCGGCTGTCTGCGACTGTGGTCACTGTGAACAGACAGTAGACCACATCATCGAGTCATGCCTCAAACATCGACCACCCTACGGCGAAGCCGGTATAGCTGTACTAGACAACAAAACATTAGCATGACTTTTCTCAACCGAGTTGGTGATGTAACAGTGAAATGCTCGGAAACAAAACGAAAGAATATCTAAAAAAATATTAATGAATAAAAGTTGTTTTATATTTGTTATTTCTTATTTTAATTAATAAAAATCTATAAAATCTAACAGTTTTGTTTCGATTCGTTTTTAGATTTTTTTTAGTTTTTTTCATTTCGTTTCTTTCTCTTCCATTCCCAGACTTGTAAATATCGCAGAAGAAAATAACCATCAAACAAACCAAATTATCACTTTCTGAAGCGTTTCTTCTACTTTTTCTATCAAGGTAGTTTTCTTTTTATCATTGATTTACTTTATGGAATCTACTTACGTAGATGAGGGTGTTTGTTTAAATGTAACTAAATTTCGTACATAAAAGAAAATGTTAGTATATGAAATCGGGTGATGACTTAGCAGACACATTAATGAACAAATTTACCCAAACATGTTTACTTTTTTTGATTTGATTTTTCATATTTGTGAATAAAGGAATTTAGATGATATTTATTTGTTTAAACGGAATTTTGAAATTCAGCACAATTCTAAGACTGAATGTACATAAAAATACCAACCTTTACTATCCAATTTTAATCGACTTCTTTAAATATATTTTGTTTTATATAAGTGGAAAAGGTATTTATGTAAATAAGTACCGATTTGCAGACAATCCATACACGGATCTGGTCCAGGCAATCATATACTGCATTTAATGTATCGTCAACAACCCCAAAACAATGGCCTCAGGTAACATAGTTGTAGAGGTAGGCGGAAGGGCAATGGAAGGAGAACATAGTGCACAACATTCAATCCCGGGTAACACCGAGTAGTCCTGCTGCAAGTATATAAACAGACACTTTCTAGTATTAAGATATACATTTAGAATTAAATACATGATTGAGAAAAAGTATAATGGATAAGTATATTTAATTTTGATTAAAGAAAGCACACTACACTCGTGGGGTCTGCATTTGTCCCGGCCATCCATAAAAGGGAATCCATAGTTTTACTTTATTTGATTTGATTCATCAATTTTATTTCAAAATAAAAACGAATGTTCATAGAAATATCGATCACAGAATTTCGCGAAATATTTGGTGCTTATACTGGCATAGTCACAGATTTCAGAAAAAAGACCAAGTGTGCTTCAAATGTTTTAATGCTAGAAATAAATAATGAAAATCATTTAAATAAAACCTGCACTTGTAACCTTTTTCCACATAAACAAAACAAAACAACCCTAGAAATTGTGTGGTATGAAATGTAAAAAGTAAGAGTGAAAAAGTGTGAATTATTCAAATTATTCGGACTACTAGACTACTATTCTACTCTTGCATATTATTCTCACAACGATTCGAGACATGTCACTCTTGCCCTTCTTCAGATGCGGCTTGTTAAACTCGGGAATCTTTATGTCGAACTCGGGAATCTTTATGTCGATCTCCGGAATATGAAACTGAACTTTTTTAAAAATCTACGATGGTAGATATGTCTCGTTCCGTCATCAATGCTCGGGTAGAAGTCTAAAGTAATTCTGAATTATATTCTTAGTATGTTTTGTATTAATGGTTTGAACTCTCAAGATCCACCAGTCTGTCACTTAGAACTTACTAAAATGGTTTATAGGTTCAGCCACGGGTCTATGTGGCTGACAGAACAATACCAATCTACTATTGTAGATTAAATATAGGTTTCAGTTCGAAATTCTATATATATTCTAGAGCTCGGACAAGATGCACCTGAAGAACCTCGGGGATTACATCGGTCGAACCGTTGTGAAGATTACACCCAAAATTAGAACAGTAGTAAGAATAATTAAAATAATACAAATAATAATCCTCATGCAAAAAAAAAGACTTATGAAAGTTAAAAGGGTAACATAGTTGTAGAGGTAGGCGGAAGGGCAATGGAAGGAGAACATAGTGCACAACATTCAATCCCGGGTAACACCGAGTAGTCCTGCTGCAAGTATATAAACAGACAATTTCTAGTATTAAGATATACATTTAGAATTAAATACAACCAATATTATTACGGACAGGAGAAAATATCACTGAACGGTTGTGCGCAGATCTGAAGCTGATTATATGGGCGTCATTTGCAGATAATTCCTAACAATGATGGTTGTGTAAAACAAGGAGTCTTCGCGATTTTCCTATCAGCAGATGCCAATCTCGTTTGACATCAAAGGAGTTAGGCTGGAAGGCATTCGAACGAAGTTTATAACACGTCAATATCACACGAGAATGCGTACTGCGAAAATGAAAGTTGAATTGCAACAAACGCTCAAGGCCGATTACTTAGATACGCCTGCACATGTGTCGTAAGTGAGCCATTGTCATTTGTGCGCATGTCCATAGTGACGTCTCTGCACCTAGGGAAAGTGCATTTCTCGGCTTCTTTCCTTCCCCCTTATTATTTCCTATATCGCTATATGTCTATCCCCTCTCTCTCTCTCTCTCTAGCTATCTCTCTCTCTCTCGTATACACACTCCCTCCACACTAGCAAGAGACAGAGAGAAAAATATATATGCATATATATATATATATATATTACTACCCTTCTCTCGCTCTCTCTCAATATATATATATATATATATATATATATAATAATAATAATAGTAATAATCCAGGTGAAAAATATCCACAGGGTGGTAATCCAGAGAATTTTAACCGGGTTCATAAAAAGTGCTCAATATCAAAATAGAGCTTTATATATGATAACTTTATTTACACAAACATGTACAAAATCTGCGACACTGGCATGTCGATGCTATCGATCAACAGTTACTATAAACTGAGATCTCATCAGGCAGAGTTAGAATCCGATCTTAACCTCAGATCATATTTGGAGAGAATGAAATGGAGGGATAGAGAAAGAGAAGAAGAAAAGTAATTTAACATTTCAAAAATTGAGGCCGTTAAAAAATTAAAATTAAAAATTAAAAATTAAAAATTAAAAATTAAAAATTAAAAATGTAAAAACAAAAAACAAAAAATCTAAAATCTAAAATCTGAAACAAACAGGGCAAATAAATAAATAAATAAATAAATAAAAATATAAGGTGGAAAGAGGGGCATATAATGAAGGGAGAGGTGATGGGAAGGTAGACACATAAAGGAAATATATATATATATATATATATATATATATATATATATATATATATATATATAGTGCGACAAGCGATATTAACTTTTTTATAAAAAAATATTATTCTCCAATTCTCCATGACTCAATTTCGGAAATATTTGCTACGGTAATATACTAGCACACTGTTATAAACATATTGCTAAAAATAATCACAAACTCAGAACTAGTATTTGCAAAATAACATATTTGTTAAAATCACTGAAAGTTTACAGACCGATGGTAATAGCTTTTCAATTAAAACAGCCACGGTAACGCTTATTAGTGAAAATAAGGAACACATAAATAAAATAAAGGTTAAATCCAACAATTAATTAAAATAAGTAAATATATAATAATATATAGTTCAATACACATGATGAACAAATACCTTATTTACTTACACAATCACCATAGACTTTTATAAGTTGTTTTGACTGAATTAGTAAATTTATTAATAGTGCCGGGTAGTACTGCCCTTTCTATTGTATGAAAGGTTTCCCATAATTCTGTTTAAAAAAAAAATTCACGTCCATTGGCATAAACATTTCGTTTAATGATATGCTACAAGTGTTATATTAGGGTAATCAATCTGAAGAAAGATGGATGCAAGATCCTTAATTGTTTACCTTTGATGCTTAAAGATGCTAAGAATGCTTGGGTGGTATGGACAAAATTCCGTAGAAACATTTATGTCATCTAGCCAAAGTACCATATATTATCTAAAGAGATCGTAATAGGCAGCAGACGTGATTTTTGCTTCTACGGGTACTCTTATACAATCAACAGGTGTATCTCCAATGATACCCGCCCATATAATGGATCCTCCATGCTTTCTTGTCGTCATAAACGATGGTGACTTTCATCTCCGGAATAAACTCTATCCTTTCATCTTGCTATCAGGTCGATCAAGGTGTGCCCGGGTTTCATCAGTGTAAGGAACCTTACTCATATCCATCGTCATATATTTCTTTATCCAGTGCATTCTCAAATGTGTGTGTCTTGGTGTAAACTAAGGCTTTATAAGTGGAACTTTCACAAAAGCCATTGTTTGAAGAGTTGCATTCCTTATTGATCTTGGTACGTCAGAACACCCAGCTGCTGTAAAGATTGATTTTCTTGAATGTTCAGGTTTTCTCTGGAGATGAGGAACAATATTCCTCAACTCCTAGTTGATGGCAGTCTTGTATATTCCAGCCTCTTATCGTTGTTCGCTTCCGGGAAGGTCTTATAGAGATCATTTTATAATATCCACGTGGCGACTTATTTTTCGGGCAATAAAACTAAATTATGAAGTAAAATGGCGAGAATGTTTCGTGATTTTTTTTTAAAACTTTTATTCTTGCTCTGTATTACATTGAACGATCTTACTAAACATTACCTACAAAAATGTGTCTATCTTTCACGGATGTTACACACATTATATATACAATATATATATATATATATATATATATATATATATATATATATATATATATATATATATATAAATATATATATATATGTGTGTAGGAAGCATCTTTTCTTGCAGGCAAGTGTTGTTGAATATAAGAGACAACTCATGTCTAGATATCCTTCCGTAGATCCTTTCAATAGTCCGAATTAAGATCTTAGTTTCGGAGGGGTATTGGCTGATGAATTTGTCATAGTTTGGATTTGTCTCCCAAGTACTTTCGGACCCATCTGGGTCCATCTTCGAGGGAATGAGGTTAATCAGGTATAGACCATGTGTTAGTATTTATAGAAGATTTTTGGCGGGAAGTATGTACTACGTACGTAACTATATTTGGAGCTATAAACATTTTAGAATATTACTACTAATATTAAAGTTAATTCGATTGGTCAGGGTTTTTTGGGTTTTTATATAGGGCTTATAATATGCAAACTATGGCAAATTAATCCGCCAATTCCCCTCCAAAACTAAGTTCTAAATTCGGACTATTGAAAGGATTTACCAAAGGATATCTTGACATGACTTGTCTCTTATATTCAACAATATATATACATATATATATATATATATATATATATATATATATATATATATATATTATTTTTATATATATATATATATATGTACATATGTATATATAGAGAGAAAGAGAGTAAGAGAGAGAACGAGAGAGAAAGAGATATAGCAATCTGCAACCGTTCGTTTACGTTGTATCACAAAATGACATACTACACACTAACAGAGAGCTGAATCAACGAGTAATAGAGAAATGCCGACATTCTTCGGCTCCTTTCCTATATAATTGAATTACACAAAATACATTTAATATGCTTCGTTATTGGTTTACGCTACATTGACAAAAATCTATTTTAATTGTGGTTATTTAAAATTTAATCAGTGTTGCTCTATTCCTGTAAAGTTTCTGTCTATTACCCTCGCCCTATCTCATGTTGTCAGACCAGCTGCTTTTATTTTGTATGATATCTAACACTCTGGCTTCAGTTTCTATAGAGAGAAAGATGGAAAAGCATAAAGTGGAAGCGAAAGAATGTAGTGTGGGAGAGAGACAGACAGACAGACAGACAGACAGACAGACAGACAAAAAAAGGGAAAATATAGCAAAAAAAAACGGAGATTCATTTTGGATTTTGTAATTTTATTGTTTTTTAAATTACACTTGCTTTTACAACTTTCTTATTTTATACAAGCTGGGGGTATTTTTGGAATCGTTTTGGACACATAAGTACTGTCTTGTTGAATGAGATAAAGTGCGATTTGATTCTTCGAGAAAGTCATAGTTTTGTTGTCGGTCACATGATCTGTTCCCTGTTATTTTGTATTGACCCACAGTGCCTACATGGTGCTACAAGCTTTCTCTAAAAAAAACTGATCATGTATTACATCTTGACACCGTAAGACGCCCATAAACAAAAGGTATTTTTTCAGCATTTTTTATTTTCATACCAGCCGGAACAACTTAGCACATTTTGATCCTAGATTCTGATTCGCAAGACCCTTTTCTTTGAATTAGGTATGGTTCAGTTCAGTCTTAGGAAGCTATATTTCAAGATATTACGTTTTGCTTATGGATGTTTATTGCCGGATGTTTGATGCGCCCCTACCACGGAATGCAACCTGGTTCGGTCACGCTTGTTATTGAATTTTTACAGAATGTGACTAGTTCTGTATTGCAACATACACTTGGCCATTCCCTTTCCCCGTAATTTAATTATCCTGATTCTAATAATGTAACACGTGCTCAATAAGTAACCCAACGGGTAATATATTTTAGTATATATATATTGGTTGAGAGAACAACAAAGAATATTATTGGATAACTAGTTAGCCGTGTATATAAAAACCCCGGCAAAAATAACTCCATGCATTCTAGCCTGAAGATTCTTCCCGGTGATGAAACGCGGGAGCCTCTGTGTGGCTTAATTGCCATAAATATATTTTCATAGCTTACTACCTAGCTCTACTTACGTATCGAGCACTGTTGAAGTAAATACTGAAAATTGATGCATAAAAAATAATATCTCCTTATAAAATTTGATGTGGATACATGAAATACTAATATATATATATATATATATATATATATATATATATATATATATATATATATATATATATATATATGTTCTGTGTATTTAGGCAGCATTTTTCATTAATACAAATGTTGGTAAAAACAACAGAACTCTTCTGTTTTGTTAGTCCTTTTTAATCTTTTAAATTCGTTGAATGAATTTTTCATGTTGACATCGAATGAATTAATAAATGAACCGTATGTTACACGAACGTTTTCGATTCCTTCTGGGATCATCATCAGGTTTTTGATGGTATATAATGGTAAAACATGACTAAAAGTGGATGAAAGAATGGAAGTTTTTAAAATACTACGGCAAACCGTGAACGCAAAAACGAACGTCTACATTGTTGAAATGAGACGATGAATTGAATCTTTAATTCATTTATGTATTTTTTTAATTTTTATTTTAAAGTAATAGCCGATTTATTTTAGTTTGTTGGAATAATTATGGAGAAGAAAAAGGGGAGATAGGTAATAATTAATTTAATAGGATGTCCCTATTTTTATAATTTGAATTGAGCGACACCGGTGGTGTCGCTAAACTATAATAGGCATTTTAAAATCATTTTGCTGGTCTCGTATGCTATATTATTTATTTTAGGTTGTTGTGCTTTAATATATGAGGCCTCGAGTATTTTTAATTTTTTAAAGTTTGTCTCAGAATGTATTATTTTGGTGTTACTTACTGATACACCGGCCGTTCTTACACAGGAGAAACTGCACCGGTTGTCACTATAAATAGTGCGAGTCACCAGAGACACAGAAAAGACAAAACACAGTCTTGTAACTGTCTAACCAAGTGCTAGTCACTTTCTTACTTTGTAATACACTTGTTAAACCAACCCTCGACTTGACTTCCTTTATTAATTACTTACTAAAATGTGTCTTAATTCTGATTGAGGGCAATTGTGCATTTGTAGGTGTTTGTGGATTGAGCTGGAATAGACCTCGTCAACAAATTCCTTAAATCGATCGCTATATATTTAAATCAAGGGCAGAGTTATACGAAAGATCGATTATAAATCTCGGTAAAATAAATCTCCTTCTTAGTGAGGGTGGGCAGTTGTTTGTATTTTTTTGAATCAACCGCTACTTATAATTGTCACCCAAAACATACAAATATCTATTTTGTTTGATTACAAAAGTCGATAAATCCTACTTTAATCACCGAAATTACAAGGTTGTTTCAACTGCTTTTTTAACGAATGAATACTCTAATACTTATAATTATTTTATTTAGGTTATATATATCCCGGGCAACGTCGGGGTAGGGGTCCTGCTAGTGAACATATATATATATATATATATATATATATATATATATATATATATATATATATATATATAAGTAAATTTCGCGTAGAACAAAATCGTAGGATAAATTGCATAGGAAACATTTTTTAATCAATGTAACGTTGAAAAAAAAAGAGAATTGCTAAAATGTTCCTTAAGGCCTTATCGTCTGACCCTCTGAAAAGAAAACGTCAGAATGATAAATTAAACACTAAGAAAATGGAATGAGATATGAGGGGAAAAATTGTTTCAATGGCAGAAAACGATTGAGAGAGAAAAAACAATGTAAATCTCTCAACATTATGGTGGTTTTGAATCATTAAAGATCTCCAACTGATGCTTCAAAATATTTTGTCTACACATGCTAGGTCGAGAATTGTTAATAACTAACGCCTCACTAATATTGAGATTATAGTTCGACCTGGCACTGTGTAAAACAGAAAACCACCCATCGGAATAGTTGTCAGAACAACTATTTGTACTAACGATGTGATTACCGATGGCTGATTCCTGTGCCTGAAAGTTTTCGGATGATCTCGAAACCTTGTGTAAGCGAATATCACGTGGTATGTGTTGGGATATTCTAAATTCTAATCTTTGTGATGTTTCTCTCTATATATATATATAAATATTACACAGAGAGACAGAGAGAGAAAGATAGACAGAGAGAGAGAGAGAGAGAGAGTTAGACATATTACGTTTCAGTACAACCTCGTCCTCATCGGAGCCGATGTTTTGAATGAAAATATTTCAATTAAAAAGAGTCCGAATAAGAGATTTCAGATACTCAAATTTAACAATAAGTGACAGCCACTGTCAGGACAAGTACACTTTCACGACGGTGTCAAAAACTGTTTGCCTTAAATCGCTAATTCTACTACCCCTTTTTGCTTTAACCGTCCTCAGATCTTACAGACTCAAATAATATCACTATTTTTCGTGAGTGTAGATATATACATAAACACGACACAGAGCAAAGACACAAACGCATTCCACACCCATTCATAAAAGAATATATATCTATATAGATATGCTAAAATACATGCACACACATATACGTGATGTGTATATGTCATGACATTGTTTACATATATGATATAAATATGCTACCAGCTAACATCACAGGCTCCAATTTCATACACAGTCATATAAGTTCTAAAAGAACATATTGATACGCGTACACATATCTACATTCATATTCAAACATCTTCAATACAAGGAAGGTCTCTGTAAATATACATTATATATGTTGTATACTGGTAAGTAGTCGCCGAATTCCGCTATTTAGAGTTAAAGTTCTTCTCTATTTACTAACTAGTTGACAGTGGCCTGCGGGTATGATTTTCGACTACGAATCAATGGTGATTTGTGTTCGGGGTTCGCGCCCGCTGACCGTTGGGAATTAGTACCTAGACTGTAGATTGCGTTAGCATGAAACATCGATGTCTCTAGGTATTTAAATATTTAATATTTATTTATATAAAAAAATATTATTGTTTATCAGCCCCCTCCCTCGGAGGCTGGGCACTTTCGAGGAGCTGTAATAACAAGCAGTACAAATAGCTATATGCATGATCCGACGTTTCGTAGATCACTCTTATTTGCTTGGTAAGTTGTCGCCGAATTCCGCTATTTACATTTAAAGTTATATACTATCAAAAAACTACTAGCCTCCCGAGACGGTATTAATCTACAAAATAAGAAAGAGACAAGTTTCCTTTCACGTTATTTTGGTAATTAAAAAAAAAACAACTAAGAGAAGAGTGTCATAGTGTTATTTTATATATTCTAATGTTTGTATTTGATTTTGTATAAGCATAAAAATACATTTCCTATAATAAAAGGAGCGATTGTCCAGAATAAGCAACAAAAAATGTGACAAACACATATAATCAACAAAGAACTGTTACCAAATGCAAGAAAGTTACCTTTAGACTGAGCTGCTTATGTTTTGTGCGTTTTAGAAAATTATCAAGCGTGTTCATATCATTTAATAATTCTGCTGAACTCGAGCGCGTTACAGTTTCATTTTTAAGATTGCGTAAATGGACAACACTGAAGTTTGTTTAATGAGATTCTCGTCTTTCGGGGTGAAAAATAAACAAACAAATATTTAACAAATAACTGTCCTACACGCTTTAAAATTTAGTTGCTACATAATAGAA
>OY744546.1:46990188-47060188 GCA_963556195.1 Sepiola atlantica
ATATATATATATAAATATATGTATATATTCATATATATATATATACATACATATATATATATATATATATATATATATATATATATATATATATATATATATATATATATATATTTCCCTGAATATTAGTTTTGATCACTTTTCATTCCCGTTGCGATATTTAAATTCAATATATTATGTTACACAACGTAATGCTGCTACTCGATCAGAATCAATTGCATAATTTAGATTTGAGAAAATGTCAAAAATCTAGACTTTATACTTAAGGGAGCCTAACAAGATATTAGAATTCGGTAATTCTTGCTTTATTTCTGTCTATTCACTATGGTTCAAATTTAGTTCAAATATGAAAGATATACACTTTTGAAATGAGAAGTGCCGACGTTTTGATTGCACAGAACACACTGGCAATACTTCAAAGAGACGGAACTTTAGGAAGATTATTTTATTAATTTATGTCTAATACATATCCTGACTATAGAATCATTTATATGTATATATATATATATATATATATATATATATATATATATATATATATATATATATATATATAGTGGGATGAAGAGACAGAGAGAGAAGAAAGAGACATACATATGCAGACGGCTGTTAATAGACATTATTCTCCATGTGTTATATGTTTTTACGAAATCAAAAACGAAAACAATATCTTAGTAGTTAAGCCTGCGACATAATGGCTTGTTTATCAGTCTGTATTATTGAAGATTATACTTTTTTGAATGTCATTAAAAAATATTGTTTTCTCATCATATGTTTCATTAGTTTTTTGGATCGATACTTTTCCAATAGCTTCCCTCAGTTTTCCCTAAATGATTAGAAATGCAGAATCAGGTTAAAATGTAATCTCTTTGTTTTAAACGCGTAAACCAATTCTGCATTTCGAATCTTTAAAATATGAACCTTAATTTTGTATGCTATTTAATAATCCATAGTAAATAGTTAAACCAACATCGAATTAGTAAAATATTACAATTTTAAAATGTAATTATAGTAAAGTAGAGCGATCCAGTTGAAATAATGCGATACATTCTGAACAGATATGTCTAATTTACAGTTTGTATATTTCTTTTATAAATAATAAATATCTGTCAAGATCAACATTATGAAGAGAAACATAACTATTTATTCTTCTGACAGGTGGAAAGAATATTTTTGTTCTCATTACTTCATTATAATTCAAACTGTGTGATGTATTTGTGAAACGGAAAGAGCGTATTCGTATTAATTCGGGTCAGAAACATTATATGAAATTGTTACGGACTCGAATTAATTAATACGAAAATGGGAATGACACAACGCTCTTTACGTTTCATAAAAACATCACACATTTTGAATTATAACGCCTATTGTTTGCTAGAAAAAAAGAACAAGAACTGTTTTTCCACTATTTACCAATAAGAGCCATTGATAAGATAAACCTAAAGATGGTCGGATGTTACATCCGCTTAAACATTGCGAGAATAACACGCAAGATGAGAACAGTTGTCCGAACAATCTAAATAACAGATAACCTTTTTTTTTGCATTGAAACTTTGGTCATTTGGCGAACCCATCTTTAAAAAAAAGGGGTGGAGAATAATAAAGTGCGTACCAATATAAAATTGCTTTAATGTATGATTATATGTATTTGACCAAGATAAAAGTGTAGTATCTTTTCCGATGGATACTACACCCTATAGACCGATGTCGTATTGGCCTTCGGGCCTTGATTCCGCAGGTTTGTGGGGTTGTCCTGTTCAGTTCTAGGAGGTCCACCCTTCCAGGCTTTGCCTCCCCTCTTTGGGGAGGAGTAAGTTTATTGCTCACTGCCTGAGGCGCCCCTACCGGGGAATGCCGACGGGGCTGCCCAGCCATTTTTTGTAGACCAGAGTGCTCAAATTCTCGGGCGCTGGCTTTTCAAATCCCACTTTCCCGACCTTGTGTCACATCTTACCTTGTGGGAATAAAGTAAATAAAATAATTATATGCATGAGTTGAAGTAAATGCTTGAGTAGAGCTCGGGATGATTAAAGATTATGACTTACATCTATCAACTTCTAAGTAAAATGTGATGTACAACTGCTCGGTAAATAAGTAAAGTCAACTCTAACTAATCAAAAAATATTTAACACATTAAATTCTAAATCCATTTAATAGTGAATGAGTAAGGGAACATGCATACAATGTATTTTATTACCTCAGTTTTTATATTTTATAATCCTTTTTCATATAAGTTTATATAAAAAAAATTACAGTATAGTTTAAACAGGAAAATAGAAACAAATACATGATAAATATTTTTTACTAAAAAACATTATGATTTTATTTAGTACAGACCTGTATACATGTAATGACCTGAAACTGTTTTCAATGTTTTCTTTTATTTCAATGAAAAAATACAAAAAAGAAATGATTTACCTACCTGTGACCACGTCGATTGTGCGTTTCTAGTCGGATTAAGGTTTCGTTGTTTCCGTTGTATGATGAAAAATACTAAAAAGAAATGATTTACCTACCTGTGACCACGTCGATTGTGCGTTTCTAGTCGGATTAAGGTTTCGTTGTTTCCGTTGTAAGATGAAAAAATACTAAAAAGAAATGATTTACCTACCTGTGACCACGTCGATTGTGCGTTTCTAGTCGGATTAAGGTTTCGTTGTTTCCGTTGTAAGATGAAAAAATACTAAAAAGAAATGATTTACCTACCTGTGACCACGTCGATTGTGCGTTTCTAGTCGGATTAAGGTTTCGTTGTTTCCGTTGTAAGATGAAAAAATACTAAAAAGAAATGATTTACCTACCTGTGACACCGTCCATGGTGCGTTTCTAGTCGGATTGGTGTTTCGTTGTAAGGTAAAGCTAGGTTTATTTCAGAAATGTAGCCACGCCAACAGTTAAGTTACAAGCGGACAGTTATTTCTCGCGTATCGAAAGAAGAGATTTGAACGTAATCAAATTTTGAAATAAAAAAACTTTAACAATGTTAGACGTATACATGTCGGTAGAAAATTTAATTATGATGCGTTTTGTAAAAAAATACTTTTACGTATATATATATATATATATATATATATATATATATGAATATAAATAAATATTTATTAATCATTTTAATACCTACAGACATCGATGTTTAATGCTAACGCAATCTTCAGAGTAGGAACTAATTCTCAACGGTCGGTGGGCGCGAACCCCGATCACAAATCGCCACAAGAGTCTTATCCCATCGGCCATAGACAATTAGTTAGTAAATAGAGAGGAATTTAAAATGTAAATAGCGAGTCAGCGGCTTGATACCAAGCAGTTTAGAGTATTTCGATTTATCTGCTGTTAATCCATGATTCAATATTTCTTAGTAAAGTAATTAATTTAAAAAAGAAAAACTTACATTTTAATTATTCTAATGAGCTGTAAATTGTAATGCCTGAAACAACCTAGCCCCCTACAAAATGTGTATCTATGTAGCTCTATGTAGCTCTCTCACGGGTTATTGTATTCACACACTTCCTTAGACTTCCTGAAGTTCGTAAGAATTTAGAGAAAGAGTTGCGCCTACGTTTCATCTGATTTACATAGTGTGTTCGTACTCACCATTGACACGTATATTAATTAATAACAAACTAATATAGCTAGTTCTTTCTGTATTACTCACAAGAATAATACAGAAGTAAAAAGGGTAATTAGTTTTAGGTAGGCAAGATTTATCTCCTAACATATATATCACAGTTATTGAACTTTCGAGTTAAAATTAAAACTTTCGAAGTAAAATAAATGACAAAAATTGTGATACAACGTGATGATGTATCACCGGAAAAGCGGTTTACCAGAATAATTGTTTTATAACATCAATACTGTGTAATTTACATTGTATTTAAATGACATGTAACTTTCAAAGCACCGTTCTCTCTCGGTCAACCATATATTCGATCACATATATTTGGAGATTGTTGTAGCAGAATTGCTGACAGACGTTTGCGGTTCTTCCGTTACAACTCAAAAATAAATAAAAAGGCAGTATGAAAAAACAATTAAACACCTTATGGTCCGGAGGTAGTAGCAAGAAGTAAAACAAAACAGTGAATAAAATATTAAGATAGGGAAAAGACAGAGTTGTATTGATAGATACACCCGGGAAATGTCATAGTAAAATAAATATGTGTTTTTTTTAAAGAGAGCTTTCGACTGATGATCGTTCAAATCAATTTTTCTGAGAAATTCCAAGCTGAGTAAATCATGTTCGTGAAACCTCGGTGTGTATCATGTGATAAGGCCTGTATATTTGCAATAATATATATATATATATATATGTGTGTATATATGTATATGTACTTATATGTATATATGTATACATATATATGTATATATGTATAAATATATGTATATATACATATATTTATATATATTTATATTTATTTATATATATACATATATATACATATATTTATATCTAAATATATATGTTTATATATTTATATATATATTAATAAATGTATATATATATTTATATATATTTTAATTGATTGATTGTGAGACACAATGTGCAATTACAAAGTAGAAAGCATACTATAATAATTACAATATAAGGCCTTATGACATAATGGACACACAGGTTTCACGAACATACTTTACACAACTTAGAATTTCTGGCAAAAATTAATCTGAATGATTATCAGTCGAAAGTCTCTTACACTTGATTTCTCGCTGATTAGGACAATTGGTCTTCTCTAGGATTTGGGTAGCAATAAGCCTCTCCAAAGTCGCACCATTCTCCGCACTTTTCCAGAGAGGGTCTGGTTTGTACTGTCCCTCCTCAGTCTTCTTATCGTCCTCTACCGTCTACAAATATGTTGTCTAGTGTCAGCCTAAGCTGGCACCATCTTTTATTTTTTTCATTTTTTTTTTTAATATGTGGGATGGATGAGGAGGGAAGGGGGAGAGCTTATGGTGTTTCTTGTAATTTCTGTCCCTTGGTTTATTTTTGTGTGGTGTTAGCTGAGGCCGGTGTAAGTTATTGGAGGGGGGAGATTAATAAGTGATGTTTCTTGCAGTTTCTGTTCCTTGGTTCGTGTGTTGGTGTTATTTGTGTAGTTTTGTTTTCTCCCTGTTGTAAATTCCTTGTAACTTGGTTACCCTTTGTTGCTTATGCGGGTTGGTTTCCGCATTCAAACTTTTTTTCTTAAGATTGCAACTGTTTTGATCATTGCCGTCCTATTTTCTCCCAGTCTTTTCTCCAGTGTTTGATTGTTCTTAGTGCTCTTACGATTATTGGTATTATACCGACTTTCTTCATACTCCATATGCCTTTCAATTCGCTGGCTAGTTCTGTGTATTTGCTTCGTTTTTCCGTGTCTTTGATCTCTATGGACTGCTGGAACGGCGAAGTCTACGATTTAGCAAGATTTTTCTTTCGTGTCGATTATAATAACATCAGGTCTCCTTGCTTGTATGAGTTTATCCATTTGTATATCCATACCCCAGAAGATTTTGTGTGTTTCGTATTCTCGTACTGTTTTAAGTTTATGTTTGTATCATTTGTATGCGTATGCGAAATTCAATTGTTTGCACAGTTCCCAGTGTACTCCTTTCCCTACACATTCATGTCTGTTCTTGTATTCTTTTTGAACGAGTTTGCTACATTCACTTATTATATGATATACTGTTTCGTCTCTATGTCCACACAGTCTGTATTTACTGTTTTCCTGGGTTTTATACTATTTTAGCTTTAATGTAGTTTGTCCTTATCGCATTGTTCTATGCAGCTATCAGTAAAGATTATGTTTCTCTTTTCAAGTTTCCTTTTCTTAGCCATGTCCAGTTGATTTTCATTGGTTTCTTCTATTGTCAGTCTTATGAAGCGTCCATTTAGTTGTTTTTTTACCCAACTTTGTATTTTATTGTCTGTTTGCGTCCGGTTTCAGTGCTATCTGCGTTGTTCGTTGGAACGGCGTTTCTTGCTGCGGTGATCAGCCTTTGTGTGTCCTGGTGTATGTATTTCTCCGGATCTTTATTAGTGTCGTCCGCACAGTCTTCTATACTTATTAGTACACTCCCCATTCATTTCTCTTCTCGTAGAGTCTATCTGCATCGTCGTTTGGATGTAGTGCGTTGTGCATTGTCATTCATTTTTTAATCTTCTGGTCAAGGTGCCTGAGTTGTTCTTAAGTCCAGCTTATGAATGGTTCAGAGTACCTTATTAGTGATACTGCTAATGTATTTATTCCTTTTATTATGTTTCTGCAATATAATTTCGTTCTAAGGGCTTTCTTGTTCTTTTCAGATATTCTTCTCCAATCTCCTATTTCATTTTTGTTGATTTAATTTTGTCTGCTTCCGAAACCCTTAAATTCTGTTCGCCTAGCACCCACATCTGCTCTTGGTTGGGTAGTTCTATGCCTCAGTCGTCTCTAGCTTTTCTAGTTTAATCTCTAGCAATGCTCGTTTTTCTATTCTGAATTCCATTTGAAACGATCGTACACAAACAGTTGTTATGAACAATATATAGTGTGCGTATATATCCCTATATAATATAGTCGAAAATGTTTAAAATTACTAGCTCAATGAAGTTATATTTCCGGCTTCAGAGCATATATACTGCTTTGTTGCATTCCAATGATTAATTTTTATTCATTTATCTATTTTTATTTCGAATCGAAAAAGAGGATCCGAGCTTTACTTGTTTGAATCTAAGATGGCGGTTTATATATCGGCTACAGCTAGTGTCCGGTGTTTTTATTTGGGGTGAATTTCTTTGATGGCATATTTAATGTGAGTTTTTCGTGTTTTTGATTTTCTGTTTATTTTTCGTCTTTCTTTTTTTTAACCTTTTTTCTTTCTGTTTTGGAATAGTGTGCTTTTTATTTTATTATTAAATAAACAATTATCAGAAGTCTGTTGAACGGGGAACTGTATCTTTCTTTACGGGTTAAGAGGCACATAAGACGGAATAAAAAATGTAGCCATTCACCGAAATGTAATATATATATATATATATATATATATATATATAAATAAAAATGATGATTGTGAACTGAATCTTTTTATCATTGAAATGCAATCAATCAATCGATCAATCAATATATATATATATATATATATATATATATATATATATATATATATATATATATATATATGCATATATATAATATATATATATAATGATATATATATATATATATATTAATTTTCTTATCTTTTTGTTATGGCTGGAGATGGGGCATCCTACCAGATGCCAGACATTCTCCGGCTATTTAAGACACTCCTACCCAGTTATCTTTTAAAGATCCTAACCGTCCCTTTTAAGTAAAATTGTGTGTATCTCTCTTGCACTCGGATCACCGGGTATATTCACCAGATAGTTTTTGAAATTCGTTTTTATTAGTCATATATATATATATATATATATATATATATATATATATAATTCTTCATAATTTGCTCAAGTAAAATTGGTAAATTGGTGTACACGGTTGCTATTCCTGATCTCCAAAATTCGTCACTCCCACACTACTTTTAATTCTTATCTTCCAAGTGTCATTCCCATTTTTCGACCGAAAATGTTACATTTTTTCGGAAAAAGAAATCTCCAAACAATTATTTTACATATGAAAGAAAAGAGTGATGCCTGTTAAAGTATATCTATATGTTATATCGAATATGGCATGGGTATGATATACACTGCATATAATGATGGGAAAATACATTTACATATTTTACTACTGGTGACTTGGTATCCTCTTGTCTGAAGTCGAAACTGTACTATGACTTATATTCAATTGTTGACATAATTTTAACTTAAATTAAAGACAACGCCACTTAGATTTCATGCTTGAGTCAGATCTGAACTCACGACTTTGAGTTTACGAGAAAATTTCTCTGAACCACTGAGGATCTACTTCGATGATTTTTTAAAGTTTATTATTGTCATGAAAAAATGTTCGCCATTTTTATTCTATCACTAATCGATATGTGGTATCTGTCTGTCTGTCTTAAACCGAAAGTATAGTATTATATTTTTACTTGTACAGTTTAACTATCTTTTAATTCAGTGGGTAGTGCAGTATCTGTTCTGTTGTTTTCATTATACTATCCTCACATGCATTCACTTTGTATGTGGGTGGTAGCGTGTGTCATTGAGGTATTGTTACAACCGGCTGTTTATTAATAAACTAATCACTTAACATTCATTATATATAAGCAAAACTATTTTACTCCTGATAGAATATTTTGCTAGTCAGTGAGAACAAATGCAAGCAAACACTATGAATACATCTTTTAGATATCGAGAACTTTAGAAATAATAATTTTTAGCAAAGTTACTTAATCTGTGAAAATGTTGATATGCCGTGCAGCGAATCAAACAAACAAGATATAACTGAAAAAAGACAATATCTACTCGTGAAAAAACCTCAGACATTGCTAATCTCTACAAATCGAAAATGTCCTAAGTATTTAAAATGTGTCTACACGTGCACGGTACCAGGTAGTACGTTACGCGATAATACGAGCACTTATTATTTCGTCTTTTAAAAAATTGGTGTAATTACTCCCAATTCTTGCATTACGAGAATGATATAAATGCGATATAGTTCCAGGAAGAAAAAGAAGAAAAAAAAACGAAGAACAAAATTCATGGAGTTTATAAAGATTTCAAAAATAGGCGTGGGCGGTGATATAAGCAGATGAATGTATGGTGAAAAGGCGTGAAATATAGCAAGATAAAAAGGACAGGAGAAGTGGTTTAGTGAGAAAAGAAAGAAAATAAAAAAGGAAGACATTAAAGCAGCCAAAGTGTCACCTGGGATTGAGGACCGTTGGCAATGCTTAAAGATGGGGCATATGTCCCATCCCGCATGTCACTGATAGTTTTTTTAAATGACGTCATAACAGTCGTTCGAAACCGTAGCTCGATCTCATTGCTATTATGCTTGTATAACGTATCAACTACCCCGCTTCTGGGATGGTCCACTTAATGGTGACAATGATGAGCATGACAGTGCTCCTAGAGGTGACAAGTGATCTTATTGAAACTAATAAAAGAAAAAAAATATTCAGAAGACAGCTACTTGCTGGCGGCTAAAGCTTGGACGGATCGGACAGTGGTGTGGCGCGGAGAGTGTGAACAGCTTCAGAATTGGCACACAATAAAAATATGTTTAATCTTGCAATGACTCCCTTTTTATTCCGATATAACGTGACATTATACATAAATCGACCGATGGGTGAACACGCGTATTTTGAATATATATATATATATATATATATATATATATATATATATATATATATATATATGTATATATGTGTGTGTGTGTGTGTGTGTGTATATTTATTATTTACGATCAGAATTCTATGGTGTTAGCTTAATAGAGATTAGTTTTTTTTAAACTCCAAAGCAATTAATACTTACAAAAAGGAACATTAGATTCAATTGAACATTTATTAATGTATTTTTAAATAGACAAAGTTCTTTACGCTTCGTTTCATAATAAAGCATACAAGCAAACAGAGTTATATAGCTTTAATTTTCAATGAGTGTGACACATCAGAAAGAAATCATGTTCAAAACATAAGAATTACAAATTTTAAATTACATTATTAAATCATTTATATATGTGTGAGTTCCCAATTTCCCTGTGAAACTGCAAGAATCGCTGGACTGTTAAACTAATGCATAGTATTTTTTTAAAATAAATTGCCTCTCCCTATATATATATATATATATATATATATATATATATATGTATATATATATATATATATATATATATATATATATATATATATATATATATATATATATATATATATATATATATATATATATATATATATATATATATATATATATATATACTAGCCCGGCGCTGTCCGGAGATATAAAAACAAAATAGAAGAAGTTAAATAGGCTGTGCAAATGTTTATGTTAACATTTCTGTCTTTACCACTCATTCTCTCAAGCCGTCTCTTTATTTTCTCCTTTTCTCTTTTAATACTGTAATGTAAGTAACGAAGCGTCTACATAACTGTCAAATGTACCGTTAACATCGAGGTATGAAGATAAATAATGTTGATAATGATTATTGATTACGGTCAATTAGAACAAATAGTCCTGGTCTATTCCTTATTTTTGCCCCCCCCCGCCCGAATTTGAGAATAATATGAAGATAAATAAAGTTGATCAAGACAATAGTCCGAAGAGATGCAATATATACCAGTTACCAAAAGTTATATTGTAATCTTACCATTTTTATCTCGGACAACGCCAAGTAGAATAAATAGTACTGGTATATTTATAAGTTATTGTTCCCCTCCAATTTCAGAATGATATGAAGATAACTGATGTTGATGAAGAAAAAAAAACTCCGAAGAGATGTAATATATACCAGTTACCTAAAGTAATACTGTAATCTTACAATTTGCTCTCGTACAACACCAAGTAGAACTACTGATCCTGACAATTCTTTATTTATCACACCTTCATTTTAACATATAAAGAAAATACATAATGTTCCTGAAGTCAATATTCCGAAGAGATATACTGTATATTACTTACCAAAAGTATTACTATAATATATAATATTACACTTTTAGATCCCTGACAACGCCGAGAAGAACAAATGGATGCGTTCAATACATAATTTCCTCCCCACTTCCCTTTCAACAAATAAAAAAGATGGTGATGAATTCAATTATCTGCAGAGATTTTCTATATATCTCTTGCCAAAAGTACAGGTAAACTTCGGTATCTCGAACACCGATGTCTCGAATACAACGCAAATCTCGAAGTCATTTAGCGGTCCCGACCGTTTATTGGTGTCAATTTCAAACTTCGATTTCTCGAACCTTCGGATATCTCGAAGCTTATTTTCAGTCCTATCAAGTTCGAGATATAGAAGTTTACCTGTAACAGTGTAATCTTACAATTTTGAATCCCGGACAATGTCGAACGCAAAAATGTAACCTGTAAACTACTAATTTCTTGTTCCCACACCGCATTTCACAATAATATGAAGCTAGAGGATATTAAGCACTTTGGAGTATGTGTCCCGATGTCATACAACATTATAAAAACAGACAGATATTTTCTTTATCCCGGACAACACTGCGTTTAAAATGCGGTTGCTTTATCTTGGATATCGAGCACTCTTATGAGCACTTTTGGAGTACCAGTTGCTCTATTCAGGATAGTTGGAACTTTGGATTATGGCCCACGGGATATACCACATTAAACTTTTTTTATCCCTGCCAACACTGCAGTTAGACACACCTAGTCTATCTAAAATATTAATCGCTATTATGAGCTTTTTAGCGTTACTACCGACTCTAGCGAGGATATCTAAATGAATAAAAAAAATAATGTAAAAATAATGATAATTTAATGAAAATGTTAATGGAAAACTTTATGTAAAAAAATTAACGAAAAATGAATGTAAAAAAGAATAAAAATATGAGTTAAAAGTGAACGAAAAAATTGAATGAGAAAATGAATGAACAATCTATGAACTAAGAATTATAAAAAACTAGACCACCCGTGACCCGTTGGGTCAGTTTGTTATATTAGCTATGGAATTCATGTATGAGCGTGACACTTGTGGCATAAAGAAAATAGGTTTTTTTTTCATAACAGAAGCATTTCTATGAAAGTATATTAAAATGAAAAAAGAATATAGGTAGATTTCTATGAGTCGTTCTGTTTATTATAATTGTTTTTTTTTTTTGGATGTAATATGTGTAAAACATATGATTCAAATATTTGCTGTTTAAAAAACAACAAAATGAAACACTATTTAATGTAATAGAAATGTGTGCATTTACCGATTCAGCTTTCTCGCGCACGTAACGAAAACAGAGGGAGTAGGAGTGGTGAAATCTATGAGAGGGAAAGTGGGAGGTGGTTTTTTTTACATAACAGTAGCATTTCTATGAAAGTATATTAAAATGAAAAAAGAATATAGATAGATTTCTATGAGTCGTTCTGTTTATTATAATTTTTTTTTAATGTAATATGTGTAAAACATATGATTCAAATATTTGCTGTTTAAAAAACAACAAAAGGAAACACTATTTAATGTAATAGAAATGTGTGCATTTACCGATTCAGCTTTCTCGCGCACGTAACGAAAACAGAGGGAATAGGAGTGGTGAAATCTATGAGAGGGAAAGTGGGAGGTGTTTTTTTTTACATAACAGAAGCATTTCTATGAAAGTATATTAAAATGAAAAAAGAATATAGGTAGATTTCTATGAGTCGTTCTGTTTATTATAATTGTTTTTTTTTTTGGATGTGATATGTGTAAAACATATGATTCAAATATTTGCTGTTTAAAAAACAACAAAAGGAAACACTATTTAATGTAATAGAAATGTGTGCATTTACCGATTCAGCTTTCTCGCGCACGTAACGAAAACAGAGGGAGTAGGAGTGGTGAAATCTATGAGAGGGAAAGTGGGAGGTGATTTCGTTCACCGATCGCTGATATTAATAATGATTGTTGTTGTTTTGTTTGTTTGTTTTTGTTTTTTAAAAGGGAGGAGGTTTTTTGAAACTGCGACAGACTTTACGAAGTGCTCCCGTTGAATGTTTTTAGTCGTGAAGAAAACAAAAAAACTATTTGATGAAATTAAATGAAATTGTTTATATTAAAAGCGATATAAAAATTTCCAGAATGAAAAATTTCATGCGTTCGTTAATCATAAGAGATTAACGGAATTGGAATAACAGATTGAAGACGATGCTATTTACGCATGCGCAACCGGATGTTGAAAACCGGAAAGCTGAAAGCTGATTGCAAACATACAAGACCAATAGAGTTTTAGTAGTATATAGATAATGAAAAATAATGAATGAAAAATATGAGTGAAAAATAATGTAAGAAAAAATGTAAATTAAAAAAAACAATACGTTCATTATAAAAAGGAATGAAAAATGAATTAAACAAATTTAAAAAATGAATTAAAAAAGGGTACCGATCCAGTTACGCATTGTACTCTAAAAACACAGCCTCTCACCCAAAACAAGCACACAGTTCGATCAAGCAAACAAATCAATCCTTCGCCCCAAGTGTTATTTTATTACGAAATTTACTTCCACCTTAATGCATTTCGGTTCTTAAGTAAGCAAGTAATCAGTTTTATTTTTTAGTTTAATTGTAACAAGCCGCGCGTGCGTGGTCGCCCTCTGTATGTGACTCGATGTGGCGAGTGTAAAATACAATAAATTTGGGCAATTTGGGGCATTTTTGACTCCCCTTTGACCCCCTGGGGGCGCGAACCAGAATTTTTCTGAGGTCAAGGATGCTCATTTTATATCTAGAACAATTGCCTCTACATTTTGGCCAAGTTTCAGAAAAATTGAATGGATGGATCAAACGTTATGAGAGAAAAAGGTAATTTCTTGCTATTTTGGGGGGTTTGACCCCCTGGGGGCGCGAACCAGATTTTTCCCAAGGTCAGCGATAGTTATTTTCTATTAGGAACTATTGGCTCCACATTTTGGCCAAGTTTCAGAAAAATTGAATTGATGGATGAAAAGTTATGGGGCAAAAAATGTCATTTTTTGACATTTGGGAGCCTTTTGACACCCTGGGGGCTAACCAGATTGTTTTTCAAAAATCGGAGAATGTCACTTTCTACCCTGACCAAAGTTACAACTTCATGCAAAATTTCAGAGAAATTCAATGGATGGTTGCGGAGAAAAGTCCGGACGGACGGACATGCCTCAAAACATAAGTCCCCCGATTTTTAAAATCGGGGGACCAAAAACAACTTTTTAAACAAGCAGACATAACGGCCAAGCACGCAAGACAGTGGCTATCCCTCCTAGCCCACAAAAATACCAAACAATGTTGAGGTTATTAAAAAAACAGTTCTCAGTGTAATTCCAGTGCTTCCTAGACTATCCTTTATTTGAAAACTGACCGACACTAATTGCCATGCATGGCATTTTATCAGAACATATTCAAATTGTGAGAAGTATCGTCGTTTTTATTGAGAGCATGTTAGGCTAGAGTAGACTTTCAAGACTAAGTTGACATCTAGGCTGGAAAATTAACATTTTAATAAAACACTTGCGATTAATTTTCTGCAGCCGCGAGGAGGACAAGAATATGCTCAAGAGGGTATATCGTAGTGATAACGTGGATGGTGGCAGCATTTGTCAATGGCGTTTTTAATGACACCATAATCGTCGATGGAAGCCAGCATTCATTCTCGATTAACATAAGTGTATTAGATATCAATTGTCCTGCCCCCGGGGAGAGTTCACACAATGGATACCACGACGAAGGTGATAGTTTATATTAGGCGTGGCGCTTCCGTCGTAGCGAGGGAAAAGAAGAACAGCAGTTTTCGTTTTCTTGTTCGTCGAATGAACTTGGTTTCTTGACGATTAAATTATAGCAAGAACGGACAGCAGTTAATTTGAAAAGGGAGCGTTGAAAAACTAAGAGTTGACACACAATGGAAAAGCAATATAAAAAAGGATAGAAATATTCGTTCCAATTAAACAAATCGTTTATGATTAAGAAAACCGGTACTAAACTCAAGGAACAATATCTGACGATTGTTTTGGGAACGGAGCCATTAGAGCTGCGTAATGTTTCGATCTGTGAGGAGTGTTTAACCCTTAAGAATTGTATAATCTCTCTAATATATATTTTAATTCAAAGTATTGAGCAGAGAAAAGAGGACAAACATTCAAAATCACCGGTTTAACTTAGGCAGTTCCCACTTTCTTTTGTTCCTCTATTACATATATTCCGTGTTCGAATTTTTTTCCGATTCTTCGTTGCTTTACAGACGATCTGTATCTACTAGTCGGTGTCTACCCCAGAGCTGGCATTGCTAGATCAATGAAATATGCGTACATTCAACAGACTCTGTAATGTAGGGCACTTTATTTTTTTGTTAACTAACATGAGAAGCATCATATATATATATATATATATATATATATATATATATATATATATATATATATATATATGTATGTATATATATATATATATATATATATATATATATATAATACAAACAGTTTTAAAAAGGTTGAAGGCAATGCAAATTTCAAGATCACTGTAAGTTGTGAAGAACAAACACAAAACAAAACTGAAAATAAGTCGGATATAGATCGAAAAGGTTTGTTTATTTTTCTAGACGAACTTACAAGACAGCAAGAGTGTTAGTCTGTAATTGTCCGGATGATCAGGGATAAATGTGATATATTTCGAGAGTCTTATCCTCTCCTTGTCAAAAATAAATAAAAGAAATATCCCGGATTCCGAGAAAATGCCAGGAGCGCTGGGGGGTAATCCGGAAGTGTTCAGGATAAAGTAAAGTATTCAGAGGTAAATGAAATAGATCGTAATAAGTTCTGGGTGAGGGTTGTGTAACTGTTAATTAAATATTATATCCTATATTATATATATATATATATATATATATATATATATATATATATATATATATATATATATATAAGTGCAGATTAGTCGTCTGAGGCTATAGCAATGCGATGTGGGTGCCGTAAGATGGAAAAGTGAAAAGAAATAAACGCAGGGAGAAAGTGAAACTCAAAACGATTTATTAATAATTTCACGAAAACTGATTAAATACTAAATAGTAAATAATGTCTCGGCAAAGGGTAATCTTAAATTTTCGAAAGAAAAACTTTCATTATCAGAAGACAACAATAAAAGACCGAGTAGGTCGAAGAAAAACGGGAAAAAACCGGTGTCAGAACATCGAAATACAACAGAAAACAATTGGAAGTAGGAACGCAGAAAAGTCAACATTCTATTAAGCAATTATATAACTAAAGTTAAAATATTATAAACATTTTTTTAATAATATACTAATTTTTATAATTTTATTATGTTTTATTTTATATGATTCATTAATTATTTTTTTTCCTCTTTTTTCTCTTTATTCAATTCAAATTTAAATTTACGTGTGGGCTGTTATTGTCAAAGGGGGATAACTTATTTAAAAAATATATTTAGAAATGAGATTTGAAATTTGAGAAGGAATTTGAATTGTGGAATGGATCAAAACCAAGGAGGGAACCGTTGTAGCAGGGGAAGAGGGGAATAAGAAGAGATTATGGAGAAGGGGGGGGGGGGAATATGGAAAAAAAATAAAGATATGCAGATTGTCCGGGTGGTAAATTTCCGTTGAAAAGAAGTCCGATGAATTGTAGAACTTGAACAATCTTCATATCTTTTTTACGGAACTTTTCTTTTCATTCACTGCGTTTTTTTAACAAAAATTCTTTTAAAAATCATTTTCATATTTTTCAAATATTTGAATATTTTTTTTTTTCGAAAGCCAACTTATCCATCTGTATTTCTCCTCTGATGATAAGATTTCGATCTTTGAAAAGCCTTGGCTTAAGGAAAGAATAATAAACACTAGTTTATTACTGAATACACCTTGCATTGAACAATTGAAATTTGAAATAAATTTGGACAATCGTCGCATATTTATCACTCTTTTTTTTCTTCTATCTCTACAATTGCTCTATCTCGTATATTGAGCTAATTCCTCTTCACAATAGGTTCCATCTACTAAAGGTTTGACTTTGGTTTATATTTGATCCTATATTTATATATATATATATATATATATATATATATATATATATATGTATATGTATATATATATATATATATATATATATATATATATATATATATATATATATATATATATAGTAAGTTATGGAACTATTTATTGCAATTAATTTACAGAAGTTAATTTTCATAATTTACTACCAAGCTGTACTCTAGTATTGAGCACTACTTAACTTAATAGTGAAAAAATATACATAATATATTATATCTCTTCATAATATAACATGAGTATACATTAAATTAAAAAAATATATTTATATTTATATATATATATATAAATATATATATATATATATATATATATTATATATATATATATATATAAAAATGTTGTTGAATATGAAATACAACTTATGTTAGGATATCCATTTATCTTTGTTATGGTTAGGAACAGGGCGATGGATATGCCATGATATTAAGTGCCTTAAGTACCTTCAGGCCCAACAGTGTCAATCTTCAGGAGACGCAGGTAATTTCCCACCGAAACAAATGGAAAGGATCCACATAAGGATATCCATACATAATGTGTCTGTCATATTAAACAACACTAATATATATATATATATATATATATATATATATATATATATATATATATATATATATATATATATATATATAATGCACAAGACTCTCCGTTACCTGCCTGTTGGGTCTTCTAAGAATGCGTTTTGGCATAATTACAAATACTATATGGCTTTACTTGTATATTATCCTTTTTTATAATATACAAATATAAATATAAACCTGGCTATTATTGTGTTATTTAATTTACATACGTTACTGCGGTTGGTGTGAACATTCTAGGTAAATATTTCTCAAAGTTATATTTATATATATTGAAAATTGCCGCTAATTAGAGGACGTGCAATATTGGATGTTTTTGTTTACATAACTTATTTTAAAAAACTATAGAATATTTTACCAGATATGTGGTGTGATTAAATGTCTAGTAGAAGTAGCATTAGGGAAGCAATTATAAATTACCTTAACTTTAGTATAATAATCGATACACACGTGACGAGTTTTAAACATAAAACATATAATTTGAGTCTAATTACAGATACCACTCAAATTGATGTCCAATATTCGCATGAAATTTTGTAGAGAAATGTAAATAAACCACAGTTAACAAACATTTCATTGTATACTGGGTATCTGTGAAAAGCGTAGCACATGTTAGACATCGTACGCTCAATTGTATCCTAGTTATCCGATCATTCGGAAAAATGTAACTATCAAAAATATATCTATGTAAAAATCTTGCCGGTGAAAATGTGATGAAAAATCTTTAAATAATACACGTAATTGTGTAAAAGAAAACGTAACACATCTAAACAAAATATTACTGGATAAGGGCCATAAGGTGAAGGCAAGCCATTAACATTTGTTCTGTAATTATTAACAGAGATCAGTTTTAGTAGCTCGAAGTCAATGCTGCTCACCAAAGAGTGGAGACAATTACACAAGCATCTGTTCACTGGTTTCTATAGCACAACGGTGATACAATAATGCTAGCCTGTGTTAAGGCTTTCGGTTTTATTGCGAAATCCAAATGTCCTGATAAAAGTCTACATTGACAAGATCGGTAAAAATGACCGAAAAGGTGTATGTATCATATATATATATATATATATATATATATGTATAGATATATGTATATATATATGTATATATGTATGTATATATATGTATGTATATGTATATATCTATGTATATATAATTATATTTATATATATATATGTATATATATATATATTTATATATATATGTTTATATATGTTTATATATATATGTATATATATTCATATTTGTATATATATGTATATATATATATGTATATATATATGTATATATAGATATATATACTTATATATTTTATATATGTATATATATATATATATATATATATATATATAAATGGCCATCTGATTGAAATTCTGCCATCCTATTGGCGGGGAGATATACATGTTGTTAGTGTTATCTGCTTTCTGTTGTCTGTTTTTTTGTAAAGTTCTATTACACGTTGAGAAACATGTATAAGACCACAACTAATTCTGCTATAGAAAAATAAAAACAAATGATTTGAATTTCTTGGTCTTTTGAATATGAGTAACCACTATATATATATATATATATATATATATATATATATATATATATATATATATATACATATATATATATAAGCCTCACATAAACATACAGTCACACACATTAATATGTATAATACTGTAGTAAATGTTTTGTTATTTTAATCGAAATTTAATTCAAACAATTGTGTCTCACAATTTTAAAATATACGTTCTCCTGATAAAAAAATGTAACATGAAGAAACGGCTTCATCAGTGAATTGTTTACCATCACAAGTAAGCCTAAAAACAAACAAACACAAGCGTTAAACTGGTAAACCTCAAAAGTGGTATAGTAAGACAGTAATAAGCTATACTCTTTTTTTATCTTCAAGATGTCCAGCATTAATTCTATTAAGTAAAATAATACATGCAAAAAATATATATATAGCATGTATATATATATATATTTATATATATATATATATATATATATATATATATATATATATATATATATATATAAACATTAATCGTCCATAACATCAAGACGAAATTCAACTTAACTGCGATAAATATGTCTCAATCAAGAGAGATTAAACGAAAAAAGAAGAGGAAAACAATATGCTTATACTTTTGACAAAGTTGAAGATCACCGAAAGTACTCAAGTATTTAAAGTTAATAAATAATTTATTATAAAAAAAAACATGAGTAAATGCTTTGTCCAGGTTTACAAAATATTTTTTTAAATATTCTCTTTATTATTGCCATTTCACCAACGCTTCCATGTGTGATTTTTCATTCTACCTTATTCACGTAACCGCATGCTACACACAGCGGCTTATCAACATTAATCGTCGATAACATCATAACGAATTTCAACTTGACTGCGATAAGTATGTCTCAATCAAAAAGGATTAAACTATAAAATAAGAGGACAAAAATATGCTAATACTTTTGACAAGGGTTTATACACCGAAAGTACTCAAGTTTTTAAAGTTAATACACAATTTATTTTAAAAAAACATTAATAAATGCGTTGTCTATGTTTTCAAAATATTTAAAAACATATTCTCCTTATTATTGCCATTTCACCAACGCTTCCGTGTGTGACTTTTAATTCTCTCTCTCTCTCTTTCTATATATATATATATATATATATATATATATATATATATATATATATATATATATATATATATACATTACCAATAATAGTGATGATGGAAAGTAACACAAGTATTCACGCACATAGGTATATATATATATATATATATATATATATATATATATATATATATATATATATATACATATATATATATATACATATATATATATATATATATATATATATATATATATATATATATATATATATATACACGTATGTGCGTGAACGCTTGTGTTTCTTTTTATGATCACTATTATTGGCTGTGCAATTGTTTACATCGTTGCAAATGAAGAATGCTGACTGTATCGCATGGCCAAAGGACTGGTTCAAATTCGACAAGCTGTCACCGACCTTGATGGGTCAATATCTTCACGTATGAATTATCTCCCTCCATAACTCGAGGGCACGATCCCTTTTAAGAAATTACCAAAATGAAGAAAAAAATGTCTAAAATAAAATACACTATAAGATGAAGAATAAAACTTGCAAACTCCGCAGAGACCGAGTGGTTGAATAAAATCTCATTGTCATGAGCCAGAGCCCAAAAGGGCGTGGCGATAATGATTCAAATATGAAGTGGGTGTAAGTGTAAATTGGACGATCGAAGCTGAATCCTTTACTTTGTAGGGGGGGGGGAGCTTGAGGAGACATGAGAACTCAACTTGAAAATTGATATTAACATGCAATTTTCGTGTACGATCCTATAAGTTGTATAGCAAAGGTAAAACATGTAAAAGTATTGTGGTGAATAAGACAACGTTTTCAACTATAATTTCGAGTTTGGCTCGAAATAGTATGCAGCTATATAAAAAGAATAACACGGGTAAACTGCATTCCCCGAAATGAACAGTTTTGCACCAGTTTTATAACCTCTTGATCGAACGGTTGCTATGTGGTTAACGACACGGAGTGTGGACCTGGGTGTATCTGGTTCGAATCCAATACGTTCCACAGAAACGTTTTCATCAAAACTTACACCTGACCTTGTTTATTACCTGCTGAAGAGGAGGTAAACATAATACCAAATTTAAGAATATAAACCGCCAGATACAATGTTAATTAATATTACGTCTTCGAATTCTAATTTATATCTGAATCCATTACATGATTTTTATTCTGGAAAATGTCTCAAATTTAAGGCTTTAACATAATGGGTCTCAGAAATGAAATTGAAATCATGAATTCTTTCGTGATGTATGTGTGATGACGATAAACCGCATTAAATGAAATTTTGAAATATGTTAATTTCCAAATCGGATGTTGTGCCCATATCAGTCCCTCTACAGTGTATTTTAAATATTTAAATGACCTAGAATTTAGAGAAATATTTATTAATGTATGTCAAATATAAATAGGTGGAATTTCACTAAAATTTCAAAGTATCTGAATTTTCAAGAAATGCTTCCACCTTACATTTGCTCCTTGCATCAAACTAGATAAAACTAAATATAGCTCACATCACACAAGCTTACGCGTCGCAGGCGTATTCCAAAATTCATAATAATCATTAAAAAAGTTTAGGAGTGAATCCAATGAATAGAAATCTATGAAATTAGAAACGTACCTAACTTTATATAAATAGAGATATGATAAACATTATAGTGTATATGATTACCTGAACTCTAATAGATTCATGAAATATATTACAATTGTTATTTATGCACTGGCAAATGCCCTATCTTATATATGAATATATACTTGCATATGTATACGAACGGAGTCATATAGTTATAGTCGTCAACATACAACTGTTTCGTCGTATTACGGTTTTATATCGTGACTAAACACGTAGTGTGTTCTAAGCTAAGATTCAAAACCTGGACGCATCCACCGACTCTTCAAGGAAAGTGATGGTGTTTTAATATTTGTTCAAATTACTGATCACCGAGAGAGTTCTATTCTACTTACGGAGTTCAATGTTTTACGCTAAGTGAACACGTTTATCCTAGATACTAGAGAAAATCATATGAAAACGCTATTCATAATTAAGATAGTAATTAACCAGTTATTTAATGAAGAAAAAAACTCATCTACTCCTGTCGGCAAAACGATTCAAAGGAACACCAATAGAAAATAAAAACATATTGACAACGTTACAAAATGTTGATATTTCCAAATAAATTAAAAGAAAAAAAAATAGGTAAAAATTAAACAAAAATTAAGTAAATAAATTTACAACAAATAAGAAATAGATTTTATAGAGGACTGAGAAAAATGAACTAATATGGCATAGCCGCATGAACTTCCACTACAGAAAGAATACCCGGATATGGAATGTTGAATGCCCGTATAAATAATGAATATGACTCAGAAATGTTGCATAATATCATCCGATAAAACAAAAGAGTGCGATAACATGGTTATATATATATGGGGATATAAAAAGTAAAAAATTAATATTTTTTTTAAGTACGATATATATATATATATATATATATATATATATATATATATATATATATATATATATATATTAGTGTTATAATGGAATAATTCCAGGAAGAAATCCGGGTAAAAGAGCTCAATGTGGTAAACAATCATGTAATTTCGTGTTATTATATTTTACGTTATATATATATATATATATATATATATATATATATATATATAAATAAACTCCCCAATTTATACACACACACATATATATATATATATATATATATATATATATATATATGTATAAGGACATTGACACAATTGTAAAAGCACGCATGAAAATGTATTTAAGTGAAATAATTTTGAAAATTAACACATAGTGCAATTTAAATGAAAAATCATTTATTTAATTTTTTTTTTCAAGCCTTCGCATTAAAACAACTTTGTCAGGCGAGACTGTCTTATAGTTTTTTTTAATTTCTTTTCCTTTCTCATTTTGATGGTATTAACCCCTAGGAGTCGAATTAATATGTTCTATTTAAACAGACAAGTACAAAACACCGCTACACTGAATTGTCGATGTTCTACTTTTATCTATTAAAAACTCTGATGTTACACCTATGTGCTTACATTGAAAAAAAGAAGATAAAGAAGGAAAAATAAAAACCCAGATGAAAAATTGAGAAGTCACATGGTCAGATTTAAAATAATTAACATTAAAAACTGTTCGCATGAATTAAGTGAAAAGTTATTAAGATGATCTATGTTTTAGCAACAGTTTCATATTTTTCTGGTCTCGAATTTTTTTAACGTCATATTCTAATTTAATAGAGGGAGAAAGAGGGGGTGACAGGATATGACCGCTTGCATGGGGGACAAAGAGTGGTAGGTCATTAACTGATTACCTTCTTTCACTTCTATTTTGAATATTAATACCTAAGTGTAAGATCTCATTTTTCCCCCCTGATGAGAACTTTAGGTTTTCATAACTAATCGTAGAAACCTCGACACTCCGTGGAGAATTAACTTCCTGCACTGAAGATTGCATTAGCATTAAACGTCGATATCTGTAGGTAATAAATAATTTATATATATATATATATATATATATATATATATATATATATATATGTATATATATATATATATATATATATATATATATATATATATACAGGGTGATTCATAAGTCACTTCACTTAGCTATTTAAATTTGATTACAATATGGAGCACAAACATACTATGAACTTTTGATGATTGTTATCTTACTCTCTAATTACTGCTATCTGTTATTTTAAATTTGTTCGTTTATATATTTGTTTCTATATATATTTATTTCATAATCAATCAAATATGCTACACAGAGTCGTAAATTCCTTGCAAAAAAGGATGGAGCTATGCATGCAGAACATAGGTGAACATTTTGAGAATCTGCTGTAATATTAAACTTCCATAAATGAATTTGTTGAATAAACTTTCTGTTTTGTATTATCCTATTTTTTAACTTTAGAATTTGAAAAATAAATAGCTAAGTGACTTATGAATCACCCTGTATATATATGCGCGTGTGTGTGTATGGCTATACTATATTTGTCGTGATGTTTCTTTTGTTTTACTTGAGTGTTTCGCAAAATATTATTCAAATTATTTCTGCGATCTAAGTAGTGTTTTCTTCATTAAAATGTAGATGTTAATTGATTGCAAAAGAAGAACTACGATTAAATTCTAACTACCGAGAACATCTCAACATAATACTCTGTGTGTGTTTTTGTAAAAGTCAAACCCTTCACATTTATCTCTCGTCATCATGGTAATTAGCGTTCTAAAACAAACAATGAAATCGATTTCACCTACTCGAAACTTCATACAAAAAGTATACAAATAATGGAAAACAAGAATTACGGTTGTATATCTCTTGAAACAAGAAGACATGTTGTTAATTTTATCTGTTGTAAAACGCGGCAAGGGACATTTTAATAGCATGATTTCCATTTGGTATAACATATTTTCATCGTAGATAAAACTTATATTTCATACAATCGTTGTTCAAAGTAAACTTATTTCCATCACATTGGAAAACTTCGTCCGTCTCTCTAGTATTAAGTGGTCGGTCTCTGTATCGAGCACAGGCCTGCCAGTCTTTTGTGCATCATTAATACTTTATTTAAATCTGCAATGAATCAATGTGTTTTGAGTAACCCTAGAAAAATCTAATTTATTTAGTGACCAGCAATATGGATTTCGTCCTGAAGATCAACAGCGTACGTGCTGACTGTAATATCTCACAGGATTATTAAAACTCTCGACGGGGTATTCGATTCTTCGGAGGCGATAGCTCTTCATAAATTAGAAGCATTCAATATGGTTTTGCTCAATATTTTACTCCCCATACTTGGTAGTTATAAAATATCTGAAAATGTTCTCTCAACAATATAATATATTCTCTCTGATGAGTCTATAATTAAACTGCTGATGAGAAGAAGTTAGAAACACATGGTATTAATGCCGTCGTGCCTTAACAATCCATTTTTGGCCACACCATATTCTTGATATTAATGAATGATTTTCCAACTCATATTTTCAAATCATTTGTTGACATCTACGAAGATGACACACCATCTATGGCAGCACTTCGAAGATCTCTTTAATTATGTTTCTTCTCGCGTGGAGCACATTGTACAATTGAGGAAAAGTGGCTTGTTACTTTTAATACATCTAAAAGAAAGTGTTTTTCTTTTCCGCACCAACGCCAGATAATATCTTTGTCATAGCTTACATTACTAACTTTATCCTTGAGGAACCCCTCTGCTTTGATAAGCTCCTAGGACTGACTGTAAATAATAACAACTTTAAATTGACGACTAATATGAAATCCTTTGCAGAGATAACTGGAAAAATGGTTGGACCAGTTTACCGCTCCATAAAATTCCACACCCCAGACGCAATTATCTACCTGTATAAGAGTCAGATACTTCATAAAGTACTTTGTCAACGTCTAGAGAGATGCTGCTCTAAGCATAACCCTAACCCTAACTCTAATCTGCGTTCACGTCTGGGGATATACTGCTCTGGTAACTCTTTCCTACCTTGACAGATAACAAAACTGACTTCGAAATATAATGGGGGTGATCTCTTCCCTTCCTTATAGCCACATTCTCACAGAAGAAACGTTGCTAGTCATTCTCTACTCTATCATTATTTTCATGGTAGGTGCTCGACTAAGACACAATACTTGCCCCCTCCTGCAAAATATTCACAGAAAAAAGTCGTATTTCTTTGTTTCCTCTGCGTTCATAAAATCAAACGGAACTTCTATTAACAAAGTTCATTTCCGTGAATGTCCATTCTGTGGAATAAATACCGCGTGGCTACTTCCCTCTTGACAACCACATGGTCGTTTTCAAGTTTCACGCCGAATGCTAACAAATTCTTGTTTACTCGACTACTTAAATAAAAAACATTCTGACCTTTCCATCCATTGTTTATTATCTTCTCCAATAGCTTCTAGGCATTGAGCTACGGTGATTCAATAGTAAAAATTAAACCAAAGACGAGAGCTCAGCTATGCTTATATAATTAAAGTCCATTGTGAGAAACGGGTTTTAGGGAAGGGAAGAGATCACTAGATTTAGGAGTCGGTTTTGTACTATGTCAAGGCAGGAAAGAGCGCTCTGGACGTAGGTGGCAGTGTTCTATTTTTGAACGTAGCTGACTCTTATATAGGTAAAGGTATGTATCACAAAATAAAATAAGATTAGTAATTTGGTCACTATTAGGAAAATCACTTCCTACACAAGAGTCACATTTTCTCATATAAAACATAATGCCGAAGTTATAGTTTTTACGAAAACCTTATAGACACACAAAACCTTATAGATAAATTTGCCATCGTTTGGATTTGTCTCCCAAGTACTTTCAGACCCATCTGGGCCCATCTTCAGGGGAATGAGGTTAATCAGGTGCAGCCTATGTGTTAGTATTATAGAATGGTTTGGCGAGAATTCTGTACTAAGTACGAAACAATATTTAGAGCTATAGACATTTTAGAATATTATTATAGATATTAAATTTAATTCTATTAATTAGGTTTTGTTTGTGTTTTTATATATAGGACTTCTAATATATGGAATTTTTGTTTGTTAGTACTATATTCTAAGATTTTGGTATTTTCTTCTAAGTGTTTTCTGAAATCCGATTGGAGGCAGCAGTTAGGCTATGACGTAAGTATCAGACAAATGCATCATAAATCCTCTCTACAAAGTCGTGGTAGTGAAACATATGTATATGGTTTTTTTTCTTGGTTGTCGGAGACACAGTCTCCCAAAGGATATTTAAAGTAATATATATATATATATATATATATATATATATATATATATATATATATATATATATAAATTATATTATAATAACCCACAGACGATGTTCTTGTAAGCTTTTAACTCTCATCAGTGTAAGGAAATGATAATTTCAACGAGTCATTAGGTGTGAACCCGGTTCACAGAGCCCCCTTTGAGTTCGCACGCTTTCACTCTATCCCTAACGCACTAGACAATTACGACGTGATACGAAAAATTAAATATATTCATAACGATTACATCGTAAACATCAAGACAGAGTAGAGAACTGAACGATCTTACTCGGAGTCTTGTTTTGAAGTTAAGAAAATATCCATTGTAAATATCTCTTAACAGTGATGAACCTTAATTTTCTTAGTGGGGCTTAATATTAAAATTGATACATAAATATTAAATCATATTGAATTATAGACCACGTCGTTTCGAGCTTTTTTCTCTCACCAGTGTATGGAAGTGATAATTTCAGACTGTCATAACTCGCAAAGCCGGTTCAAAGAGTCACCTCTGACTCTGCACGTGTTTATTCTATCCTAACAGTCATAGGATATTACTACGTGAAATTACCATATATCTATCTATCTATCTATCTATCTATCTATCTATCTATATATATATATATATATATCTATCTATCTATCTATCTATCTATCTATCTATCTATCTATCTATCTATCTATCTATCTATCTATCTCTCTCTCTATATATATATATATATATATGTATATACATTTATATATATATTTATTTATTCATGCATATTTATATTATATATGCATATATATCCATATATATATATATATACATATATATATATATATATATATATATATATATATATATATATATATATAGTTTATGGTAGATTACAATTATTTCGTTTAGTGTAGATCACTTTAAATGTCATATATATATATATATATATGTATATATATACATATATATACTCTATGGTAGATCATTTTAATTCATCTTTGTGCGAAGAGAAAATAGAAAATATCATAGGATATTACTACGTGAAATTACCATATATATACATGTCTATCTATCTATCTATATATATAAATATATATATATATGTATATCTATATATATATACATTTATATATATATTTATTTATTTATGTATATTTATATTATATATGCATATATATCAATATATATATATATATATATATATATATATAATATATATATATATATATATATATATATAGTTTATGGTAGATTACAATTATTTCGTTTAGTGTAGATCACTTACAATAATTCATCTTTGTGCGAAGAGAAAATAGAAAATAGAAGAATTTTAATTATTAAAATACAATTTATCGACGCCCGCAGTGAACTCTGTCAAAAATCTTTCCTGTCGTTCGGCGTTTACCGCCTTTATTTATTTAAACCTTACCCTGATTGGTTTATCAAATTACACCGAAGATGTACTAATCTCTCTTATTGGTTATTTATTATTCTATGTTTTTTATTATTTTTGCTTTTAGACTTTTTTCATTTTTGCTTTTGTACAGTAAATAAATTTACTTTCTTCCTTTTTCTCTGAGAAAAAAAAACCCAACCTAAGTGGAAGTTAATTTTCTGTCGCTTTTATTTGCTTTCCGGCACGATAACGTTCCTGTTGATTATTCTCTCATTTGATTGTCCCCAAGATGGAACCCGTGACGCACGAGAGTTCAATATATGAGGCTATTAAATTTTTGATTTTTACGAGGCGTCGGAACCAAAATTTTCTTCAGAAATTACAGATCTGACTATCTATGTATCTATATATCTATCTATCTACATATCTATCGATCTATCTTTCTTTCGGATATAAACCTTTCATGTATCCGAAGCATATATTTAACATATGCACTTAATATAGTTTACGTTGTATGACAGTGTATCCGTCTGTCTATCAGTAAGTATACAAGTATGTACAGTGTACATGTATATATATATATATATATATATATATTTAAATTCCCGAAACAGTGTTTCATGGTAAACAACTGATGATCCCTTGAATAATGTTAGAAGCAAACTAATATAATAACTGAAATAGTTAAATTTACTTACATGAGTGATTTTCCACTGAACGACTTAGGACGTAAGTTTTTTTTTGTTGTTTTTTAAATATAGTTTAAATGGTTGAGAAACTTCCAGGACTATATATATATATATATATATATATATATATATATATATATATATATATATATAAATAAAAAAAATAAATTAATCATGTATTGCTAATTTGGCTTATATTTCAATTTTATTAACTTTCCATGCAATACTTTGAAACTTGAACGATAAACACACACACATTATATATATATATATATATATATATATATATATATATATATAGGTCAATTTATATAAAAATTAAATCAATTAAGTGCTCGATCGCAGAAAAGTGAAAACAATACAAATAATTTATTTTCAAACTATATGTTACATATTTCCAAATCGTACCGAGGTTTCATTCAGATGGGTTGACTTTTTACATTTTTAGAAAGTTCTATACAACGGGGCTCATCAGCGTATTGAATGGGGTCAAAATACAATGAGAAATGGCCAATTCTCATTGTGTCAAAAAAATTGTCAAAACACCATTTTCTAGCTTCTTCTTACTTGTCTTTCATATTAACAAGTTTTCACGCAACGAAGATCTGAGCCGGTCAGCTGTTAAACGACACGTGAGTTTCTAAGCCGTTAAATGTTCAATGGTTTTACTTTTATTGAAAAGTTCCATCTGATGGAAATGAAATTTAGATGATGGGGAAGCACATCAGTGAGGGATGCCGATACGCGAAAAGTTGTGAGGAGGAAGGCGCCGAAACGGTGCATATTCTCTCTTGATGACCCGACATCATTTGGAGGCTGACATGAACTACCCCACAAGTAAAAGCAACTGATATGATGATTATATACAAGTCCACAAGGTGAACTGTTTCTTCCAAACAAAATATATTCTGTTTCGGATTATTTTAGATTAGGGTTGATAATCGTAGCCCAAATATATCAAATTCTACAAAATATGTTGTCCGCTAGCTTCATGGCGAGTTCCTCTTACTGTTCCGGTAGCAAGTTTTATACTATGTAATACGTTTTAACAAGACACTAGTAGAAAAGTATTCCTATAATGCGTATTCTTGTATGTATATATATATATATATATATATATATATATATATATATATATATATATATTTATTTATTTATTTGTGTGTGTGATTGTTGTTTTTCCTTTCCAAAGCTTCAATTTTATTTTTATTACTTATATATTTTGTATTTATATATATATTCTTATTAACATTTTTTCTTTTCTCTCTCTCTTTCTCTCTCCCTTTCTCTCTCTCCCTCTCTCTCTCATATATATATATATATATATACACACACACACACACACATATATATATATATATATATATGTATATATGTATATATATATATATGTATATATATATATATATACATATATATATATATATATATATATATATATATATATATATATATATTTATGCAAACATTTATTTGGACTAAAAAAACATATTACCAGAGTGCGTAGTGAAAGGTTTTTTTTGTATGATAAGGTCTTCTATTTTATATCTATGATCGAAACATTTCCATAGATGTGTAGTAGTTAAAAATGTATGTATGAATACGGACTTTATGCTGAGGTAAACGGCACTATTTAGTACTGGGCACTTTTATACAAACACGGTAAGCATTCACTGCATTTTTACCCCGTAGAATTAAACCGGAATAAGAGAGAGACAGAAGACAAGACAGACAGACAGACAGACAGACAGACAGACAGACATAGTGACAGAGAAGAGACATTAATTACTGGAGTCCATGGTTCGAATCTGGTTATATATTGCAACAGTGATGAGTAGTACAGACGACCAACCACATCTATATATATATATATATATATATATATAGGACGAAAGTCATTATCCAGGCAAGCGTTGTTGAACTCAACTACACACCCTCTCTTTTCTTTTATTCACCCTTAACGACACATATAAAACAGTAACTCAAGTCTTCTTATTGTAAAAAATACTCCTGAATACGACTAAGAAGGTCGAAAGCGCTCAAAACAATGGTCGAATGAAGAATAATCGGCGAAATAATCTAGAGACTGCCACCTGAAACCCGAAGGATTGCTCAACGGTTTGAGAACCTCACGAAGAAGATTTACAAACGCGAAAGTTCCGTGACGTTCAACAACGCTTGGTTAGATATATATATATATATATATATATATATATATATATATATATATATATATATAGAGAGAGAGAGAGAGAGAGAGAGAGAGAGAGAGAGAGAGCGAGAGAGAGAGAGAGAGAGAGGGGGAGAGAGAGATAGAGAGATAGAGAGAGAAGCGATGAAAGGGAGGGTTAACATGAAACGAATGGTGGGCCAAAATAAGGGTCCTATCTTTAAATTTGAATAACTTGAATTTGAATAACTTCCACAAAATAAAAGTTAAACTCACCAAACTTTATGTGTGTGTAGACTGACCCTTCCGAGATTTTTTGAAATAAACAAAACAAATTTTAGCCGAAAAACACTTCTTAAAACTTACAAAAACTAAAGTATTGTTTTTTACACTGTTTTGAGTTTTTTAAGCAAAAATAATGTTTTCTAAATGAGGGTACGTTCCTTACGGCTAATACGGCTCATGCTTGCTTCGGAAGGGGTCCTTTACTTATTCTAAAAAAAAAAAATTTTTTTAAATCAATAAATAAAAAAGTTATGAATTTTTAAAAATAGGACCCTTATTTTTGCCCACCCTGATATATATATATATATATATATATATATATATATATATATATATATATATATATATATATATATAGAGAGAGAGAGAGAGAGAGAGAGAGAGAGAGAGAGAGAGAGATACATGTGTGTATATAATTATTTTCTTTCGTTTTCCAACATATCAACCCTAGAATATCTCTTACATTGCAGTCTATCAAATAATGTGTCCCTGTGAGTTTAAGAGAAAGCTATAGAATTTTCTATTTTGTTTTTAAAAAAACGTAACTCAATCGATTCCATCGAATCTCGTTTTCTTGTTAAACGTATGTGGCCATCCCCAGTGTATCCTGACGGGTGTACAACAGTGTCCTTGTAAAATCAGCGTACTTCACTTGCAAACCTTACTGCGTTTAGGGAAATCAGCAGAAGACCATGACACAGGGCCAACTGGGAAATCAAAAGTACCAATTGCAGAAATATGACTTCCGGTCA
Source organism: Sepiola atlantica (assembly GCA_963556195.1). Taxonomy (NCBI): domain Eukaryota; kingdom Metazoa; phylum Mollusca; class Cephalopoda; order Sepiida; family Sepiolidae; genus Sepiola; species Sepiola atlantica. Next base: position 47,022,066 of record OY744546.1, read on the forward strand.
GAAATGCCTAATATGTTATCAAATAATTATTGCTTAAAAAAACAAATTCACAAAATTTTAACTAAGTTTTTTTTACACTTTCATTAATTAAAAAAATAAAATTCCATATTAGATCTTTTTGTAGGCAATCGTTTTTTCTGGGATTTTCTTTTTTTTAAGGGGTTTGGGAAAGACTGTTAGGAAAGAAATTGAGCAAAAGACAAGAACGCATTTAAAAGAGATTCAAAGTATTTACATTCGTGTGTGTATGTGTATGTGTGTTTGCATGCGCGTGTGTCAACGCATGTAATAGTTTTAAAAACAAAACATAAAAGGGTTTACCTATATTGAGGGGGCAGTGCGTTAAATTTAAACTACAAGATTACACATTGGAAGCTTATTTGTTTGACTGCATATTTTTCAATAGGGTACTTTCGAAGTCAAAAGGAAACGGAAAGTATACAAGCTAAGGATAAAGTGTAGGGGGTAAACGAGACATGAACAAAGAAATGCTACAGAGAGGAGGAAAAAGTCGAAAAATAAATGTATATTTTTCTTCTGTATGTATGCATGTGCATAGAAAAATACATGGAAATGTTGACCAAACGAAAATGATAAAAATATCAAAACTAAGATAAATAAATAGACTAATATTATGTATCGGTAATATTAGTAACTTTGTTAGGAGTGAATCGGAGAAAGGTTTAAAAGAAATGATTACCATGGGAAAACGGTTGAGTAGCATATTGGTGCACTGTTGAACGGTGGTAAACGGCACATTTGATCATTATACTTAATAATATTTTGATAGTGGGACCACCGTAAATGGAGAGAGAGGCTGGCTGGTCAGTGCAATAGCATGAAGTAGGAAAAAAATCACATTGGTAGATTAATATTACGTTACTTTGTTACGTGAATAGTCACATCACATCAGAACATTTATATTACGTTACTTTGTTACATGAATAGTCACATCATATCAGTAGATTAATATTACGTTACTTTGTTACATGAATAGTCACATCATATCAGTAGATTAATATTACTTTACTTTGTTACATGAATAGTCACATCATATCAGTAGATTAATATTACTTTACTTTGTTACATGAATAGTCACATCATATCAGTAGATTAATATTACGTTACTTTGTTACATGAATAGTCACATCACATCAGAACATTTATAGTACGTTACTTTGTTACATGAACAGGCACATCACATCAGTGGATTAATATTAAGTTACATTGTTACATGAATAGTCACACCACATCAGCAGATTAATATTACGTTACTTTGTTATATGAATAGTCACATAACATCAGTAGATTAATATTACGTTACTTTGTTGCATGAATAGTCACATTACACCAGTAGATTAATATTACGTAACTTTGTAAAATGAATAGCCACATCACATTAATAGATTAATATTACGTTACTTTGTTACAGTAATAGTCACATCACATCAGTAGATTAATATTACGTTACATTGTTTCATGAATAGTCACATCACATCAGTAGATGTATATTACGTTACATTGTTACATGAATTGTCACATCACATCAGTAGATTAATATTACGTTACTTTGTTACATGAATAGTCACATTACATTAGTAGATTTATATCACGTAACTTTGTTAAATGAATAGCCACATAACATTAATAGAGTAATATTACGTTACTTTGTTACATGAATAGTCACATCACATCAGTAGATTAATATTATGTTATGTTGTTACATGAATAGTCACATAACATCAGTAGATTAATATTACGTTACTTTGTTACATGAATAGTTACATCACATCAGTAGATTAATATTACGTTACTTTGTTACATGAATAGTCACATCACTTCAGTAGATTAATATTACGTTACATTGTTACATGAATAGTCACATCACATCAGTAGATTGATATTACGTTAAATTGTTACATGAATATTCACATCACATCGGTAGATTAATATTATGTTACTTTGTTACATGAATAGTCACATCACATTAGTAGATTAATATTACGTTACTTATGTTTCATACATTTTGCACACGAGATTATTATTAAAAAGTTTTAATGGAATAATTCTTTTAGATAAATGAGTATGGGAGAAAGAAGGTTGGGTAGAATATGGGTAGACTGTAGTTCGGGTGATAACGACAAATTTGATGATTAAACATGATAATTGGATTGTAGCACAACCGGAAATGGGGAGTAGAAGTGGGATGTAAGTGTAATGACATAAAGTAGGAGGGAATATGCATGTGGAGAATAATGATTCTTATCTTGATATTCAATGGGCCACCATATCTGTTAAAATTCTCATTCTATTTCTCACTTTCTATTATTCGTTCAAGACAAAACATGATGCTACTTTATATAATGAGATGAAAATAATGAAAGATGGTTTACGTAAAGATAGTAGATTCTTATTGGCAGTAGTATTTAACAGAATTAGATTATAGTTAGGATGAAAACAGTCCACAGTCCGTATTCTTTGAAAGAAAGGGAAGATGTGTTACAGCAAAGTACCTGAACAGCGTATCGGCGAAAACCACTTTACTAACAAGCCAAAGGGGCTGGAACAAAAAAGCATTGACTAAATCGGATAATTTTGAAGATCACATGGTGTGATAGTACCTAGAGACTAACCAGATCACACCTGTCGGTAAGAGGATGCAAAGTAGAATTAAGAGTGGGGCTGACGAAATACAGAAACGCTCAAGAACCTTATCAAGAACCCTCACATAGGATGGAGATTCAACCGACCAACTATGACAACAATATTCCATATAATGTCGGATAGCAGATTTGTATAGTTAGAATTGCCTCAGGCGTGAGAAAGTTTTTGGTGCGATAGAGAGATCAGACTATAGGAGAAGAAGAAAAAAGCAATGCTTCTAATGTATGTACTCTAACAAAAATTTGATTAGAAATAAACTACAAATAGTTTAGAGTCGATTTCTTTTCGAATCAAAGCCGCCGATTAAAATCTCAGGAGAAAAAAGGGGCACGGCTATGATTCAAAGATACAGACTAAATCGCTATAATTGCGAAAAAAACGCTACTGAAAGAAAATCATTAAAAATAGAATAATTACCGTATTTCGATGTCATGTCTTGTATTAGAAGGTAATTTTTCCATTAACAAAAAATGATTACTAGAAATATTGGGTGCAGGAGATTTTGCGGGTGTTATATGTTTAATCCCCTTTAACTGTTCAATGCTTCTTATTTTGTGAAATCATTTAGTACATATTTAAATTAATAACTATAAACGTGTTACTTGTAGCTGAATATTTTATTTTATGTTTGGAAAACAAACATACATTTTAATAGAATGGCCTCTTACCTTTGCAACTTTAAAAGCGCTAATATTAATAAAATATTGGTTGACGAGAAATTTGTAGGTGTTAAATATTTGCTTAATTTATTACGGATACGGTAGTAATAAGATTTTTTTTATTGTTCTAACAAATGTTCGAAAAATTAATAACTCGAAATGTATTCATTTTTGAAAGTAAGCCAAGACGAGGTTGTATGTACTAAACAATAGCTCACCCACCCCAGAAAGATGGCTAACACACTGCTTTGCCCATGAACTGAAAACACATTTGGTGTCCTCGTGTACATTTACCCAAATAGGACTATTGAGCCTCGTTAGTGGAATATAAAAAACACAGGAGGGATAATTTTATACTGACTGGATTACGGTTCTTGGCTATTTAATATCAAACTTGCGCACTCACTCGTACTGATATTATATGTAATCACTACAAACCTAAATAAAAAGATTACACAAAAATACATTTCTTTTTTTTAATATACATAAGTCTTTCAAGCGTTTGAAATCCATGATCGGCTCAAATATTTCCGGAAACGAGTTACCTCACAAATTAACTTACTTTTATTGCAACCACGATGATGAGGAGTTTATGTTAAAGTTCAAAAACACCTCCCCGTGTAGTTTAGAAATAGTAACGTTTTTGTTTAGATCTAAGATGATGGGTGAGACTATGTTGCCAGTGTTTCGAGCCGCAATAAATATTATTTTAAAATAATGATGCGAGTAATGGCTAGTAGGAATCAAATATTTACTTATGAAATGAATTTATTGTTTGTGATATACTTCGAATATCCGACAAGATAATTTTATATATAATATTACGAAATTCTTAAATTCAAGTTAATGATGTTATTTTCCGCATATGAAACCAAGTTCTTTGTCGCATTCTTGGCATTATAAGCTGGGAATTTGACACTATTAAAATCAATCAATTTACTGATGAGATTTATAAAAAAAGTCGCAAAAGCACAACTTAACTCTCTGTACTATAAAAAAAACATTGAGTATGACAATGAATCATTAATTTCCTATACTTTCTAAATAATCTCACCGTAGAGACAGATCGTTTTTAGTTTTTATTAATTTATGATAAAAAGCCACGATGAAAAAAATAATCACTATTTATTTTCAAGTATGATTTTTTTGTTGCCAAGTTAATCGAGTAGAGATGAAAGTACATCAGATTTGTGCAAGTTAAAAAAATATATAAATAAATGAATACAGTTGAGTCGGTCAGAAAAAATAGTTGATGACTGAATGCTTTTTTTTTATATAATAACTGAAAAGATCTTACACTGAACAAGTTTGATCAAATAAAAAAGGAATTAACAAAAAAAGGCTAAAGTAAAAAAATAAAGCACAAAGACAATTATTTAAATCCAGAAAAGATAACATAAAAAAGCCTCTCTAATATAGTAATATGAATAGGAATACGCGTTGTATATCAGCTTCAAACAAAATATATATATATATATATATATATATATATATATATATATACACATATATATATATATACATATATATATATATATATATATATATATATATATATATATATATATATATATATATATATATATATATTAAGGACGAAACGTATCCGTACATAGATAATAAACAATAACAAATATTTATTATTTGTAGCTCTTTGAAAACCCCATCTAGTAAGAGCACTGTAAGTGTAGTATTAACACAGCATGGCGTCACTAGCTTTAAATGCATGGTTATTTTCATTAAAAAAAGTCGAACGCTCTAGACGTTAAGCCGCCGTATAAAGTGTTAAAAATATCACTTTTTATTCGCTGTTCAAAATTGGCCGAGTGGTTAAGGCGTCGGATTTGAGTTGCAAAATACTCGTAATCACGGGTTTCGAATCGCGTGACCGGTAGTGAATAGTCATATCTCTATATACGTATACGTACATAGATAATAAACAATAACAAATATTATATATATATATATATATATACACGTAAGAAGAGAAATAAATATGCACGAATGACAAACCTATTTCAACTTCGATTGTTCAATGCAAAGTGTACTCGGTAAAAACATGTTTATTGTTCTTTCCTTAATCCATGGCTTTTCAAAGATTAAAATATTATCATCAGAGGAATTACATAGATGGATAAGTTGGCACTGGCAAAGCCAAAATTCAACATTTAAAAAAATATAAAGTAATGGAGAGTAAGATTACACCTTGCATTGAACAATCGAAGTTGAAATAGATTTGTAATTCGTACATATGTATCTCTCTTCTTTCATTCATCTTTATAATTGCTCTATCTACTATATTGATCTTAAACTATTTCACTATAGGTTCTATCTTCTACAGGTATACTTTAGTATCATATTTTATTTATATATTTATATACATATGTATTTATATATATATATATATATATATACATATATATATATATATATATATATATATATATATATATATATATATATATATATAGTAGGTGTGTGCAGAGTTGAATGATTTCCGATGGGAATCCGAGTAAGAGAGCTCAATACACTTTTTAACAGAGCAAGAATAATGATTAAAGCACATAAACTAAACATACTTTAGGACTGTCAGCATTATAAATTATTTCGATCTAGATAGGGCTCATCAGACGCGTAAAGAGCCACACTTAGGAACTGAATGATGAGAAAAAAACGCCACACACCGTCTAAATATAGAGGAAAAAGAAGAAATTATTGTTGATAATTGGTCGCTGTGAGAAAGAGGACATTGGGGGAAGTAAGAGTGCATGCTAGGTTAAAAGAAGGGATATATAAACTATTTAACAAAGATTACCATACAGCAGTATACATTAACACTTACTATAATCATCCTAAATGCATAAGTAAACAAATACTTACAACCATTAGTACCAGGATTAATAAACTTTCAGCCAATAGAAATAGTTTTCAAATCTATGAGCAGATACACGAAAGAGCATTAATCAATAGCGGCGAAACTGAGAAAAGAAAATATTCTGAGAGCATAAAGAAAACAAACCCTAGAACAGGGTCCGTAACATTATTGGATTTAGACGCCATTTTGTCAGCTATCTAGCATAAATATCGGAAGGGTATTCATAAATCTGATAAATAAACACTTAAATACAATTAATCTTTTAAGCAAAATATTTAACAGGAAAACTTAAAATAAGTTATTGTGTACCAAGAATATGGCAGTATAATCAACACACACAATAAAAAAATATTGGTCACATCGATTAATGAGATAGACCCGAACGAGAGAAAATGTAAGTGACAGACTAAAGAAACTGTAAGAGTAATTGCAATGTCGAGAGGTGTGTGTATAAAGTCACGATTTACCCTAAGGAGAATCTTAGTAACAAGTAAATTTATTAAAATATCCGCGGGAAAGTGGAAATAACGTTTCTACGTTCGCTAACATTTTTTTCTTCGGGAAGTGTAGATTCTTGGATCTTATCAGCTAGAATCTCATTGGATGTGTTGCTCCATTTTCTAGACACCTTCTTTTGTGCAACAGTCCATGGTTGGGCTTGTAAGCCTCTTATGTTTCTTTTTTTGTTGTTGCTGCATTTGATAGAGATGGGGGGCAGGACTTTGTGTGTCAAGGCCTGATGGCTGACCCTATTTGGCCTCTGTATTGGCTGGAGCACCATTTCCAGAAGCAGGAAGGTTTACACCATTTCTTACATATTCCCGCCTGGTGTATGAACGGGTTGATGGGCATTTTTATTATCCTGGGTGCCGGCCTGCCAGTATTTATTTTTGTTTTTATTCATATTTTGTATTATTCATTTCCTCATTGTCAACGGCTTCTAATTCAGTATTCGAAGCTGTCCTCTATTAATAAAGGGGGTACCCCCGTCCGCATTACGGGAGACGTGCTAGATGGCTTGAGTAGACAGCACACCATTTTTCCTTTGAATATTTGGTCAGGGTTTAATTCAACTAAAAAGTATCTTCATGTCAGAGTCTCTAACAAACCCCTGTACAGAGAGACCGAAAAACTCGAGGTTGGTGTCTAGTAGGTATTCAAGTCCTTCTATATTGGAACCAAAATGTTAACAGTAAAACGGAATTGACCAAACATTGGTTGTTCTTTGAAGAATAACAATTTAACACCAATTGTCTCGTGATCTATTCTGTATAATTCAAATATTACCAAGGGGTTAAGACACATATGAAATTTGTGCCTGAAGGACAAAATTAGAATCCTATTATACGAAGATATTGATATTTTAAATAAGAGAGATGAATTAATGGCAAAATGTAGACACATATAATGATTTAAAATTACTAGCCCGTAACGAAACGGGTTATTCCATTAAACTTAACCTTAAAATCGTGAAATGGGTTTTAGATATATTCTGTAACTTTTTTGGAAATAAAAATTACCCTTTCGGGCAATAAACATAGTATGAGGTAAGCTATAAAGATAACAGAATCTTTGATTTCTGAATTGTCCGGGTTGTATATAACCTCTGTGGCATAATACGTACACACACAAACATACTAAGTTTGTTTTCTCAAGTATTAGAAACAAAAGCAAAACGCTGAGTTGTAAATACACTTTTTGTAAATTTCGTCCTATTCTACGCATTATGATCTTCGCACTATAACATATTCCGCATTTTTGTTTCATAATTACTTTTTTAACTAAGTTTTAATCGAAATTTTAATCGTTAATATTTTGAATTTCCTTCTAACATTTAAAATAGACTTCGCATTAAAAAGGGAGGTTGATCTCTTATTGTTATCACCCCTCCAACCTTTTTACGATTATCATGACAGACAACCACGACTAGACACCGTGGTCTTTTAACCTAACATTCCACTTACTTCCCTCCTTTCCTCTTCTTCACAGCGACCAATTATCAACGGGAATTTCTTCTTTTTCCTCTATTTTCTCCTCCATTTTAAGAGGATATGTAACGTGTGTTTGTCATCATTCAGTTCCTAAATGTCGCTGTTTACGCATCTGATGAGACCTATCTAGTTCGAAATAATTTATAATGCTGACAGCTCTAATGTGTGTTTCGTTTATTTCCTTTAAACTGTATATATATATATATATATATATATATATATATATATATATATATATATATATATATGTATGTATAAATATATATATATATATACATACATATATATATATATATATATATATATATATATATATATATATATATATATATATATATAAAGTAAAGCCGATTTTCCTTAATTTTATCAAACTTTATAGCTTTGAAAACACAAGCAATGTATAGAATTCCGCTTTAGTCATGCTTTATGCAAATTATTGATCCGTGTGTTCGGATAAAAATGCTTCCGTTTAGTTCAGATGAAGTAATCTCTACATTTTCACGGTTTGCATTCCGCTCCTAAAATAGTAACACTTACATAGAGTCAAAGTAATTCTCGCTCATACGCAAATATCTACTACCACTGCCACTGCCTTACACTAGTAAGTTTTCTCTATAGAATATTTTCGCCGTCATTATTACTTTTTTTTCCAGTTCATGCTATTGTTTCTACCAATTATACACTTGCTAACTAAATACCAACCACTCCTTTCAACTTACACTTTCTGTTTTGATTGGTTGATTTCAGACACTATTTTTTACATTTTAGCTTAACCGAATAGTCCATAACCGGCCACTTTCATTATTCTCACATTTTACTGTTTGTTTTTAATTATGATGCAGTTTCCTCCTGCTATTCACATTTTATTTCTCATACTCTTTATTTGACAATGATAAAAATATATTTCTACTCCGGATTCCGCCAGGTAAATTCACTTACTTATTTATGTTTTTTTTGTACCAGTCGCCATTTATCTGATAGAAACTGTTACGGTCATACATCGATTTTTATTCTAGAAAAAAACGAAATGAAGATTTTTCGAACAGTAGACAAGAACACATTACAATTCAAACATTCTTTTCATACTAATATAGCGTTTGCCCAACACAACATGTACTTTCTTTATACTTTACTAAGCAAACATTGTTTTTTCTTTATACTTTACTAAGCAAACATTGTTTTTTCTTCATACTTTACTACGCAAACATTGTTTTTTCTTCATACTTTACTAAGCAAACATTGTTTTTTCTTCATATTTTACTAAGTAAACATTTTTCTCTTTATACTTTACTAAGTAAACATTGTTTTTTTCTTTATACTTTACTACGCACACATTGTTTTTTCTTTATACTTTACTAAGCAAACATTGTTTTTTTCTTTATACTTTACTAAGCAAACATTGTTTTTTCTTCATATTTTACTAAGTAAACATTTTTCTCTTTATACTTTACTAAGTAAACATTGTTTTTTCTTCATACTTTACTAAGCAAACATTGTTTTTTCTTCATACTTTACTATGCAAACATTGTTTTTTCTTCATACTTTACTAAGTAAACATTGTTCTCTTTATACTTTACTAAGTAAACATTGTTTTTTTATTTATACTTTACTACGCACACATTGTTTTTTCTTTATACTTTACTAAGCAAACATTGTTTTTTCTTTATACTTTACTAAGCAAAAATTGTTCTTATTTATACTTTACTAAGCAAACATTGTTTTTTTTTGTTTCGGGAGAATCTCTTTTTCGTCTTTTTTGCTTACATATTTTTATTTGCACAGTGTCATCGTGAAATTGCCCTTCACATGAGGTTGTCCTTTTTTTCTGTGTCTATTATTATTATTATTATTATTATTATTATTATTATTATTATTATTATTATTATTATCATTATTATTATCATTATTATTATTATCATTATCATTATTATTATTATTATTATTATTATTATTATTATTATTATTATTATGAACCTTATTATTATTATTATTATTATTATTATTATTATTATTATTATTATGAACCTTATTATCATTATTATTATTATTATTATTATTATTATTATTATTATTATTATTATTATTCGCACTCACTAGTAGTTCTAACACAGGCTATCATCACTGATTGCTGACTGATAATCACCGGTAATTTTCCCTGGAGGCTTAGTGATAACATGTCTACACAGGTGTTCAGTACTCTCCACTTCTTTCGATCACTATTGCAAATGACTTTGCGTTATCACAACAGACGCTTACCATATGTTGCTCGCTGGTTACGCCCATTGGTCCTATGGATGATTTAAATGGCAATAAGCCTCCCCAAGAACTTGAACCTTAGGGAGGATTATTTCTATCCTAATCCCAGATAATATTAGTAGTAATAATAATAATTATTATTAGTTGTAGTGTGATCGTTTTTAACTATAGATTCTCACACAGGTAGTCATCAGTTATTGTTCCCTGGGGTCTGAGTGACAACAAGTCTCCCAACATTGTTATTACTCTCCACCTCTTTCGCAACATTTGCAAATTATTTTGCGTTATCACAAAAGCCGCTTACTATTCATTTCCCGCTGTCAACGACTATTTGTCTTCTTCGGGATGTAGGTGGCATTAAGGACGCTAAACTGCAAGTAGTGTCAGCACCCTTCCAGTTGAGGTCTGGTTTGTGATCTTTTTCTTTTGTCTTTAACCATTCTTGAGACTTTACGACTTATTTGTATCGTATAAACCGAGCCTACTACAGTCACATTCTTTTTTTCATAGGGCAGTGAGTCTATGAGTGTTTTCTTCAGTTCAAGTCCTCCTGATACATGTGGTATTGTTCTTTCATATGTTTATTTTTTATTTTATTTATATTGCAACTTTCATGTAATTGTTTAGCGTTCGCAGTTAATGTTGGTTGTTTCAATAATTTTCTTTTAGATTTGAAATGTTTTCACCATTGCCGTTCGTTGTATAGTCTCAGTCTACCTTCTGATTCTAATTTCTAATTTCTCTCAGTCTTTTTCAGTTGTTTTTGGCTGTTCCTATGATTACTGATGTTATATGGACTTTCTTCGTGTTTAATATCCATTTCTGTTCTCTGGCAGTTTGCTTGTGTTTGCTTGTTTTTTCTGTCTCTCTGATCTTTACCCTGTGATCGGGTGGCACGACAAACTCTACGACGTGTCGGTATTTGTTTTGGTTCTTATTGACTATTATGACAACATTGCTCAGATTAATATGTCTGTTTGTACATCCATGTCACAGACGAGTTTGTTATTTTCGTTTTCCAGTACTGCCTCTGGTTTGTATTTGTCAAATTTGAATGCGTATTCGAAATGCAATATTTTACACTGTTGCCAGTGTACCGTTTTCCTAAAATTCATGTCTGTTCTTGTGTTCTTTTTGGGCGAGTTTACTGCATTCACTTATTATGTGATTTACCGTTTCGTCTCTTTGTCTACATAGTATGCATTTACTGTTTTCCTTTTTATTATTATTATTATTATTATTATTATTATTATTATTATTATTATTATTATTAGTATTATTATTATTATTATTATTATTATTATTATTATTATTTTGGTTATAGTTATTATTGTTATTATTGTTATTATTATTATTATTATTATTATTATTATTATTATTATTATTATTATACAAACATAGTGTACATTGTGTTTCCATTTACTTAATCTTGGGCATGTTTCCTGATTTTATACGTTCTTGAGGAGACATTACGACGATATTGATTATACAATAAAAAAACATTACTTCAACGGGAGTTTTCGTTTCTTGGCAAGATTGGACGAGAAAAATACAAGTCAGTTGCGTTGCATGATTATATTTTTTTAGTCATTTTAACAAGCAGAATGTGTCCAACCGTAAAAAAAAACGAAACAAAACCCCAAAAAACATTTGAAACAAAAAAAAATAACGTTATTGACAACTCAAAACTAGAGAAGATATCAAATGAAAGATAAATAAATTATCAACAAATAAAAAAGAAATTCATAGGCATAGATTAGAGAAAAACTGAATCATGCAAAAAAAAACAGAAAGAAAGAATTGCGAAGAAAGCATTTAGATTTGGAATAGATTTTAACGTTCGATCATTTTTTGGAACCATTCCAGATGGAAATAGGTTCGCTTAAAATTTATCAATTACAAGCAGTCTATGTGCGGGAAATTGTTCCCACAGTCTGCCTCATGATCGACGCCAAAAAGAGACATTTTGCCAACATCAATTTTCTAACGATAGCACTATGAGTTTGAGTAGGCAGCCTAAGTGTCTAGCACGGGTCACGCATATTTGTAAAATTACCTGATCGTCTACAGTGTGTATAAATACGAGTAAGTGTTAATTTTTAATTAAAACAGTTAACATTGATTCGGTAATTTATAAGTGAAGAGTTCGAACGCAAAACGCGATAACTCCAATTCGTTTACATTGAGACCTTATATACAATACACACACGAATATATTAAATCTTGACTTCGAATGAAATCTGATTTTAATTGAACTCAACAAGAAATTATTTCAGTAGCATATTATGTTAAACATAGTGTTTGGGTGTCGTCGAGTGTTAAAATGCAACACTTTTTGTAGGGACAGTTTCGTGAGTTCGCAAATGGCGTTTATAGCGTTTTGCATTCGAACTCTTAAGTATTCACGTAGAAAAAGTTAGAATCTAAAAACAACAGATGTTTTTTTATAAATAAATGAATTTATTTAAACTCAACTAAGTTTCGATGCGTATACGTCCTCATCAGGAATAACACACATTTTGTTCACTATTTCCTTTTTACGTGAAATGTTTTTTGTTGGATTTTAACCTTTTCAAAATTTACAAATATTATTAAGATGAGTACAGTAAGCTGAATAATATAAGTAATACTGATTTTGAAATAGTATTTGAAATATTTTGCCGATGTTTATAAACTTAACTTTTCCGGTAGTGGCAAAAATAAAAGAATACACTTTAGACTCCTTTAACACATGTTTAAACAAATCTAATTCGAAACGTTAACGCTCAACGGTAAGTGTGTCCGTAACATATAAGATAAGATTACATCCGTACCTGAAATTAGAAATTGCGAACCTGTGTTAATCAAAGCAAAAATCATTAATTATTGTAGGCCACATAGCTTTTGGCGGGATTATTATGTTTATAATTTTTTAAATAAAGTTAGAATTCATGATCTGTTAATAAATGTCTGCTACTTTATAAAATAATTCTATTTAGTAAATAATTGATAATTAAACCATGTTTTAAGTTTCACACACAATTATTTTCAATTCCAGTTATATAAAAAGTGTAATTTGGTTATTTGTTAAAAATATGTTTTTTAAATAAATAAAAAAATTTAAAAGTATTATTATAAAAACACTTTTATTTTATTATTGGTTAATAATGAAACAAATTGTTTAAACCAAATTATTCTTTGCCAATAAAAAAAATCGAGCATGAGATATGATCCGGCATTTTTTTGGGGGGGGAATCACACTATATTCGCGATTTCCGATTTGAGTTACATTGGACTTATAAAGTGTATGCGTAATGTTTCACCACATATTACTTACTTCCAGCATGAACCACGATGAAAAAACGCATTATTTATGACCCAATTTTTTAATTAAAAAATATAATATATATATATATATATATATATATATATATATATATATATATATATATATATATATATATATTATTTTTTTAAAGCCATAACAATGGTGGTGTAACATAAATAAAAGTTATTTTAATCTTAGCTTTCGAGAATAATACTATTACGAAACAATGGTTTAAAAAATATGTCTAAATACCCTTTCTTATTCAAACCGGCGTCACCTCGCCTACAGAAAAAACGAGATTTTCTGACCAAAAAGTCCATTTCCATCGGACGATGAAAAAAAAGAAGAAAAGAAAAACAGCCTTTGAAAATAGGAAGTATATTCTCGAAAGCTAAGATTAAAATAAATTTTATTTATTTTACACCACCATTGTGATGTTTTTTTTCAAAACAAAAATATAATATATATATATATATATATATATATATGTATATATATATGTATATATATATATATATATATATATATATATACATACATTTCTTTTACAGCATGCTTACAATTAAATTAAATATAAATGCCTATATCAAACTTAATTAAAAATATTTTTTATTAATTTTTATAAAAATATGTTTAATTAAATATGATATATAGTTGAAAAATATACGTGTATTCTATAAGAATCTATAAAACATAAACACAATACTAAAGCATATTCATTCATTGTGTATGTATTTACTCACGGGACTCGAGCTATCTAATATACCCTAGGGAGATTAACGCCCCCCCCCCTTGGAAAAGGTGTAGCACCTGTTAGTCTTGCTCTGATATTCCAGAGGCTTACCATACAGGCGTGGTCGCCTCTCAAGCGGCTTATGTTAGAAGTACCACCCTCTTCCTACACAGGCCAAAGGATTTGGCAGCAGGAAGGCGGATGTTTCTCAGGCAGACGAAATTAAACAAATCAATGACTGAGAAATGAGCTGAGACGTGGATGACTTTAGCATAACTGAGCCATACTGGGTAGCAGCGAGCAGTCCAGTAGCCGGACACTGCGAAACATCCCTCAACGGCTGACCAGTTGCGAAGGCGGATGAAGGGTTTCAATTAGGGGGTTTTGTTGTCTTTATTTTTATGCCACTGAACATAAACCTACCTGGCCAAATGATGGGTCTGTTGTTTGTGCATCAACCGATCCCTGTTAAACAAACCCACGCACAGGCGTCTCCAGGGACACAAGTAGTGGGACAAAAGATCGAAGAGAAGAATGGAAAAAAGTCTGGCTGCGATCTTAAGAACGCGTTGGGAACAGGCTTCTAATATCTGGAAGTATTTAGTGTTCAACCGGCACGTCCAGCGGCGGATGATTAGTTCAGTCGCTTCGCTCTTGGATCCGAAGCAAGACCGTAAGTCGGCAGTGATATCCGTGACTGAGCAGCCCTTTTCAAGCATCCACTTTGTTCACTCCGAATTAAGAGTGGGCGAGAAAAGGTGCCCTTAAAATAGTTTGATTCACCTTAACCTGTTTAGAAAATCGCATTGAGGAGGTTCACCTTAATTGCGGTCGAAAAAATGAAGTAAAATCAAAAATAGCATCAGGGAATATCCATACCCTACTTGACTTAAACCCATTATGACCCGACAGATGCACCGCTCTTGTTGCACACGAACACAAGAGACTCGACATCGATATACAACACTTTCAGAAACCCGTCTTTAAGGTGAAGGGCATCTGCGTGAAGAAGATGGTGGCTACACAATTTTCGGTAAGGGAACCTGACAATCCGCGACTACATAGGATCGGTTTCGCTATAAACAACACACATATGTTGAGACTCAGTGAATTAACAGTCGGCATAAACGACCACCTTATGACCCTTTCAGTTCAAACTGAATGAACGGTTATGTCACAGTAATCAGCGCATATGCCCCCACACTCGAAGTCGCTGACGCTGAACAGACCAACGGAGGTGTTCTACAATGACCTTGACAAACAGCTTTCCGCCGTTCCGATTGAAGATAAAATCATTCTTCTTGGTTATTTTATTGCGAGAGTTGACAAAAAGGGTGTGGGTAAGATAAACTCAGAATGGAACACTTTTACTTTCAAAATGTGCCGAATACAATCTCATTGTCACTAAGACGCTTTTTTAGAAAAGAAGAACAATGCAAGACAGCTTGGCAACACCCGCGATCAAAGCATTTACATCTTATAGACTATATTATAGTTCGCGCACGTGATAGGAGAGATATTATTGTTACAAAAGCTGCTCCACTCACAGAGAACTGCTGGACAGACCATCGTTTAGTTCTTTCAATAATGAGAATCAAGCTGCAACGGAGGAAGAAAAAACGGAATACACATAAGAGGCTCAAATTCAACGTCGAATTACTGCGGGATCCGACCAAGAAGCTTCAGCTATAACACCATCTTCTTCAGCACCTACCTTGCCAACATGCTACCAGTGCTGAAGAACATTTTGGACGCATGCGGGGAGGTGACTGGTTTGAAGAAATATAAGAATCACAACTTGTTTTACGAAATGACAAAGAAATAAAAGATCTAATCGAGCAAACAAGAAAAGAGCTCGCGTCACATCTCAATGACCCGAACTCGGAGGCCAAAAAGAAAAAGAAAACATATAGAATTAAAAGCCAAAGTGCAGTCATCTACAAGAGCCATTAAAAACAACTGGTGGACGAACAAATCTAAAGAAATAGAACTATATGTTGATAAAAACGGCATGAAAAATACATTTAGTGCAACTAGAATTCTCTATGGTCCCAGCACACAAGGCCTAGCTCCTTTGCGAAGAAGGGATGGCTTTGGAATTCTCAAAAGTAGTGCAGAAATCAAATCCTGGTGGAAGGGACAATATGAAGATCTGTTAAACCGACATCCAGTCGTCGACGACAATACGATACATAAAATCCAGCAACGACCTGTGGACACTTCACTGGGCAGAAGTCCATCTCATTAAGAGGTCACCTGGTGATACCAGATCAGGCTGCCCTGTGGCTCCCTGAGACGAAATTCACCTACATTGACGTTTTTTTGTTTTTTTGTTTGTAAAACTTAATTATGTTCTACAAAACCAAAAACAAAAATAACAGCCCTTCTCCCTTTCTCCCTCCCGTTTTTTATTTTTCCTACCCTACTCCCGGTCCTGGATATGAACTTAAACTACATCCGATGGTGAGATCCGGCTTACGGACTTTGGGGAATGTGGAGCCTCCTCTTAATTACCATTGCTCCCAGGTCCACCTTGACCCGGAGTGGTAGTACCTGTTAGGGTCCCAACTATGGGTTAAATAGAAACAGATGAAACAAAAAAGAGAAGAAAACAAATATACTTTAACAACCTAACCAAACACCATCAATAAATATTTGAACATATAAAGAACTTGAAGCATAAAAACTTTCACCAAAATGACTGCATTCGGCATTAAATAACCTGAAAAGGGTTGATATGCCGTAAAACAAAACAACCAAACAACCAACCATTAAGAGGTCATGGAAATAATAACGCTGCTGGTATAGACAACATCCCTGCTGAAATTTATAAATCAGGTGGACCTCTCCTGCATTTCCAACTGCATCAACTTATTGTCAGAATGTGGGCATAGAAGGAAATACCAAGTTATGTAAAGGATGTTCTAATTACAACCATTTTCAAGAAAAAGGGAGAAAGAACTGACTGTAGAAATTATAAAGGTATTGCACTACAATCAATAGCTGGAGAAATCTTGGTACTTATCTTAACAACGAAACTAACACCTCTGCTGCGTCTGTTTTACTCGAGTCACAATGTGGCTTTCTACCAGCTCGTATGACAAACGACATGATATCCAGTCTAAGGCATCTTCAGGAAAAATGCCAAACAGCAACCTTTATATATAGCTTTCATCGATCTAACAAAAACCTTTGATAGTGTAAGCTGTGAATTTTTCTGAAAAATCTTATCACAAGCTGGCTGTCCAGAGAAGTTAATCAAAATAATGAAACATCTTCACAACGATATTACTGCAACGGTAATCGCAAATGGCAGCTGTACAGATCCATTCAAGGTAAAGTCTGTGGTCAAACAGAGATGTAAAGCTGCACCGACCTTGTTTTCAATCTTTATTGCAGCTGTATTGCAACTAATGGATGGTCAACTTCAACCTGGTATATCTATAAACGACAGAATGGATGGTGGAGTTTACAACGTGAGAGGTCTGAAGGCCAGAACTAGAAAACTTGTTGATTCTTTTATTAAATTTCAATATACAGATTATAACGGTGGTGTGCTCTGACTAGAGAGGGCTTACATACCTCGATTAATGCTTTTGCTGATGTATACTCTAAACTAGGACTAACAATCAACGTTAGAAAAACTGAGGTGATCTTTCAGCACACACCTCAAGATAACAACCAAAACCCTAATATTCAATTAGGCGGCGTATTGCTAGAAAACGTGGATCGCTTCGCGTACCTGGGTAGCCACCTCGCTTATAATGCCGACATTGATGGCGAAATCAAATATCGTATTAGGTGCGCAAGTGCTGCTTTCGGTAAACTTCGTCGCAGAGTCTTTGATGATAAAGATTTAAGGCTTCATACCAAAATACTAGTGTATCGAGCCATTGTCCTTCTTACACTCTTGTGCTCGTCGGAGACCAGGACGACATACTGTCGACATCTCATAGCACTTGAAAAACTACATCGAAAACCTTTACTAACAATTTAAAAAGATTAACTGGCAAGGTCGTCGAAACAGCATCAGTGCCATGGAAGCGTCTGGTTTCCCTAGTATAGAGGCTTTGATTGTTAAACCTCGTTTGAGATAGGCTGGTCACGTTGTAAGAATGGGCAACCAGTCCTATCCTAAGAACTGAATGTGAATGCGCTAGGTGCGTTGGATGACAGAAGAAGCGATACACAGAGGGATTGAAGGAGGATATGAAGAAGTGTGGAATTGATCACACAACATGGGAAGCGAGTGCACTTTGGAAGGTGGAGTGGAGGAATGGAATAAGGAGTGGTGTGGAAAGATTTGAAAGTGACCGGCGTCATCACGTTGATGAACTGAACGCAGCACGAATAGTGCACCACAAAAATTGATTGGCAAACGATAATGCATGCCCGATCAGTGATAGGATGTGTGGATCTCGAGTTGGACTGTTTTCTCATATGAAAACCCACAAATGAACTCCCTGCGTACCCGTATACTCGATTCGAGTTACGGTCATCATGATAGTGAAGTATTTACTTTTGCCATTTATTTCCCTGATACCTTTCATGAAAACTATTGCAATGGACTACATGAATGTTACTAACATCGTAACTTAAAGTGTGTTTGTCGAACGACTGGATTTGAACTTAGCACCCTAAAGTTATTATTCTAGGTCGTTAACCCCTTAGCCACCGCCACCGCCACCGCCAACTCAAGTATATAGACATAAAGTATACGGTGTATTACAGGGCAAGTAATTCTAAGCTTATTTCTTATTGAATGTTTTGTATAAAAAAGTATGTAAATTGCTAAAAAAAACGAAACATAATAATTTAATAATATTTCAAGTCTATATAACATTAGATTTAAGATTTTTCGCGGATGGGACTTCAGCTACATACTAATAAAATGAATTCAAGGAGAAATAAAAATTGCATCAATTTTATATTCCTTAACAAATATCAAAATAAAAATATGTGTGTTACTTAAACTAATGTGAATAATGTTTATTCGAATGTTAATCAACCTCTATTAAAAGAGTTTTATTTTTAAACAATTAAAAGCGTAAGTATTCTTAAAAGGAAATTATATGTGTTTTAATTAGTGCTTCATAACAATAAACCACATTTAATGTAAATAACAATTATTTTAATTTACAAATGTGAGGTTACGCCCAAACGACGTTCCTTTTCTAATTCTAATTAGTAGTAGTAGTAGTAGTAGTATCACAAGAACAGCAATAATAATAATAATAATAATAATAATAATACTAATAATAATAATAATAATAATTATTATTATTATTATTATTATTATTATTATTATTATTATTATTATTATTATTATTATTATTATTATTATTATTATTAATTGATTGATGACTAAGAAGTATTTTTGAAATTTTATCGAGATTGCAAGTATCTAAATTTTCACAAAGTGCTTCCAGCCCCATTTTCCCAATCTGCATGATATTAGAGTAGTATTACTATAGTGCACAATACCCACGCTAATGCTTGACGATTGTGTTAAAATATCTATTATATGAGATGAAGACGATTTTCTTCTCTACAAGAAAATGTTATATAAAACGTTGTTTCAGTTTTTAATTTCTTTTCTATTATGTTTCACACATTAAACATTACGAAATGAAATACGGGTTGCTCCCTACATAGTCCACTCAGCCAACATTTACAGCGTTATGATTGGTTGCCTACTTTCCTGCTTTGGAATAATAGAATATTATTTACGAACAATACAGAAACACCAACTTAAATGTAAACATGGCGTCTGCAACTTTTCATTATCTGTAACAGCATTCATTACTACGCTCAAAATTACTAAGACAAACTTTCATATAAATTACTTTTACATCTAACTATACAGAATACATAGAGAGCAATCGCTCTCTCAAATCCACTTTCGTTCTTCATGTAGTTATGAAATTATTCGAAGAATATTCGCAGAATATGAGAACAAGAGAATACCGAAATAGTATAATTTCAGCAGTGTAATACTTTGGTACTTATATCGATCTTGACCCAATTTTCGCGAGTTTCTTGTCGGAAGCGTTAAGCTATCCTACGCAAACGCCCGAGAGATGACAGGCCGATTTGTACCAGACGACAATTTTGATACGGTGCTGCGTCCTATGATAATAATGTTTTGCTTGTTTTGTTTTTTTCTGTTGTTAGGGTTAGGGGTTAGGGTTAGGGTTAGGGTTAGGGTTAGGGTTAGGTTTAGGGTTAGGGTTAGGGTTAGGGTTAGGGTTGAGGTTAGGGTTAGGGTTAGGGTTAGGGTTAGGGGTTAAGGGTTAGGGTTAGGGTTAAAAATATTTATTTGATAACAGTAATTTCGCTCTGTTTTTCTTGTTTTATTTGTGTTATTGTTTAAAAAATGTCTTGCAACTGTAACTAAAAATTATAGGACGCAGCAACGTATCAAAATAACAGAAAATATTTATTTGATAACAGTAACTTCGCTATGTTTTGCTTGTTTTGTTTTTTTGTTGTTGTTTCTTTTAGAAAATTTCTTGAAAATATAACTTAAAATCATAGGATGCAGCACCGTATCAAAATTGTCGTCTGGTACAAATCGGCTCGTCATCTCTCGGGCGTTTGCGTAGGATAGCCGAACGCTTCCAACAAGAAACTCGCGAACACTGGGTCAAGATCGATATAAGTACCAATACTTTTACTCATTCTTCAAAATATTAGAATAGAATACAAAACACATCAAATTATATTCCACATCGTGTTTCAGCATGATTCTAACTCGATTAGTACTTTTCTTTAAATAATAGGTTTGTCCCAAACTATACATTTTTTTATTAGACATTCAGTATTTTTTCTTCATAAACAGCGTTTACTTTTTTCTTATTTAAAAAAAAATATAATCAAATGTTATTCGCATTTGGACTAATATATTCCTTGAATTTTATTTATTTTTTCTACTCATAAAAATAATATTTATTTTTAATTATATTTATTTCCGTAAATAAAACTATGGGGTGACCACAACCATACTTTTCAGGCTTCATTTGTTAACACTTAGCATATCCGTTTGTTAGATATTTACATTAGAACAATTAAAAGTTATTCGAATTTATTGGACTTACCTCTGACAGGGGGTATGCTTTTTTTTAATAAACGATGTTTCTTGGACACGGACATAGTGTTACGTTCAAGGTACAGTGTGTTGTTTAAGAAACATATCTGTAAATCTTTATCAAACGCGGCATAGATTGCTCCATCTAAAAACTTACAATTCTAAATTTTTTTCAGGTACATCTCAACAGCTTTAAAACATATCAGCAAAACAGACATTAAATACAATTATTACAATTGTTTGACTAAAATGTTGAAGGATCACTTTCCTTGTTAAATTTTACGTAACATGAACATCTATATCCTGGATAGTAAGCGATTAATCGACACGTATAACCAAATGCTTTCTAAATTTCGAGACAGGAAAATTGGAATTGGCGCATTTTCTATCATCAAATTTTGTTAGTTTTCATTTAAAATATGAATAGGGTGGAGTATTTTATTTTTTGTTTAGCTTCTCATTTTAAAGTGCAAGGGTCTTTTTTATTCTAAATTTAGCGACCACTTCCCCCCACCCCAAAAAATAACTATGATGGAAAATATTTATGCTTGACTAAGTAAAGTTTACAATAACTCACTTCATCGAGAAAACTATACAATACGAACCGAACTGTTTCTTTTTAAAAATCTTAACCCTAACCCTAACTTACATCTAAACGAACCCTATCCTAAACCTGAGCTAAGTTGTGTTTTTTTAATTTATAAAATAAATTTACTTTGGTTCATGTTGTATAGAAACACTGGAACTTCATTCAAGTTTCTCCAGAAAATCCGAATCTCATTTTTGGGGGTAATGGGTGGAAGGGTGGTACTCTAAAATAATCCCCAAACTTTCCTACAACCACTCGAATGTGATTATGTTTTTTTACGTGTGAACACCCTGGAAAACGGAAAGATATAAAAAAATATATAGAGCGATATAATTTATACAACACCAAATGCAAATTAAATATTAAAAATAAATTTTATTAAAAAAATGTTCATGTTTTTACACTTAAATTGAGTACTATACATACGATTTGTGTTTCATGGTATTTTCAAAACTACATATATGTATGATAAGTGTTTGGATGTAATTCTTAAAACGTAGTCGTAAAGTCAATAAAATAAAATGTCGTTATAAATAGGTACCCAGCGATTGTAAACGCAATTTTCTATCTTTGACAAAAGCAGCATTTTCATTGTATAATTATATGTCCAATGCAAATAAACGGTAAATGTCGTGAAGTGCCTGCTACTGAAAGGATTACCAAGATAGAAATCATATGTAATCTATTAAAACGATTGGAATTATTGTTTTTATATTAGAAGACAGACTAAACATCTCTATAATATATTGATTAGGTCGAAACAGATTGCAATTCGTTCAATGCAATGCTATTTGTGCCCAAATCCGACTGACCTCTCTTTATATATATATATATATATATATATATATATATATATATATATATATATATATATATATATATATATATATATATATAAGGTTAATACAACAGAAGGTATAAGAGGCAACTAATATCTTTAATTAGTGAACATCCGGATAAAACTGAAGATTTTCTTTGAAAACTCATGAGTTAAGGACTTTAAAGTACTTTGCTTGAACATTGAATTCTAATAAAATTTGATTCGCACCTTATTTTATTCTTTCACTTTATCTAGTGCTATATATATATATATATATATATATATATATATATATATATATATATATATATATATATATAAACCTACATCCATAAAACAGAAACTGCGGGTTGTTGTAAAAACAAACTATTGATTATGAGAGGATACATTCCGTTTTCGCAGTTAAGAATGTGTATAAAAGTGTGGTTTAACTTATATTTCTGCTTTCATATAAACGTACACATAAAGCTGTCTAACATTCCGCTATGCATTCCACAGTTGCGTTTATTATGAATTTCATATAGGGTCACCCTAATCGTAATCTCACACTTACCCTAACACTAACAAGACGCATGTCTGCACAGAACTCGCAAAGGTTAGTAAAGGGCGTGTGCACGCAATCCGCATAACATTATATGCAAAACATATTTTTCCTGAGTGACGGGGCTCTTCTCTCTAGAGTTTATTTATAACAAATTCAGATAAATATTGGACTTGTTCTCATGTGCTTCATGGATTTTTATTGTTAGAGGTATAGTACGTATTAATTTGATGATGATTAGTGACCATCTCAATACACGTGTATCAGTCTGGTTAATTGTTGTTCGCAATTATAATAAAGCAGTTTCGCTTGAATTGTGTATGTTGCGAACAAAGTATTGTTTTACGATGATACGAAAAATGATGGCTTTTTGCAAAATACATTTTATTATAAAAGGTGGCATGGCGTAAAGCGGATGTAATTTCTCAGAACTTCACACCGGAAGCCGTCTGATCTGACTGGCAGTCCATTGCACGGATAAAAATAAAACAATGCCCACACGTAAATAGATCCTCGTTACATAAAGCATGTAACTATATACCATTGAGAATACTAGCGCGTACATATACACACACACACACACTATATATATATATATATATATATATATATATATATATATATATATATATATATATATATATATATATATATATATAAAATTTTAACTATTGGCAAAGTTGTTTAACGATCTACCGGATGCATTAGTTACGGCAGAATGATCTCGTCCCAGCAATCTGGTCATGGGACAATGAGAACTGGACGAAATTAATTCGCCATACATCGCCTATATGTGACTCCTCTTGTCATCAGACTTAGTAGTAGTAGTAGTAGTAGTAGTAGTAGTATATCACAAGAACAGCAATACTAATAATAATAATAATAATAATAATAATAATAATAATAATAATAATAATAATAATGACAACACAAATACAAGTGGTGGTATCAGCCTCGGTTTGTACCAAGCAAAATTGCCGTGACGGGTCACGGATGGTACGATCGAGGGAGGAGAACATTAACCAGACCTGCACTGGAAGGGTGGGGGGCATATTGGAACCTTTAAAGAGCCTTTTGGCTAAGATCAAAGTGTAGTATCTGTTCCGATTGATACTGCACCCCATAGACTGGTATTGTCTTGGCCTTCGGGGCTTGATTTACGCCGGTCTATGGGTCTGTCCTGTGCAGCTCTGGGAGATCCACCTTTCCAGGCTTCGCCTCCCGTCTTTGGGGAGGAGTAAGTTTATTGCTTACTGCCTGAGGCGCCCCTACCGGGGAATGACGACGGGGCTGCCCAGGCAATTTTTAAACCCCACTTTCCCGACCCGACCTTGGGTCACATCTTATTTGTGGGAGTAAGATAAAAACTGGCCTTGCGCCTATCTCCTGGAGGGGAGTAAATCAATACTCACACTTTAAAGAAGAACAGGGACCGTTTTCAGCTAAATAAATTAATAGTAATCGCCTGTTCCAATAAAATAAACAGTGTAGCAATATTTATCGAACAAACCGGTGAGTTCTAAAAATCTGGTGACACTTACTGTCACACAGACTTCAGGGAACACCATTAGATACCATCGTGAGTAATCACTTATGATAACGGTGTTAAATCTCTAAACTAATTAATGAATAATAATAATAATAATAATAATAATAATAATAATAATAATATTAAGAAGAAGAAAATATGAACTTCCCAGAGCATTAAAAGCATGAAGAAAGTCAATATAACAGCAAAAATCGTAGGTGCACTAAAAACAATCTCAACATATCTTGAAAAAAGACCAGGAGAAATTGGAATCATAGGGATTATTGCAACCAGATAAAGAACGGCAATGATTAAAAGAGTCGCAATCTTAAGGAAAATCATCGAATGCGAAAACTAACCAGTATAAGCTACAAACGGTAACCATCCACATTGAATTTACAATAGGAAGAAAAACATAGAAAGAACACCACAACATGAACCCAAGAAACACAAACTGCAAGACATTTTACAAACTGGCCATCTTCCAAAATGATGGCACCAGCTTAGTCTGATGTCACACACAGAAGGGTCAATGAAGGTTAGAAGACCAAGGAAAGAGGCACTAACCAGACCGCCGCTAGAAGACTGCGAAGCGTGTTGGAACCTTGGGGGACATATTGCCACACAAATCCCAGAGGAGACCTATGCTTGTTACCAGCGAGAAATCAATGGTTATCAGCTGTTGTGATACCGCAAAGTCATTTACAATGATTATCGAAAAGGGATGGAGAGTATTGGAAAGATGAGTAGAGTTGTCACTCAGACTCCACTGAACACCACGGGTTATCATCTGTGAGCAATAACTGACGATTACGTGCGTGACAACTCCTAGTGAATACAAATAATAATAATAATAATAATAATAATAATAATAATAATAATAATAATAATAATAATAATAATAATAATAATGGTAATAGCAATGCTTATGCTACTGGATGTCTCTTTAAGAAACTATCGTGCTAAGATAAGTTCTGTTTTTGAAATTTTTATTTTAAACCTTTTTTAGTTGTTTTTAAGTATAAATATTTACCGCATCGACTTTGAATATATAGCTATTTTTTGTTTGTTCGTCTGCTGTTGCTCATACATATCTGTATATCGCTTCAACTGTCTACATTAAGTTCCAAAATATATTCAAACGTGTGGTTAAAGTAACTATAGGAGTGAAACTCTGCTTTCTTATTTTGACCACACTGTTTTGTAACAGAAACACCTATGGAGTCAAACAAACAAAAGAATTTTCTGACCGCTTGAACAATCCCGCCAAAATTATGTTATTTCTCTGAAAGAAACTGTAGAGATATAAAAGTTCTGTTTTTGTTGTTTTTACGTTTTTCCTTCTAACTTATACTAAGTAGATACTTAGTATTTGTTTTCGTGTGATGGTGCACCTTGTTTCTCGTTCAAATAAGAAATCCACACTGTCTCTGTAACAGGATCATAGGTAAAATAAGCCTGGGCCTAATGTTGCCACAAACACTAAACTATGAAAAATGGTTATCGAAATAGGTGAAGAGTAGTGCAAATATGGGAATATATTATGTCATCCAGACTCCAGGGAACATAACTCATAGTTCTCACACAGTTCTAAGTGATAATCTCTAGTTTAAGTAAAGCCTGACGATATGTAAAGCAATAACTTCTGTTTCATACCCTTCTGAAAATCGAATGTATACAGATACCGAAGAGAGATAGCACAATGTAGATTCTGACAGGCAATAAATGAAAAATAGTAAACATTTAATAAGTTGAGACTATAATCTAGTTAAAACCATTGACTGTTATCAGCGATAGCTCCTTTAGAAGGACTTGTGCAAGAATACAAACCGAGTTTCTATAATAATTTCATGAAACGAGTGAACAAACACACAATGCAGCGTGGATTATGAGGTGTTAGCATTTTATTGCAGCTTAAAATATACGTATTTTCAAAGAGAAATTATGAGTAAAATATCGCACATCACAGTCTAGATTTCTCCTTTGTAACACTGCCCACGTACATGACCAATATTTTATTCGCTTTACAGCAATGCACACCGACATGATAGTTAAAGGGTTCCTTAATAGGCTTGGAGACCGGTGTTTAATCCTCAGTTGAGTCAAATAAAAAACGCTGAAAATATACGTGATGCTGCCATGCTAGACACATTAAGTGGAGTAATGCTAGGTAAAAATGACACCCTCTCCACTACTTCGGTGTAGTAGCTTGGGAAAAGAGAGCCTATCGTCGATTAATTTACTTTACTTTACTCGACAATGAGCTAAGTCCCATTCATTCGCTGTGGAGTTTCCCAGATGCCGGAGAGCCTTCTACTCTAATAGCTGTTTGCTTGTGTTTCCGGCCACTGGAACTCTCTCCCCACTCCCTGTTTCCCTGACTGTACCGGCATGCAGAAATTTAAAATTAATGTCAACAAGCATCTCGTTGAACAGCCCGCAACTTAGGATGACCACTAAAACCTACTCCATAATTCTCAGTAGTTCCTTACGTCTACAGTGGGAGCCTGCCTTGTTTGGGCTGAACTATGATAAAATAAACTTACAATAATTAAAATGATAGTATACATAATAGAAACGCATGGCTAATACCATATTCTAAGAACACCGTAGATCGATGAGAATAATCGCTAATTTGTGTACATAATTTACTATTTACAGTTCTTTATAAAAGTCGACGATATATATCCTCGACAATCAGTCCAGCAAAGTGTGGACCTCATTTTCATCAGCGGCCCGTGTTCTGTCGGGATGAGTTATAGCACTGTTAAGTCCTAAGCGGCGCATACAGCAGTAAGCAATAAACTTACTCCTCCCCAAATTGGTGAGGCAAAGTCTGGGATGGTGGACCTCCTAGAACTGCATAGGACAGACCCATTGACCGGCGTAAGTCAAGCCCCGAAGGCCAAGACAATACCAGTATGGGGTGCAGTATCCATCGGAACAGATACTACACTTTGATCTTAGCCAAAAGACCAAGAAAATAATGAGTATTGATTTACTCCTCTTCCAGGAGTTCGGCACAAGGCCAGTTTTTATCTTACTCCCACAAGTAAGATGTGACCCAAGGTCGGGTCGGGAAAATGGGGTTTAAAAATTGCCTGGGCAGCCCCGTCGTCATTCCCCGGTAGGGGCGCATCAGGCAGTAAGCAATAAACTTACTCCTCCCCAAAGAAGGGAGGCGAAGCCTGGGAAGGTGGACCTCCCAGAAACTGCACAGGACAGACCCATAGACCGGCGTAAATCAAGCCCCGAAGACCAAGACAATACCAGTCTATGGGGTGCAGTACCCATCGGAACAGATACTACACTTTGATCTTAGCCAAAACGCCAAGAAAATAATGAGTAAAACAAGTCGAACGGAAGGAATTCAAAAGAACTAATTCGATGCATTGAGAGTATACGCTTTTGTCATTGTCACTGCTCGTTTAGTATATTTTTTAAAAACTGGGCTAATTAAGAGATTTAGATGCATGCACTATTATTAGATATTAGAGTCAACTGTATTTTTAAAAGCTGATTGGGTTTTATATCGAAAATCCCCTCCAAGCAATACCCCGCTACTGCAAAGAAAACATACACTACACAAGTTTTAAAAAAATGTTTTAGAGTTTAGTCTAGAGAATTGAATCCATTCATGGCATTTAGTTTTGCATAACAAGATTAGTTACCTTATATTTCTTCCTCCCCAAAAACTTACACATTCAGTTGATCACTATTCCGCTATGCGTTCCTCAGTAGCGTTTATTTTGAATTTTATACAGCCTCGTCTGTATCTTGACATAAGACTAACTATAATGTAAACGTAAACCAAATATCGTCAAACTCTAACCTGATACTAACCTAATTCTAAACCTAACATGATCTAACCCTAACCCGATGCATGTTTAGACAGGAGTCACGAAGGTAGGCAAATGGCTGCCCGCGGATTTAGCATGTTTGGTGATCAGACTTTCCCCTATAAAAATGTTCTATCAGTGGCAGGTTTCTACTCCAAAAGACAAGTCGTATTTTTACAAATAAATTCTTCTATAGTTTATTCCGGCAAACATGTTTAATTCGTCACATAACCTTTGACATATTAAAGCGGTGTAGTTTTAGAAAAAAAAATACAATTTCGACATCATCGCAACAAAATTGATTAATCCAAGAAAATCTAAACATGAAATCCAATTAGAATAACTGGTGCCTATCCATTTCGCCATCTTATTTTATTAATAATCTTCCTTTATTATTATTTGGTTTGTGTTTTAATCATTACAAAATGTCTCAAAAGTAAAATTAGACTCTAGTCACCTTTCTGAAATGAGTCCTTGTTCTTCTTAAATCGAATTATTTCGAATCTACAAACGGATCAAACCAGAAAAAGTGTGATGCCCGAGGTAAGGAAGTAAAGTTCAAGGTAGAACCACATGCGTCATACCCTCAAATTCCACCATTGATGTATGTTTTTTCACCCCTCTTAAAATTCATTGTATTTTTATTTACTTTGTTTGGATTTGATTTTATGATACATTTTTGTATGCCGAGTTGAACATTGTAAGAATGGACACTTTTGACTTTCAAATGAAAAAAAAAAATTATTTACTTATTTTTATTATATTTTCAATGCTTATGATTCTTTACTAATAATTCAGTTTTATCTTTCTCTCTCTCTCTCTCTCTCTTTTATTCGTGGTTGTGCATGCAGAGTTCTTTGTTACGAAATGATTGTACTGCTTCAGGTTGGGGGAACATTCGCAATAGAATAATCTTTAGCGTACGTATTGAAACATCTCCTTGTGTTATAAATGTTTGTTTTTAATTAACGAATCGAGGAAAGGGTTTTCTTATATTTGAAGCTTTAAACTCAAGTTTATATTGTTTTCTGTTAAGCTTCTTCAATTCGCAAATGGCATTCGTTATATACTAACCAATCATCGAATACTCCAGTTAATTTTTTCGATTAAAAGTTTTTACTCAGGTTTTCTTTAAATATCAAACGTGACTTCAAATCAGCGCCTGAAAGCGTACCCCAAATTAAACAAGTTTGAAATCACACACCGACGTTAAAAAAGAAAGTATAAAACTGATATGAATGTGTATTGATCAGCATGGTACGACATTTTGACAGACTTAATTCCGTTGTTGACATTGGTTTCTAAAATTCTTTCTAAATTCAGGTTATTTAACTGGAGACTAAGTGAATATATATATATATATATATATATATATATACTAATGATAATAGAATTAACGATAAGTGAAATATCGTAGAATGATCTATCTCGATAAAATAAAGCTCAATACGTTTAGTAGAGCAATCAATTTTATAAGAAAGAAAGATGAAGATAAAACTCTTCTCGTCAGAGAATAAAATCTGGTAATATGTTATTTATAACAATTAAATATTACCTAGTTCCATTTCACTTTGAAAAATTGAAGAATAAAAAAAAAAAATAGGTTGGGGATTAAGAAATAAAAGGCCGGGAAGTAAAAAATTAGCAGTATTGCGAAGTGATTTTTGAAGACGAAAGGGACGTTATAGTGTAGATAGTTAATAGTAAAAGTAACAGTTTGTAGAATTGAAGAAAGTTTTTAAAAGGTCGAGGGTTCAAAATATCTCACTCGGTCCGTATGGATTCGTACTCCGTTATAGTATATTTCCGTAGAGTTACAAGTAAAAATCCTGTATTAAATATCCAATTCGGCAAATCCGAGGTTAAGATTGTCTGTTGAAAGGCGTTATGTGGAAAAGTTCATATCTGCCTTCAATTCCTGGCTTCATTGACAGAGAAATGTTTCAAAAGTTTTATATATCATCTTAAATATTCTGCTTAGGGTAGGGAGCTTTGCCGACTAAAAAGAATAGAACCGGATCCACCGAGGTCAAAAAGGAATAAATAATTTCTTACTTTCCGGCCTTTTATTTCTTTATCATCAACCGTTTTTGTTTTTTTTATTCTTCAATTTTTCAAAGTGAAATGGAACTAGGTAATATTTAATTGTTATAAATACCATATTACCAGATTTTATCCTCTGACGAGAAGAGTTTTATCTTTGAAAAACCATGGTTTAAGGATTAATGTAACCCCTTGCATCTGAACTTTCGATGTAATAAAATTTGTGTTAATTTATGTAACTTTATGTCATTTTGTACAATTTGTTATCTTCATCTTTCTTTCTTTAAAATATGTATGTATATATATATATATATATATATATATATATATATATATATATATATATATATATATATATATATATGTGTGTGTGTGTGAATATGAGAATAAAAAAATGTGTATAGTACAATATATTAAATCATCAATTGTTTAAAACAAGGGTTGCATATAAAAACACCTTCCTTAAAGTATGTTTTCTAAGAGGTAATCTTATTGTCGACAAATAACACACTGTCATCGTAAAAACACTCCCTATTCCCTACACTGGTCTATATTTAACACAGTCTAAATCCTACACTCCAGGAGTTGCTTCATGTAAACTATGTACACTAGAAACATTTAGGATAGCTACAGTAGCAAAAAGCAAACACACTATTTACTGTAAAAACGAACTTATCTCAAATTGCTGACACAAACGAAAATTTAAAGATACCAATTTAATTACTCCTTCTTATCCCCTCCCCCAATCAATAACTAACCCTCCCCGATCTAGGTTGATTTTTATATCTTTTTATTTTATATATCTTTTAACCTTTTCATGATCTTCAAAATCGTATCATGAGATAATTGGTCGATATCTATGCAGACGAAATAACTATTCATGGCAGCACCTCAAAGAGCACTGACGACCAAGATGTTTCTGAGTCTCTCTCACTCTCTCTCTATCTCTTTCTCTATCTCACTCTCTCTCACTCTCTCTATCTTTTTCTCTATCTCACTCTCTCTTTTTCTATCTCTCATTCTTCAGACTTGTAGCAGTGGTGGAAATAAGTCTTGTTATTTTTTTTCGCCTACAAAACAAAACTGTCACTTTTCACCACCAATGCTAAGATCCTCATTTCTCTTTGGTTCAAATGAATGGCTCGCTGCTTAAGAATAGCCCCTTCCTTGATTATCTCCTGGAACTAAATTTTACTCCCAACCTTAAATAGAAGTCTTAAATTACATATGTTGCCCAGGCCCCTGACACATTGTTGGATTATTATATCGCTCCAGAAAGTAACCCACGTCTGACGCAGTCATCTGCTTGTATATGAACCAAATCCGCACTAAGATGGATGACTGCTGCGATAACTGAGGAGTTTCCGCTCGGAGCACTTGTTCTTGCTTTGATAGTGTAAAAAAATGATTTACAATCTAGTGGGAATTGTCTCTTCTCTTTACTTCAGCTTTTTAAAATAAATAATGTTGCTAACCTATCTCTACTGTATCATTATATTCGTGGTAAGGGCGTGACTAAGCTCCAATCTCTCGATCTTCCCATTTAAAACATTCACAGCAAGAACCCACCTGGCTATGAACACAGCAGAGAACTTTCCTTTCTATCTGTCTGTATGAAAAAACAAAGCAAATATTCTATTAACCTAGTTTATTTACCTAGTTTATTTCCCAACGACGCTGCTTCCTACGTGACTACAATATGGTTGTTTTCAAGTTTAATGTAAACTAATACTTGTTAATATATATATATATATATATATATATATATATATATATATAGTATTCTATGAAAATATATTTATGTTAATTAAGCTACACAGAGGCTCCCGCGTTTCACCCATTATAGTGATACAACAAAGGAAACAGGATATAGGTCAATCTATATAAAACCGAACAATACAACAGGATATAGGAAGTAACACTAACCACACCTTTTTTCGTGGGAATCTCAATGATTGGCTGAGGGAACAACAAAGAATCTGATTAGTTAACTAGCTAGCCGTGTATATAAAAACACCCGGCAAAAATAACTCCATGTATTTTAGCCGTAAGATTCCCCCAGTGATAAAATGCGGGGGCCTCTGTGTAGCTTAATTGTCATGAATATATGTTCATAGATTACAACCTAGCTCTACTTAAGTATCGATCACTGTTGAAGTAAAATTGAAAAGTGATACATGAAAAAGTATATCTCCTTATAAAATGTTATGTAGATATATGAAATAATAATACATATATATATATATATATATATATATATATATGTTTTAAATCTTTTTAGATAAAATAGTATAATTTGTATTATACGTACTACTGTTGTTATTGTGGATATCATTCTCACCAGATTTCGGCCCATATAACCTTCGATTATATTTCATGTGTAAAATCGATACGGAATTCCGTGGGGAATTCGTTTTTAATCTACAAGGGAAATTTGCTGTTGTTTCGTCAGTCATGACCGGGTAGATTTTTTAAGTAATTCGTAAGTTTTATCTGAGTATCGCCCGTATTGTTGATTGAACCTTCAATTCCAAGAAGGCCGTCACTTATAACTGATTATTACTTAGCATGTATATCAGTTGTGCCACTAGCAGTAGATTAAAAAAAAAGGGTAATATCCTAAATCTCGTACCGATTCAAGAGTTTAACTTTAATATTCCCGAGTTCATCAAGACGCATCTGCCTGAAGAAGGTCAGAGGTTTTTCGGCCGGAATGTTTTGAGAATTACATTCGAGTTGAAAACTGTAGTTTGAATAAACCAAACAAGCTATATATATATATATATATATATATATATATATATATATGGGTGTGTGTGTGTGTGCATATATATATATACATATATATATATATATATATATATATATATATATATATATATATATATATATATATATATATATATGTATATATATATTATGATGTGCGAATGTATGGTATTATATGTATATACATCCGATGATAATATATATTTATTTACACACATGCACATTTCTCTCTCATACACACACACACACACACACATATATATATATATATATATATATATGTATATATATATACGTACATATATATATATATATATATATATATATATATATATATATATATATATATATATATATATATATATATATGCGTCTGTATATACATAAATCATATCGGCAATTTATAAAAGTATAGTAGAACATGGTTGAGTATCCTATTTGGACACTGTTTCCCGGAAACTGTCCAACTATCCCTAAATCTGACCGTAATTCCTACAAAAAATACCAAGTAATATAAAAAAAAATACGATACGTAGTTTTATCATGCATGCTCATATTTTGTACACTTAAAGGAAATAAACGCATACTGATATATATATATATATATATATATATATATATATATATATATATATATATAATTCATTTATATTTACGATAACTTACTGTCCACGATACCAGTAATTGTTTGATGATTGATATATTTCGTTTCATTTTTTACGTCCGTTCATCTTTTTCTATGTCCTCATGTTTTCTTTTTTTTAAACGTCTTTTTTTATTTCGAGATGATTTTTTGGTTGGCGAGCTTCAGTCCGACCAGCTCAGCTTCCTCTTCAGAACAAAAAAATAATCCAGGGAAGCACTCAATGTCCTTCTTCGCCTGTCCCTTCTACCTTCCTGGAAACTGGGAGCAAAATAATGACGATGTCAATATTCGGGCAGGATAGTTGACCTTAAATAAAGGAGAGGTTCAACTTACACAAGAGGTAGGTATAGGGAAACAACCGGTGGAAGGCAATGAGACAACATGAGCTGTGTGTAAGTATGGGTGATTTAATACCACGTCTCGTAATATTAGTGAACACTCTCGCCGTTGCAGGATAATATATACTAGCGGTATTCAGGTATGCTAACTAACATTTTAGCGCCAATGTGAAGCGTCATAAGCGCTCTTACTGTTGAGGTATACATTTCTAACTGCTGATCCTGAGTGCAAATTATGTGGTAATCTGGTTTCGTATCTGCGTAAAAACATTTGCTATATATAGCCACAATAAATAGCCGTAATCCGGCGAACACTTGTGTTTAATGACTATATCTATATAGATAAATAAAATATGTTCAAATATGTTGATAAAATTAACTTAAAACTAATATTATTTTCTAAAATATTTGCAATACAAAATAGACTTTTATAAATAAGAACGGCCAATTTATATAATAATTATACATATCAAACTATTCATTTAAATTAGCGGTTTAAGCTTATGGCTCTCATCAGTGCAGGAAAGTAAACATTCTAGACGATCGAGAGGCGCGAACTGGATTTAGAGTCAGTCTGGAATCTGCAAGCAGTCGTTCTATCGTCGCGGCCACCGAAAACCGTCACGTGATTAAAAGAAATGCAGATCAATCTGACACAGACAGAAGACTCATCAAGAGTGTTCGACAAACGTATTTGGAATTTGCATTAGAGCTTTTCAATAGTCTTTTTTTAAGATGCTCGAGAGTGCTTCACTTTAATTACTTAAAATTTCTTAAAATATTTATAAATAAATATTAAATTATTTATAACCTACAGATGTTAGCGTTTCAAGTTATTGCTTTCATCAGTGTTGGAAAATAACACTTTCAGATGGTCGTGAGGCGCGAACACGGTTCACAGAGACACTCTAGAATCTGATAGCAGTCGCCCTATCTTCACGACCACTAAAAACTGTCACGTAATTAAAGGAAATTAAAATCTATATGTACCCAGAAGCAATAACAGACAGAAGACTAATTGAATTCGGAACTTTTAATTAGAGCTTTTTGTTGGTCTAGTTTTAACATCCACAAGAATGTTCGACTTTAATGTCTTAAAGGGACTTATATAATATTTATAACTTAATATTAAATTATTTAAAACCTACAGATCCTAGCGTTTCAAGCTTATTGCTATCATCAGTGCATATAAATAGCGATCGGTAGGCGTGAACCCGATCCGCAGTCAGCCTAGGATCTACACTCGCGACAACCGGAAATTACCATGTGACAAATGGAAATTAACATATATGTGGCACAGACAGAAGACTAATCGAGAGGGTTCGAGGAACGTATATTGAACATTGCATTAGAGCTTTTAATAGTCTTTTTTTTTAATTCCCCGAGTTAGGTGACTGTAATTTCTTAAAGGGGCATGTAACAACATTTAAAAGTAAATATTAAATTATTGATAACCTACAGACGCTATGTACAGAGAGAGACATATGTGTGTGTGTGTTTACGCGCGTATATATATATATATATATATATATATATAGTGTGTGTCAGGTTGTATATGAAAAGAAATCAAATAAAGTGCTAGATCATATAAGACAGCTAACATAATTTATTTAGATACTGTATATTACATATTTCAGCAATGTACCACTGTCTAAATCTGCCCTTTTGAATGAAACCGCGGTACATTGCTGAAATATGTAATATACAGTATCTATATATATATATATATGTATATATATATATATATATATATATGTGTGTGTGTGTGTGTGTGTGTGTGTGTGTGTGTGTACTCAAATGTGCATGTGCATATGTCAATACATTTGCGTAGACTACGAACATAAATTTATATTGTTATACATTAATACTTGAATGATCGCATAAAAAATAAAGATTCTTGTATATTCTTTCTTCGGATTTTCCCATGGAGACCAGCAGTTCTTGAAAGGACTCTTCGGCTATTGCTGAATCGGGCATCAAATTAAAACCGACCGCAAATATGATGGCAAATGTAGATGGCAAACAAGGACAAAAAGATAAGTATCAATGGATGTCGACTTCGGTCAGAAAACTGCATAAGTTTTTCGGTAAAAAAATGTCCCTATCTTTTTTTATAATCTGTCAGTTGTTGAGAAAGCGAGACGGCCATACACATACATAAACCTACAAACACACACACACAGAAGTACACATAAACACACACATACACACATATATATATATATATATATATATATATATATATATATATATATAAATATACATATTAATATATGTGTAGATAAATATACATATTGATGTATATATATACACATACATATTGATGTATATATATATATATATATATATATATATATATATATATATATATTGATAAAAGTTTGATACAAGTTTGAGTGAATGTTTCTGTGTATTCTTTTCTTTGATCCAATTTTTCATGTTGGCAGACCAGCGATATGATCTTATGTTGTGTGTGAACAGAATCTCGCCATAAGTGCAAGCACTTTCGACTCGCATTGACTCGTCCTTAGACACGTGACGATGTCTCAAATTAAAAATGTTGAATTTATTAAGGAAGTCGATTAAAAACCCTTTGAAAACATTGTAATAGTCTTTTCCCACGTTCGTATCTAGATTGGTTGATATGCGCTTAAATAATGCTTCGAGCATGAGGGGTGCGGATGCTACAGTTTTAAACCGCGAATATGGGAGTGTGTTTAGTTAATATATCATAGATTTTTAAAATTGTGTGCTTTAAGATGATTATGAATAGAATTTTAAGGAAGTTGAAGTGACATGTAAGATAGAGATAGATAGTTGTCGTAGTCATGCCAAAGAAGTTATTAATAGCAAAATAAGGGTAGATAACTCAAATCTGACCCGGTCTCACCTTGTTTGAAAGTAAATAACATAATATTACATGATACATTGCTGATAATGGCTTCACATCGTAAAACTTCTGTAAACTGAATGTTTACTAAATGCTAAATAAATGTTCATGAGTAATGCACACACACACGCACACATATATTCATATATATATAAGGTGTTCGTGGGAAGCCCAACGATTGGCTGAGAGAACAATACATAATCTGATTGGTTAACTAGCTAGTCGTGTATATAAAAACACCCGGCAAAAATAACTCCATGCATTTTGGCCTGAAGATACCCCGGGGGTTGATACGCGGGAGCCTCTGTATAGCTTAATTGCCATAAATATATTTTCATAACTTACTACCTAACTCTACTTACGTATCGAGCACTGTTGAAGTAAATACTGAAAATGATACATGAAAAATTATATCTCCTTATAAAATTGTATGTGGATACATGAAATAGTAATAAGTTATATATATATATAGCAGGAAAAATCCCAGCAGAGTGCTCGATTAATTAAGGATTAAAGTTAAAAATTAAAAATTAAGAGCGTAATAATAA
>OY744546.1:47070188-47107688 GCA_963556195.1 Sepiola atlantica
TGTTTCATTTCAACATGACAGAGCTTGATTAAATATAAATAACAAATAGGAATAACAATTTTAATCAGCCCATATCGACACCACTACTTAAACCCAATAATTGACATCACGTAAATATGAATTAATAACTTTTCCAATAATAATTGTTTCAGTTCTTCAGAGGGCAACACACCCATTTAACATCATTATTATTGATCTCATAAGTCTCCACTATATCTTAGTTAAAAATATAAAACCTCATATATTTGCTAAACAGATTCAATCTTGTGGACCTAATTTTTGCTCTTATCTCTAAATCAGACTTATTAACTCACCATCAATAAAATAGAAGTTAACAACCCCCACCAAGAAACTAAACTTATACCCCTCAAACGGAATAACAGATAGCATCCATCAGTTCGTTTATAACCATTTTTTGTTTTCAACACTAGTGGTTATAAACGGGACATAGACAACAAAAAAGCACCCTAATTTCACAAACCAAAACGGCAAACTTCATAGCCGCCCCTTTCGTATTTTTAGCTCCTAGAAAGCCCGTCCAAATTGACACTGTCAATGTAGTATTAACAAATGCATCAGTAAGTTGAACACTCTTATGACGTCAAGCCGTCGGATAAAGTGTTAAAATTAATTCGCTATTCAGCGGGGTCCGTGTGGTTCTACCAGTCGGGATTTGAGTTGTAAAATACTCGGAATCCGGGGTTTCGAATCGCATGACCAGTAGTGAATAGTCATATCTCTATGTTGATGAGTGCTGATTATAAAGGACGAAACGGATACGTACATAGATAATAAACAAAACAAAAATTTATCACACACACACACACATATATATATATATATATATATATATATATATATATATATAATTTATTTGAAAACTATATCATACATATTTCAGAACGCACCGGTTTCATCGAGATGGGATGATTTTTTTAAATGTTTGAAAATCTATGCCCACTGGAATGGTAAACGTACTGAATTAGGTGAAAACACCATGAGACTGGCGTTATATCGAGAATAGCGTTATATCAATAAAAAATCTCACTGGAAAAAAATATTAGTTGGAAATTAATTTAGTTTTACTTTATTTATGATTTATAGTTTTATGTTTAAAGAAATTGTTTATTTTATTCTCCTAAGTGTTTTACTAACAAATTCATTTGTAGTTTTGTATTTTTAGTTTTATTTAAGGTGTTGTTTGTAGATCGTAGGAGATTACTGGTGTCTTCGAGACGACTTTTTAAAATACGAAACAACCAATAAATACATCAGTAAATAAACCAGCAAACAAAATAAAATATTTAAAACACAAAACTTTTAAAAGAAAATAAACTCCGATACTTGAATTAAAACCGGGCGTCACCATCAAAAAGGTATAAGACTTGTTATGGCTACACTAATCGACATTGCCGAATATTGTTAAGACGTTTGCCTCTGTCACTAAATCTAATAAACGCACGTTTCTCATTTAGGAAGATACAATTAAATATGCTTAGAGATGTCATTCTACTAGTTTTTTTTCTAATGATATTCCAATAGACTATTTGTTTTGTTTATTTGGAGTTAGAGTCAATATATGTATATCAAGTGTGTATTTTTGTTATATTCAATATTATTAAAAGAAACATTTATGTTTGCTGAATCTTTCTTTGAAATGTATTTCCGGCTACGCATATATTAACTTTTCTATTAGATTTGTTTCATTTGTGATTGTAGTTAGGTAGATAATAGAAGGACACACATTTATTTTGTAGTGGGCAATTTATTTGACTTTGACAATTGCAAGTATATTTAGCCTTAATTGTATTATTTGAATTAAAGTTGCTGTTAATGCTGGTGTTCTTTTCTACATTACTTCTAAGTATTTTATTTCTTATATTGTTGCTAATATTCTCTTAGTTATATGTGCTATTGTAACTTTATTTGTGGGTATGTTTATTAGACATTTGATCTAAAGTTCGATAAGGTGAGAAATGAACTTTGGAAAATTTAGAGATTTCCAACCTGGTTTACACATAACTGTGAACCAGATAATTTATTTTGTATTTCTTGTTCTGATGAGTATTACTGGTTGGTATATTAAGATTGGGTCATTTTATAACCGCTGGTGTTTTAATCTTTTGTCACAAAGAAATGTATCTTAGTTAAACATTTCCCCGTTTGAAGGTTTGTTGCCAATTTTTTTTTTCTATTGGTAAAAAGCGTTCGATATGACTGGAAGAAAAATAACTATCAGATCCATACTCTATATAAAAGCACAGGATCATCTCAAACTTGATCA
This sequence comes from Sepiola atlantica, assembly GCA_963556195.1. Lineage (NCBI taxonomy): Eukaryota > Metazoa > Mollusca > Cephalopoda > Sepiida > Sepiolidae > Sepiola > Sepiola atlantica. The sequence continues at coordinate 47,072,473 of OY744546.1, forward strand.
CCGAGTCGAGACGATGATTAAAAATGGTGAGAAAGAAAAAAATTCGTTCGTCTTTAATCAGACGTGCATCGATAACTACTTGCTGCTTATATGTATATGTATATATATATATATATATATATAAAATCTAAATATGCATACATGTATATATGTGTATACATATTGTGTGTGTGCTTCCGTTGCATTGCGTAAATGTTAGTCGTTAAATCCCTTGTCATTTTTAACCCACGGGTGTTATTTCTTTAGGTCATGAGAACTTTTAATAATAATGTATGTTTAAAAACTTTAATTGCTTGCGCAATTTTATGATTTGGTATAACTATTTTTGTCACGAACCCTGGTCGCACTTCATTGAAGGCTTGAAGAAGGGAAAGGTTGCCGAGAATTTCTAAAAGAATACATTAAGAAAAAGTGAAAACGAAAAATAACTTGGGATTTACCTTCTCTTTACAGTCTGTACGAAATACTTGTGTATTTGTTTATTTATGATTATGGTGTATATAAATATTTTCCTGTTTCTGATGGAGATTGTACACAAGTACAGTTCAGATATATATATATATATATATATATATATATAGTGTGTAGATTTCAATTTTGTGTTGGGAATCTGAATAACAGAGCTCAATGTAATTTAAACAGAGCAAAACAGAATGATAAAAAGAAAACCTATACACACATTAAGGTTGTACACATAATAACTTATTTCGACCCCTTTAATTAGGTCTCCTCAGATGTATAAACAACCACGTCAAAAAAAGGGTTTTTTTGACGTGGTTGTTTATACATCTGAGGAGACCTAATTAAAGGGGTCGAAATAAGTTATTATGTGTACAACCTTAATGTGTGTATAGTTTTTCTTTTTATAATTCTATATATATATATATATATATATATATATTAAACGATATATCGATAACTAGATGGAGACATGTAATGTATTTAGATATTGTAAACACAGTAGGCAAACAATTATAAGTGTGTGAACAAATAAAGGAAGATTGATATTTTCTATAATCGCTGATTAATTCTTACTTTTTTTCAAAAATATTTTCTAAATTTTCTAGAAATTATAATAATTTCAGAAAACAAACGCTGTTTGATTTGTTATTTTCGGGAAGTGCAAAAACTATTTCCATTTCATAATTCATGCTATTGATTAAATCATTCCAACACCAATACAGATTGAGACGTAGATTATTTTTTCTTTTTTCGCGTGAAGATATTTGTAAAACGTGCAATTATGTTAAGTGTTCAGAGCAAATATCTTATTTAAAATAATTCAGATAAATACATTACAATTTTACAAATACATACATTTATATATATATATATATACATATATATATATATATATATATATATGTGTATATATATATATATATATATATATATATGTATATGTGTATATATACATATATGTATGCATGTATGCATATTTGTGCGTAAGTTTGTGTGTGTTATAGATCTCAAAATGCTTATTTAAATAAAGCCAAACATCGAGAATTGTTCATTTTTGTCTATTTGCCCATCCGTTAAAAATGGGTGATGAGGAATATGTTAAAGTGTATAATTATTTCTATGTCTTTCTTTCTCCATATATATATATATATATATATATATATATATATATATATATATATATATATATATATATGAGAGCCAAATGAATATACATATGTATATATATATATATATATATATATATATATATATATATATATATATATATATATATATATATATATATACAGACATAGTGGTAGTATAAAATATGTCTATGGCAAGGAAGCTACAAGGTAACGCATATCTATCATTCCAGCAGAAAATCATTAAGCTAAATGTGTAAATGTGTTATTTAGGATTTATTTTATACTAAGTAGTTTTTCTTAACTTACCTGCCGATCGTATTCCGTTTCTTTATTATATACCTCCTCCCATATATATATATATATATATATATATATATATATATATATATATATATATATATATATATAGCATAATATGAGGTGAAATAATGAAATAAGGTGCGAATCTCATTTTATTAGATAAGGACTTTAAGGTACTTTGCCTGAACATTGAATTCTAATTAAACTTGATTCGCACCTTATTTTATTCTTTCACTTTATATTATGCTATTAATGATCTATCCAGTATATTGAGCTTCAGTTTTATCCGGATGTTCACTAATTAAATATATCAGTTGCCTCTTATATCTTTTGTTGGATTAACTTTATAACTTTTTGTATATATATATATATATATATATATATATATATATATATATATATATATATATATATATATATATATATAAAGTATAAAGGTATACTCAAAAAAGAATAAAAGGGAAATACCAGCAGAATGCTCAATTAAATTAAATTAAGAGCGTAATATTTTTTTATTTTTAAATACATATTTTATTTAGACATGGACCAGTGGTTTCTGAGGCGATGAGGTTTTTAATGGCTGTATACATTGTAAACAAGCACTCCTTATTTATTGGATGGATCGAGTGACTTAAGCCTACCCAGAGCCCTACATACATTTTTCAGACACTTATATACTTCTACTGCAGACTTCTCGTTCTACGAACCTGATCACAGTTCTTTTTTCCTTTTTCTTTTTTTCCCTCTTTCTTCTTTAAATTTTATTTTTAAAATTTTTATTTTTATTTATTTATATATTGATTTTTATTTATATATTGATTTTTTATTTATATATTGATTTTTTATTTATATATGAATATATATATATATATATATGTATATATATATATATATATATATTTATTTTTTATTTTTTATTTTTTGATTCTTTATTTATATATAATTTTTTTATTTACATATTGATTTTCTATTTATATATTGATGTTTTATTTTTTATTTATATATTGACTTTTATTTATATATCAAATTTTTATTTATATATTGATGATTTTTTTATTTATATATTGATATTTTTTATTTACATATTGATATTTTAATTATATATTGATTTTTGATTTTTTATTCAAATATTGATTTTTTATTTATATATTTATTTATATTTATATTTTTATTTTAATTTAATATTTATTAATTGAAACCATCGTGAAATATATACACATATATATTTTGATAATATAATAATAAATAGTTACCTCCCCTTTTTTAGATAATTTAATTAATTAGAGTTACGTACCTTTTACCGTTTTCTATATATAAATAATATTTTATTTTCTCTTAATTATTTTTTTTATTATTATAAATTTAATTTAATTTTATTTTATTTTTCCTTCTTTCTTTCTTTCTTCTCTTTCTTTCTTTCTTTCTCACTTCTAAATATAGAATCTCTTACTTAACGGCTATTTTTCTGATTTAAGCGTCTCATCGGTCCTTCATTTCAAATTCTTTGTGCATAGCGTTTTATAACGGTTATAAATGTGTTTCGAAGAAATTCCATCATTTACTATTTCAGACTATGCTGATGAAGACGGAATCGGGAATTAAACCCTTTTCTTGTCAGAAACCACTGGTCCATGTCTGAATAAAATCTGTATTTAAAAATAAATAAATATATATATATATATATATATATATATATATATATATATTTATATGATAAGAATATTAATATTTTCGAAGCAGATCTTGAGTGTAAATATTATCATCAAGCAAAATGTCGTTATGAAAGAGATGAACATATTTTTCATATAATCTTTTTTTAAATTTCGTCTAAAACTTTTTTGATAGCCTACTTTTCTTTGGAGGCGGGGATTTTTCATATCAGTGGAAAGTATCTTAATTTTTTGTAGTAAGGTGTTTTGATACATTTTTGTTGCAATGTTTACCTAATGTCATGAAACTGCAACTGAAGCAATTAATTATTATTCAGAACTTTTAATTACGTGACAGGCTTGGAAGCATGTTGAGAATGGAAGCGTCTTTTAACATGAATAACCAAGATAAGAATAGCTGTGCCAATAATCGACATAAAATACATTTTAAAATCTTCATTCGATCATTAGGGTAGAATAATTTTCTAAGGTTCGTACTCAGCATTTTTATAAGGGATTTTGTTCGTGTGTCTACTCCAGTTTTGAATTGTATTCTTTATTATATAAAAGACGGTTGTCAATGTGTGTACGTCCGCACACTCGTGCGTGCGCATGTGTGTGTTGTGCGTTTATGCGTATATGTGTGTGTGTGTCCATCTAAATGTAAAACACTATTTAACAAACACCTATAAAGTGTGTATATTCTTTATCAGCGTTGTTCTTGATGAATAAAAAAAAAGATCATTCTTTGGAGTCAACTAGCTAGGTTTCGGTTTTCAACCATTTATTTTGTAGTGGACATTTTTTTTTATTATGACAGTTTCAATAATTCTTAGCCTAAATTGCATCATTTGAAGTAGAGTTTGGGTCAATGCTAGTGTTCTTTTGTACTGAAACTATTATCTCTTATATAAAGGAGAGATGAGTGAAATAAATTATTATCATGTAAAATGCATTGAAACAAGGGAAGATAACGGACTGAGATGAGGTGGAAAAGAGGTGGTGGAAAAGGGATCCGAAATGAGAGAGAGGGGTAGGGAGAGAGAGAGAGAGAGAGAGAGAGAGAGAGAGAGAGAGAGAGAGAGAGGTAAGGAGATGGAAGTTTTAATATAAATATGTTACACACACTTTTTAATCTCTTCTGTTTGTTTATCGCCCCGGACAACGCCGGGCAGCCCTGCTAGTCATAGATCAAGCTCAGCTTTAATGGATGAATCTTTCTTTGTTTTCTGGTAACGGAGGTCTTATCTTTCTGTTAGTCTGTTATGCCATTTTTGTAAATATTATTCACCCCAGACCCACCCAAAACATGTATTCTCACTGAGACGTAAACGTCTACTGTTTATAGGGGTCATATCTTAGTTGGGGAGTTGTGCAGGAAGATGTGTGTTCACATATATTAAAATGTTTGCATATTGGTACAGTCGGGAGAACAGAGAGAGAATTCTAAAGACAAACATTCCGAATACAGAAGCCATTAGAGTATAAATATACGGGAGCTTCTACAGTGAAGGGGTGCGACTCTGCTGCTAGTGTTGTTCCATGAAACTGTGTGTTAAACAATCACGGTTCAATTTGAAATAAGAATATTTTAATGTTAAGATTGCATGGACGCATTTCTAGAATATAGTTTCTTGCTTTTTAATTAATCATCCGATATTAACGTGCTCATACGCTTTTTATTGCCCGTATTTTTTAACAATAGCAATTGTTAATTAATATTCTCTTTTGCTGATGTCAATAGCATTCACGTGAATAAATGCAATATAAAAGTTTCTGTAATTCCCAAGAGGTTAAAAGTCAGTCACCTGTAATTTCATATCAGATGAGCTCTGGAAATTAAAATGCTAATTGATAGGGACTAAAAACGAAACAATTATTGTCATTCATTTGCGATTATTCTTTGGACATATCTTTTTAAAATTTTGTTTACAAGAAATGAAAATTAAAAACATTGCAAATAATATATCTATATAATAATACGCAACGGCAACTCTATTTTCGTATATCCATTATTACACGCAACCTATGCTTTTAAAATGGGATCGACATACTTCCAAGGATTTAAATATTCACAGAATATTTAGCTGAAAATAAGTTTTACGGTAAGTAAGAATAGACTAATCACTTTTAAACGGAATGTGACGGTGGTTAAGTGGATAACACGGACGGACGACTTGGGTGTTCCAAGTTCGAATCCAGTTGGTTCCACAGTACCATTTTAAGGTGTGTTGGCAACCTTCACGTGATCCTTCCCGTAGGTATCCGATGCCCTTCTAGAAATAATTCGAACTAGAAATACACTAGAATCATCCGATTCCCACGAAATGAATGAATGAATGACTCGTTAAACGATTTAACTATAAATTAAAGAATATGGTTAAAGTAACTACAAGATACCTCTTCCACCACCGATTGTTATGGACAATGATACCCTACCTGAGAGTTCATCGGCCTAACTTTCACATGTAACATGAATTGGAACAAATACATTGAATGCATGCCCAGGGCTGCTGCAAAGAAGGTGGATTCCCTCTACTGTGCTAGTAAACTTCTCACACCTGACATTATCATATATCTCTACAAAGCCACCATCCGCCCATGTATGGAGTATTTTGCCACAATAGGCTAGGGCATCATCCACTAGCCTCTCCCTCTTAGACAAGGTCCAAAAAAAGAGTCGCCAACTTAATAGGTCCCACACTATCTACAACGCTCCAGCCCCTATCCCACCGCCGCAATGTTGCTTCCTTGTGCCTGTTTTACAAGTGCTTCAATCGAACTCCCTCCCTGCTCCCTGTTTTCCTGAAGGTACTGACATGCAGAAATTTAAAACTAATGTAAACAGACATCTTGCTGCACAGCTCCCAATTTAGGTTGCCCCCCCCCCCCACAAAACTCTAACCTTTTTTCTCAGTAGCCCCTTACGTCTACAATAGCCGTCTGCCTTGTTTGGGCTGAACTATGTTAAAAAAATACTGTCTAATAGAAATTAAATTTAAAACATTAAAGAAAACATTTGTATTTTATACCTACATTATAACCATTTTTTTAAAATACGGGATCGCCCTATAGCCGAAGATGTAATAGAAATAAAGTAATTTTTAAATTTCATCTAATCATGCAATTGGGTATAAGGTGAAACTCGAACTTAACTACACTTTCGTGGTCTTCGAGCTAGGATTGAAGCGTAGTGTCTGTTCCGTCTAAAGACAGTACAATGATACTATGGGGTCTGCTTTCCTATTGGGAGGTGACGGTTGTTAAGTAGATAACGAAACGGAGTGACGACCTGGGTGTTGCAAGTTCAAATTCAGTCGCTTCCACAGTATCACTTTCACTTATGGCTGTTGGTACCCTTCACATGGTGTTCCCGTAAGTACCCGATGTTTTTCTAGAAATAATTCAGAACTAGAAAAAATATCGAGGAAACCAATGCCAATACTAGAATCATCCGATTCACAGAAAATGAATGAATGGATGTCTTCGAATCGGAAACCAATAAAAATGAAATATATCCGAAAAGGCTACAAGGCATTTGGAGCACCCCCCCCCAACTATGAAAGTAAAGATACTGCTATAACAGTAACCAGAGTACTTCCATAAGTGTTTTACACACATACCAAAATGGTACAATAATATCCTAGGGTTTGCGTTCGCACCGGGCATGCATAGAATGACAAAGTTTTTAATTGCGGCATAATTATACAACAGATGAAGCATACAACTGTAAAATGTTCACGGGTGCCGCTACGACTCTATTTATACACTGCCGATAAAACAGATCACATTCCTTTTAATAGTTCATCCAAAAGTTCCCATGAACATACTCTTAATGTTTTTACCATGATATCTGAATTCGTCTAATTCCATCTTAACATTTAGTACATTATTGCTGTTCATAATAAACTATGGTAAATTGTTTCAAAATCATTTTATTTGTAAAATGAATAAATTTATGAACTCTAATATATTCTTATTTATGCAAAGTAAGGTATGTGTGTATGCATATATATTTCACTGTATAAGATTCACGCCTAGACTAGTTTATCGATCATTATGAATCGTGGGACACAGCAACTAAACGTAAAGAGGCATAATGTGGGTTGTATTTTGTTTAATTTAATCCATGTAAAAGTACCAAAGAAGGGGTCGAATCCCTATGTAAAAAGGAAGATACCCCCGACTTTTGTGAAATTTTAACAAAAATGATAAAATATGAATTTACCAAATTTCAGTTTCTTTGGCACATTTGAATCGGTTTAAAGGCGCTCAACCTCCCATTTGAAAATTCAATGTGTTCAGATTTGCATTAAATGTTATTTATAACAGGACTCTCTCCCGTCGATTTTCGACGTATGAGTGTCCCGCCAGGGGTGGGCCGTGCGTGAATTTATAATTGCAAGGGTTGCGCAAATCCAACAACCGCTCTCCTGAGTCGGCATTGCTTGATTCCAATGGCAAGTCGTAATACAGGACGACTGGAAACAATGCCGAGATAAGCAGAGAGCACATACAGCACCTGGTATTCCCAAATGGTCACCCATTTAGTACTGGCCAGGCCCGACGCCGCATAACTTCGGTGATCTAACGGGAACGTGATTGTGCCGTATATGATAAATATGATAACTGTTATTTATAGTCAGCAATTCAACAAATTCCCTGAATTTCAAGTTTTTTTTTTACTCCTTTCATTTTAGAGTTTTTCTAAAATAAAAAAAAGTATGTAATAGTTTTCGATCAGAGTTTGAATAACGATTTTAGACATCAACATTTAAAGAATTATATATTTGGATATTAATCTTCACAGGTGCATATAAAATGGTGTAAATCTTTTCTCCTCTTGGAATTAATTTCATCCATCCGGGGACATGTATTCTACTAGTAAATATGACACATCATCTCGATCTAAATGTCATAATAAAATGTGTATATGAGTTTTATAAAGTACTAACCTTCCGATGCCACATCTCAAAACTTTACTTCAATCGGATTATTAGTTTACATATTAAATTCATTCATGTGAAGCTACCGTAAAATATCCAAACAAATTAAAAAAATCGAAAATTCGTATTTTGATAAACCATGTTTTTTCTGATAGCTAAAAACACTGTTAAAGAAATGAAATGGGTTGATAAATGGTAATCGGACTCTTCTTAGTCTTACGCTACATTTAAAGTGTTGTATTCTAACTTAGCGGTCGCACGGACACAAAAGATGCTGAACGCTCTGGAGGCTAAAATTCAGCAGTTGTCTTGGAAAACATTAAAAAAGTCCACAAGCAAATTTAGCTTATCGTATATTAACATTGCATGAAATAGCAGACGAGTTGAAATAACAGAAGGCAGGGTGTATTCATCATTTTGCATATGTCAATGCGAAGGTTGTGTTAAAAGTAGATGTCGCGGTTGGTCACAGTCGATCAAAAACAACAGCGTTTCGACGATTCAGTGCGCTATTTTAAACAGTTTTAACGTGATAAAAATAATTGTTTACGTCAATGTTACAGAGGATGAAACATAGACCCACCTCTTTACTCCGATGTCTAATTTTAGTCATCTGAGGGCACATCAGCAAGAATAAGCCATTAGAAACGATAAAAGACTCAAATCTGAGCAAACAAGATTTTGGCCTCCGTATTCAGGAATGCTCAAGGTTTTATGTTTATATATAACTTTCAGCAGAGAAGAAGTACTAATAAAGATTATTATGTATACTTTTGCAGTGCGTTTAAAGGTAGAACTCATATAAACAAGTCACAAACGTACTTTTCACCAAGACAATGAACCGTGTTACAAGTCAAATCACAACGATGGCAAACCTACATTACTTGCACTTCGAATTGCTTCCACACCAACCCGATGCATCAAATATGTCCCCAGCAAACACTTGCTGTTTGCAGACCTCAAAAGAATGCTGCAGAGAAAGAAAGTTGCCATCAATGATGAAATGATATCGGAATCATTATCATTACTTCCAAACATTCGAAACATAAAAACAAAATCATCTGTAAATGAAAACATTTTTCAAAGCAATGCTTGTTTATATAATAATGATCTTCTACATTCTGGATATAATGATAACATATATATATATATTTCATCTCCAACCTCTATAACACTCTCCCATTTACTTTTCCCTTTCTTTTTCTCCTTGAATCTTCATTTTCTCCTTACTTTTTCCTCACACTTTTAATACTGCAGTCCAAATAAACTTTCTCATGTTCCAAATATCTCAAATATTCCATACCCACCCTTTCAATCACCGCCCTCCTCCCCCCATCCCTCACTCATTGCTATCATTTTCCAAATATTTCAAATATTTCACACCCTATCACAACAAATCCTCCCTCTCCCCCACTCAACTATTTTCTCCCATACCCCTTCTTAAATTCCCTCATTTTCTCAAAACGCTCTCTAAGACCATAACTTTCGCCCATCCACCAAAATCACAGCCCCCCTTCCTCTCTACCCATTCTCCTTTCCCTGCATACACCCCCCATACACAAACTTTCCAACTTACTTTTTCCCCTTCAATCTTGAACCGCAGCCATCTGGTCAAACACCCCCCTCCCCCCTCTTCCTCACCTCCCTCTCTGCCATCCACTTTACCCCTGCTCATCCCCCACCTCTTTCTCTTACCACCAGCCACAGTAGTCCTAGCTCACCCCATCCTTCCATTTTTTCCCCACTCATTCTTTTCTACATTCATTTCTATTTCTCCAACAAATACGGACGTCCACCCAGCAGTTGGCCACTATTTCATTCTATTTTTCCCAATATGTCTACCCTACATGTATCTGTGCTTGCATGACATTTTTTCTCTATTTTATCATCCTGATGAAGTCTTATAAATAAAGACGAAACGTTGATGTACACATAAAAAACATCCATTTTTTGGTTTTCCTTTTTCATTTTCCCATCACGTCGGATTACTTTCATCCTTCTCTTCCCATATATATATATATATATATATATATATATATATATATATATATATATATATATATATATATATATATATGTATATATATATGTATATATATATATATATATGTATATATATATATATATATATATATGTATATATGTATATATATATATATATATATATATATATATATATATATATATATATATATTTAAGCCGAATAAGATAACCTTTTAAATAATATATTTAAACCGGATAAAATTAAACTCCGAATGCTTTATGACATTTAATCCCATAACATAGGTATGAGAAAAAAACAAGCTGAATAAACAAGACATTAGTAATAATGCGAATAAAAATAAAGCTTCGAAAACTTTTTGCAAAAAGAAAAATGATCTAAATTTCAATGACTAATTATTAAATAGTATAAATAAAATTAAAATAATTGAAAACATTTTATATAATGATGAAAAAACAAATCAATATTGGATCTACAGCATGAAATATTAAATAAAACACTTTTTCACATATCAACTGATTTGTCTCGGAATTTTTTAGATGAGGATTGATAATTTGTATTATTTGGATTATTCTTGACTGCTGCTCTCATCTTGTTTTGTTTCTCACAACGTTTTGGCTGATGTAACCTCCGCTTTTCTTCTGGGGTATCTTGTTGACCTCGGGAATCTTCATATCGAACTTGCGAATCTGTACAGAATTTCGAACGAAATCATTTGTTTAATCCACGGACATAGCTTGCTTTTGTCCCGTCAGCCATGACGGGTATCAGTATTAAGTAATTCATAATTATATTCTGAGTATCGCTCAGCTGGCTGTATGCAACGAGATAAAGTTAAAGGGTTCCCTTCAGTATTCCATACAAATTCCTGAGTTCGACAGAAAGATTTCCGCGTTCAACAAGATGCACTGAAGATATCTGGGAGAAAACATCGGCTGAAACGTCGTGAGACTAACATCCAAGATGAGAACAGTAGTCCGAATAATAAAAATAATACAAATAATTAATACAACAAGATTCCGAGGCAATATAATATATATATGTTAAATAGATCCAACCTCGTCGCTGAATTCCATGAAGAAGTTTCCTGGAATTCAGCGACCAGGTTGGATCATAAAAAATTCTCTGCCTGATGAGACCTCAGCTCTTGAGAGCTGTAGATCGATAACATCGACATGCCAGTGTAGCAGACCTTGTACATGTTTGAATAAAAGCATTCACAATACAGCTCTATATTTTTATTGAGCACTCTTTTATAAGCCCGGTTTGATTCCCTTTGAATTTCTACCCTGTGGATTTTTACCCTACCTGGATTACTATGTTAAACAGATATATACGCACTTACGTTTATTTTTTTTTTTATTACAATAATCATTAAATGAAAACAGTCAATATAAGTATTACACAGGTGTAACAAAAGAAATGAAACAAAGCAGGCAGGCAAACGTATGCAAGCAAATTAAAAAGTCTATTCATGCGATAGATGTGTGTGCGTTTGGTCATGAAAATGATTAATTAAGCCTGAAATGTTTATTCTTGCTAATAAAACTAACGATTATGAAATAGCGTAGCTGTTCCGGATGACTTCACAAATATCACGTGCCATTCATATCGGTAAACATACGATGATCATGTTTTCACACTTAAAACAAGTCATAATTTCAACACATTAAGCCATGCTATGTGCACATTGCTTAAGTGTAAAATGACAGGAAACACGTGTAAACATTAAATATGGAAAAATATGTTTATTTGCATGTAATATGAAAATGATAAATATATAGCGGAAAATGAAAATGATGAATTGAAAATGACTAATAAAAATTATGATTTTGGATAGCTTTTTGCATGGTCTTTGGAATAAATCAATATAATATATATGTTTTGAATATTGTAGTACAGCTCTATTGAGCTGGTTATTGGAAATTTTCGAATACTATAAAAAGAATGCCATTGTAAACATACATTCCTTATACAAACCTATACATATATGTATATATATATATACATATATAGGATCAAATATAAACCAAAGTAAAAACTTTTAGTCGATTGAACCTATTGTGAAGAGGATTAGCTCAATATACGAGATAGAGCAATTGTAGAAATAGAAGAAAAAAAAAGAGAGATAAATATGCGACGATTGTCCAAATTTATTTCAAATTTCAATTGTTCAATGCAAGGTGTATTCAGTAATAAACTAGTGTTTATTATTCTGTCCTTAAGCCAAGGAATTTTTCTTTTCATCCACTGCGTTTTTTTAACAAAAATTCTTTTAATAATAATTTTCATATTTTTCAAATATTTGAACTTTGTTTTTTTCGAAAGCCAACTTATCCATCTGTATTTCTCCTCTGATGATAAGATTTAGATCTTTGAAAAGCCTTGGCTTAAGGAAAGAATAATAAACACTAGTATATTACTGAATACACCTTGCATTGAACAATTGAAATTTGAAATAAATTTGGACAATCGTCCCATATTAATCACTCTTTTTTCTTCTATCTCTCTCTCTCTCTCTCTCTCTCTCTCTCTATATATATATATATATATATATATATATATATATATATATATATATATATATATATATATATATATATTACCGTCCAAAATTAAGGAAAAAAAATCTTCCTAATCTCAAATGAATTATATTTTAATATTTGTGAACATTTCACTACATATTTAAATTATGTAGTTGGACTTTTACCGAGATTTTCAGATGAATTAAAATAATATTATTAAAGTTATCCACCATTTTACATATTTCAAGTGCTCAAAATTAAGGAACATTAAGGAAAAATAATTGTCTAAAGTTTAAAACAGTAGGGTATTTTTTGTATAAAAGTATGAAAATAAATATTCTAACCTTTACTTATCATCACTGCTGCAAGTCACGCAATATCAACCATGTCAAAAAAGAAATAAAACTTATTTAAGCGACAAAGCAAAAATCGTCAAATTAAGAAAGGAAAGGTTGACAAAAGAAGAAATCGGAAAACGTGTGAAACGTTCAAAAAGTGCTGTAAGCCGAGTTCTTAAACTCTATAAAGAAATTGGAAGGTTAAGTAACACAAAGAAACCTGGTAGACCAAGAAAGACAACGGCAAAAGAGGACAGGGTTAAAAGACCGTTTTTTTCACAGCTGGCAACATTTCTTTAAAAAATGGAAGGTGTCACGAATGTTTCACGACAAACTGTGTCCAGAAGGTTGCACAAAATAGGTTTTTTTGCAAGATCTCCTCGAAAAAAGCCGCTAATAAGTAAAAACAAAACAAAGCAGCTTGATTGGCGTTCGCAAAAAAGCATGTTATATGGTCAGAAGAAAATTGGAAAAAAGTTTATTTCAGTGACGAATCGAAATGTAATGTATTTGGCAGCGATAAAAAAATAATTTGTAAGAAGAAGAAAAGGCAAAAGTTTGGATCCTAGCTGCATCAACATAACTGTTAAATTTGGTGGAGGTAGCGTGATGGTTTTCGGCATGATATCATGGCAGGGTACATCACCACTTGTACGCTTAAATACTAGAGTAAATGCAACTGTATACAATAATGTTTTAGAACAGAATGTTCCGCCAGTGTTGCAGAATTCTGATATCGAAAAGCCTGTTTTTATGCAGGATAATGCTCCCTACCATAAGGCAAAGCTGGTCATGAAATAGAGGTACTAGACTGGCCTGCTAAGAGTCTTGACATGACCCCTATAGGAAACTTATGGAAGACTCTAGGACGGAATGTTATTGCAAAGAATCCGGAAAACATCGAAGACTTGTGGCTGAAACTGAAAGATGAATGGGCCATGATAACTGTGCCCAATGTCAAGATTTAGTAAAATCCTGCAGCAGTTATTTAAAACCAAGGTGGAAATACCAAATATTAAATCTATTTTGCTTTTTAAATGTGATTAAGTTAAAAATGATATTTTGTTCCTTAAGTCTGGACACTTGAAATCTGTAATATAGTGGATAAATTTAAAAATATTATTTTAATTCATCTGAAAATCTCGGTAAAATCAAACTAAGTAAAGTGTATATTCAGTGAAATTTTCACAAAAATTAATGTATAATTTTGTTTAGATTCAGAAGATTTAATTTTTGTTTCTTAATTTGGGACTGTACTGTATATATATATATATATATATATATATATATATATATATATATATATACAAACATGTATATGAATATATATATATATATACAAACATGTATATAAATATATATATATATATATATATATATATACAAACGTGTATATAAATATATATATATATAGTCTAAAGAAGCTTTGAGTCATTAAAAAAAATGTAAAATGCAGTTTAAATTCTCAGACAAACTAACTAAATCCAAGATATTGCAGACTTAACATTCGTTGGAAAATTAATAGATGAAAAGATATAAGTAAAAAAGAAAAAAAAAGGTGGGGGGTAATTATTTAAGAGTGAAACAAAAACAGGAGACCTTAAGCGTCTAATATAACCACGGGGATCATCAGCTGTTTACCATATAACTGTTTCGGAGATTTAAAAACAGGACAGTTATAATATTCATGGCTCTCCATATATATATATATATACAAACATGTATATATATATATATATATATATATATGTATATATATATATATATACATATATATGTATATATATATATATATATGTATATATATATACATATATATGTAGATATATATATATATATATGTATATATATATATGTATATATATATATATATATATATATATATATATGCATATTTAAGTGGTATTGAACGTCATTCGCAATTAATCAAGAACACCCATACTTAACTAAAAATGCCACGTTGCGCAACTTTTCAGGACCCATACAGATAATGAAATATAAGGGTATTAAGTGAAACTTATTATTTTATTCGAACATTTTACCGCTATGTTTCGGAATTTTTTAGATGAGGGTTGATAATGTGTAGAATTTGGGATATTCGGACTACTGTTCTCATCTTAGGTAACATCGGCCGAAACGTTGTGATAAAAACACCCAAGATGACAACAGCAGTCCGAATATATTAAATTCTACATCTTACCGGAAGTTTCACTGATTGCCTTTTTGTCACCCGGATGTCAATCACATTACTAGATCCTCTCCATGACTGAACCCCAAAAGATTCCGTCGATAATATATTCATACAAAACATACACGAAAGAGATACGCAAAATGGAATTTTAAATATTAAAACATAATAACTCATTGCTGTGTAGGTATTAATAATTATACAGAAGAAATAAGAACATTCGGTAACCATTACTATTAACCACATGAATTTGAATCGAATCACCGGTAATACGACTGTTTTTTGGTATTCACCGAACGTTGGTCATTTCGCTTCTCACTGAAAGTGGACGTTGATAGGGAATAGAAATTCACACGCGGTCTTTAGTCAGCATGTTTATCCCGTGTTGTGTTGGCAAAGCTCAACTTCGCTGAACTTCAGTGGGTTTTCTGAACCGGCGTGTCAACGTGAAATATTATTATTATGAAATATTTCAAAGTAAATAAAGTTGGGAAATGTAATATGGTTCACTTACTAATTTCTGTCCTATTTGGATTAAACAATTCATATTTAATATTTAAAATGTTTAAAGCAATTTACTTTACTGTAAATAGTGACTTCGAGTAAAACATCCACATTCAGCCATTTTGATTATTGTTTTTTTGTTTACTTTGTTTAATTTTTTTTTTAAATTACATTTGTTAGCTAACATTAGTCACAAATATGTAAGTAAAACTAAAGAAATGTTTTTGCATCATCCGCCAAAATTTATACATATCCTATCTCTAATTATAAAGCTAGGTAAGTGTATGTTTATATAGATTAGCTGTGTGTGTATAGAAGTCAACCCTGTACTAGAAAACCTATCATTATGAATAACACAATATATCTAGGCCACCCAGTCAGTAACGTGGCCACATTATGTTTCAAAACATTACAGTTAAGAGAGTGTGACCCTAAAATTGAATACTCCCTAAACCAAGACTTTGAAAATAATCGAGTTTAAATAAAAATTAATAGTGACAAAAATACCTTCCACTAAATCTTGAGTTACATAATGTTGGCCGCAGTTTTTTTTACCGTGATTCCATCAGATATAAACGTTTGGTGTGTTTGACAAGTGCTACCGGCGATACCCGTAATTCGGACGCACAGTTCCGAATCCTGTACGAATCTTACTTTTTTTTTTTGATTGTCTAGGCTTATTCCAGTCCCGGGAGTTTAAAAAGAGTTTATTTGAAGTTGTCTGATACTTATGAAAATAGTCGGGTTCCGATCTCATCATAAAACACTTCATTTCTTGCCACACTTAAAACTCAATAAATAAATAATAATAATTTTATATTATTTTTTTTAATTCACATATATATATATATATATATATATATATATATATATATATATATATATATATATATATTTAATTTTCTTATCCTTCTGTTTTCTGGGGACGGGGCATCCTACCAGATGCCAGACATTCACCGGCTATTTTAGACACTCCAGCCTAAAGATCTTTTTAAAGATTCTAACCGTCCCTTTAAGTGCAATTTTTTTGTATTTCTCTTGCACTCGGTTCATCGGATATACTCGCCAGATAGCTTTTGAAAGTATTTTTCATTAGTCCTGTTGCTTCGGGGAAGTTAAAAATAGACTGACACATAGCTATAAGGCATATTCCTACAAAGTATTTCTTGATATGCCGCCCTTCGCATGAAAAGAACTTAAATTCCCTTCTTGAATGTGGCCTAACGGTCACAGTGCTTGCTTACGGAGTCTAAGTTTACTCTGTGGAAGGGTTTCGAATTGTGCAACCGTCCGAGATTATCATTCTTGCACGGATGAGAGCGAAAGCTCGAAACGATAGCGTATGTAGATAAAATAATTTATTATTATTTATTTGAAATTAGTATATATATATATATATATATATATATATATACTCGCAAATATATGCTTCCTTTGTTCGCATATTCTTGCTAACCTGGGAGGATAATATCATGGTCAATATATATTACACTTACCCCAAAGTAAGAGGTAATGTATGATGACAAGTAAATAGATTGTACACTGCCCCCCCCCCTCAAAAAAGAGAGGAGATTAGCCCTGGGAGGAAACCCCCTATAAAAAAGAAAGTAATGCATGTTTGTCTCATGCCCACAGAACAGACGCTACATTATTCCAGCACCTTAAAGGAGGATGTAATACCCTGGTGGATTACCCTCACCCCCATAAAAAAGAGGATGCAATTCCTGAGAGGATGACCATATGACACCAGAACTGATAGAACACTACCGACACCCATTAAAAGATAATACAATAATATATTAAATTACTTTTTTATTCGTTGAAAACCGCCTTGTCTTAAAAATAAATGTTGTTAATGATTTATTGGTCTTTTGGCTGAAATCACAGTCTAGCATCTTTTCTCAGCACAACAGCGACATCAGACGCTGATACTATACTATAAGAAAAAAAAACGATGCAAATTAACATTTTATATTACAAAAATATTAATTTATGAGAAAATGTTTATGAAATAAATATTCAAATTAAGGCATTCTCAAGCTTATTGTTAGGGGTTAGCAGATTACTATATATACGACATTTCAAAGCATTATGTTGTATCATATACTTAACTAGCATAAGCCGTTTTGATGTTAATATAATTAGGATAAGTGGACAAAAGTTTCGCATTTATTCATTTAGAAGATGTGTTTATGTGTGAATGTATTCATTTAGAAGATGTATTGGTATATATATATATATATATATATATATATATATATATATTAAATTCCCGAAACAGTTTTTCATGGTAAACAACTGATGATCCCTTAAATAGTGTTAGAAATAAACTAATATCATAACTGTAAAAAATAAATTGACTTACATGAGTGATTTTCCACTGGAAAACTTGGGACTATAAGTTTTTTTTGTTGTTTTTTTTTAATATAGTTTTAATGGTTGAGAAACTTCCGAGACTATATATATATATATATATATATATATATATATATATATATATATATATATATACATATATATATACATATTTATATATGATAATTTTTATTTACACAGACATGTACAAAATCTGCGACACATGCCAGTGTCGCAGATTTTGTACATGTCTGTGTAAATAAAAATGATCATATATAAAGCTATATTTTGATATTGAACACCTTTTATAAACCCGGTTGAAATTATTTGGATTACCACCCTGTGGATGTTTTTACCTGGATTATTACCATTATATATATATATATATATATATATATATATATATATATATATCAAGTAATGATAAACTGATAAAATGAACTTACAACCAAAATGTTTTATCAAAAGTGCTTGATACACAGTCGACCTTAATAAAAAATACACCTTTATAAACATTAAAACTGTACACGCGAGTTAACCAGCGTCTAAATTGTAATACATCACTTCGGGGCTGCAAGATGAACTGAATATTACATATTAAATGGTTCTCAATAGTAATCAGTCAGAAAAAAATTGGTCAATAAAGAAAATTTAAGAAATAAAAATTAACTTTTTACAAGGTCGTAGCTATCGAGTGCTCCCTGAATTTCTCCTTCCTACGACTTTCTCTGAATTCATCCAACCTCATCTTAAACTGATCCACGTTATTGCTGTTCTTAATTTGATCTGGCAACTTATTCCAAAAACAATTTACTCTGTGAGTAAAAAAACTTAACTGGTTAACAGATTTAGTTTTTGAGAACTGCCTTGACAATAACCTTCCAGATCTAGGAGAAATATTAAAAACATGCCCAGCATGTTAGAAATGCCATTTATTATCTTGAAGTCCCAATCATATCACCTCTTATTCTTCTCTCCGGCAAAGTAATCAATCCCAATTTGTTCAATCTCTCCCTGTAACTGCACTCTTTTACTTTACTTATAAGTTTTGTCACCTTTCTTTGTTCGCCTTCCAGTTTCAATATTAGATTCAAATTTTCATATCTAGTCGTTGGAGCCCAGGCTTGGGTGCAGTATTATTTACTCCTCTCCAGGAGTTAAGCACAAGGCCAGTTTTATCCTACTCCCACAAGTAAGATGTGACCCAAGATCGGGTAGAGAAAGTAAAGTTTGAAAAGCCAGCGCACGAGAGGTGAGCACTCTGGCCATTTAAAAATTGCCTAGGCAGCCCCGTCGGCATTCCCCGGTACTGGCGCCTCAGACTGTAAGTAATAAACTTACTCCTCCCCAAAGAGGGGAGGCGAAGCCTGGGAGGGTGGACCTCCTAGAACTGCACAGGACAGACCCATAGACCGGCGTAAATCAAGCCCCGAAAGCTAAGACAATACCAGTCTATGGGGGCAGTATCCATCGGAACAGATACTACACTTTGATCTTATCCAAAAGGCCAAAACCTGGGTTTTATTTACTCCTCCCCAGGAGTTAGGCACAAGGCCAGTTTTATCTTACTCCCACAAGTAAGATGTGACCCAAGATCGGGTCGAGAAAGTGGGGTTTGAAAAGCCAGCGCTCGAGAAGATGAGCACTCTGGCCATTTAAAAATTGCCTGGGCAGCCCCGTCGGCATTCCCCGGTAGGGGCGCCTCAGACAGTAAGCATTAAACATACTCCTCCCCAAAGAGGGGAGGCAAAGCCTGGGAGGGTGGACCTCCTAGAACTGCACAGGACAGACCCATAGACCGGCGTAAATCAAGCCCCTGAAGGCTAAGACAATACCAGTCTATACGGTGCAGTATCCATCGGAACAGATACTACACTTTGATCTTAGCCAAAAGGCCAAAACCTAGGTGCAGTATTATTTACTCCTCTCCAGGAGTTAGGCACAAGGCCAGTTTTATCCTACTCCCACAAGTAAGATGTGACCCAAGGTCGGGTCGAAAAGTGGGGGTTGAAAAGCCAGCGCCCGAGAGGTGAGCACTCTGGCCATTTAAAAATTGCCTGGGCAGCCCCGTCGGCATACCCCGGTTGGGGCGCCTCAGACAGTAAGCAATAAACTTACTCCTCCCCAAAGAGGGGAGGCAAAGCCTGGGAGGGTGGACCTCCTAAAACTGCACAGGACAGGCGTGCAGTATCCATCGGAACAGATACTACACTTTGATCTTAGCCAAGTGGCGAAGGGTAGGCCAAAACCTGGGTGCAGTATTCTATATGATTGACTGATTAGATTTTACAGCCGACCTGACCTTTCACTGCAGTTTATAAATTTAAATTACCACTAATTCGTTAGTTTAATGTAATTACAATTATTAAACCATTAAAGCAACATCAGTTGTGTGATTACCGGGAATATTTTAATTGTTATTTAATACAAGAAAGTATACTAAAGTGTCCTTATGAAAAGTTATGAATAATTCACTATATTATTACTGTCTCAAGTGTCATCAACTAATACATAATGTACTCCTTTGATTCAGTAATTTATTATCATCAGGAAACGTAATAGTAGACAGTTTTTAATTTAGAAAAACAAAATAGGTAGGGTCATCTGGTGTAAGGGTTTAAGTATTTTTCAAGACACTCCACCTGTCAAAAGGAACTTTATTAGTTTACATAAGGTACCATATGTTTTTGGATACTAAAGTATATTTTCTCTAATACAGTTTATAAAAGTGGTTTATGGTCTGTGTATCTAGCCTTAAAATAAGGGCATGTACACCCAATGTAAAAACTTTCCAGACTCGGATTATTTTTCGCAAACACTTTTCCTAAATAAACTAATATTTTAGCTAAGCATTCTTCTTGTAGCGAAACATCATTGTTATCTCTACAGTTACATTCATTATTCAGTGTAGTATAAATTATATTATTGCTACTTCCGTTTAAGATCTCTCTATCATTTTTATTAATTGTTTTTTCTAAGTAATTTATACAGCTATATATAAGTTTTAGAGTATTTTTATTCAATATTTTAATGTAAAGTTATGTTTGCAAGAAAAATATATATAAATATTGTCATCAGGTTGATATGGAAATTAGAACGTTTTGTTAATAGTCGGATTTCATGTCTATAAGACTCTCAGCTCAAGCTTCAGGTTAACTCGAGAGTGTGTTTTTTTTTCAATGGGCCGTACATTATCGATAATGGCAAGCGCCGATCTAACTTAAAAGTGTGTTCAATCAAATCGGCATTTGTAGCCAGCTACTCTCACGCACGTTTTGGCTAAGATCAAAGTGTAGTATCTGTTCCGATGGATACTGCACCCCATAGACTGGTATTGTCTTGGCCTTCGAGGCTTGATTTACGCCGGTCTATGGGTCTGTCCTGTGCAGTTCTAGGAGGTCCACCCTCCCAGGCTTCGCCTCCCCTCTTTGGGGAGGAGTAAGTTTATTGCTTACTGCCTGAGGCGCCCCTACCGGCGAATGCCGACGGGGCTGTCCAGGCATCTTTTAAACCCCACTTTCCCGACCCGACCTTGGGTCACATCTTACTTGTGGGAGTAAGATAAAAACTGGGCTTGTGCCTAACTCCTGGAGAGGAGTAAATCAATACTCTCACGCACGTTTTCAGTCGGGTAAATTTAACATTTGGCTTCATGTACAACTTTTCAGATTGATTCAAACACGCACGAACATACGCATCCACACACACACACACACCCACACACACACACACACACACATATATATATATATATATATATATATATATATATATATATATATATATATATATTGTTTCATTTTACTTCAGTCGAAGTTCTCAAAATGAAAGGGGGCCCCTTCCTGGGGTTAACACTTGATCTCTATAAGAGATACATAGATATTCGAATGTTACATTAAAATGCTCCTTTACCTATTAAATGTTAATTTTCCTCTCCCCAATTTACCATTGTACTTTGTTATAGTATATATTTTTTGTGGTATCTTGGTCTTACCGGATTCCAAGACAAACATTCATCTTGTCTGGTGGAGTATCCAGCTAAGTGCTGTTACTTGAGGTAACATTACTTGGAGAAAGTACACTATTTCTCGTATAATCCAGTGTATAGCCGTGTTGAAGGGTATATTATTTTGGTTTCGAATACTATGTTATTTTGAATATTTAATCAGGGTTTACTTGTAGGGGGAAGTATCCTCATGTCGGAATGTCCTGACACACCCTTGTACAGAGAGACCGAAGACACACGAAGATGGTGTCTAGAAAGTAATTCAAACTCTCTATCTATTTTGTATTTTTCTTATCTTCCTGTTTTTGCTGGAGATGCCAGACATTCACCGGCTATTTCAGACACTCCAACCTAGAGATCTTTTTTAAGATTCTAACCGTCTCTTTAAGTGCAATTGTTTGTATTTCTCGGTTCACCGTGTATACTCGCCAGATAGCTTTTAAAATTATTTTTCATTAGTCCTGTTGCTCCTATAATTACTGGTATGATGGAGATTTTCCTAAGATTCCAGTTTCTTTTCATGTCGTACATAAGACCTTGGTATTTTGTAATCTTTTCCCTTTCTGCTCTGTTCAATCCTGCATCATTAGGGGCACTGACTTCAACTAGGGTTGCTACTTTCTCCGTTTTGTCCCTTATAACGATGTCAGGTTTACCAGCTCTGTTTTCTAGATATGTAGCCGTAGGGATTGCATAGTCATAGTGGAAAGTGTATAAATTATTTCCAACTATTATTTCTGGTATATGCTCCCAGGACTTGCTATATATGTGTGTGTGTGTGTGTGTGTGTGCGTGTGTATATATAAAGTATTCAGCGAAGCGTAAAGCAAATTCTTATTTAAACGCTTCCTGTTGATACTTTTATTTTTTTTGTTTTTTCTATATTTGATTTAAACTTTTAATATTACATCATTCACTCTCCATCTCAACTTCTATTTCTCTCCCACTTTATATGAGATTGAATTATATCTACATCTAGTTGCATTGCGTCACTTCTGTTTAGTGATATCTAACTTCAATGATGAATATATTTTATTACTAATAACCCGATCATAATTTATCATCTATACAATCTTTTTAATGTTGCCGTCAAGTTAAGATATTTAAAAAAAATTTTTTTATCGCGTATTCTTTAATTGCACTTTCTGATTTTCTGCTACGCAAACAGTAAACACACACATACACACATAAACACACATAAACACACACACACACGCACATATATATATATATATATATATATATATATATATATATATATATATATATATATATATACATATATATATATATATATAAAATAGGGTAGTGCAGTATTAGTGCAGTTCCAACGAGAGAAAAGTATATATGTAAAGGAGTAAGGCTACCAACATTTGTAGAATCTTTTTTTCAACCTTTATTAATTATTTTGTTGTTTTACCATTTATGGTAAAACAACAAAAAAATAAATGTTGAAAAAAAGATTCTACAAATGTTGGTAGCCTTACTCCTTTATATATATATATATATATATATATATATATATATATATATATATATATATATATATATATATATATATATATATATATATATGCGCGTGTGTATTTTCATTTATATAAAAATATATGTTTATATTCAAATATAAATTATATAATATAAAGCAACTGTAATAGCTTAATATGCTATGATGTATACAATATTTTTCATTTAATTTTATACTATATCCAATGAGTGAACGGACATATTCGCATCATTTCACATTTTTTTTATTAAACGATGTAGATCTGTCTTTCATCACATTTGATATGGCAAAAAATTAGATAAAACATATTATATATATATATATATATATATATATATATATATATATATATATATATATATATATATATACATATATAATATGTTTATATATATGTGTGTGTGTGTGTGATTGTGTGTATAGGGAGAGAGAGAAAAAGAGATAGATAGATATATATAGAGATATATATTGATAGAAATATATATATATATATATATATATATATAAAGAGAGAGATATATAGATAGATAGATAGATGAAAAGATTGATAGATAGATAGATAGATAGATAGATAGATAGATAGATAGATAGATAGATAGATAGATAATTATCAAAATAACAATACAAAGTAATCGAACATTGAGCAAAGGAGAAACGATTTTTTTATATATTACTCAAGATTTTGTTTTTATTCAATAGCGTTCTCAAGATGACTGTTAGAAAGAAAAACATAAAAGTGAATATTTCAAAATACGTTGTGCGTTCATGGCGTGAAAAGAATGGTTAAGTTTATTTTTAACGAAACGTAGGCGTCAGAATGAAAAATATGTGGTGTTTTTATGACATGAAAAGAATGCTTTGTTTTTTCTCGTATTTCGAACGAAAAAAAGACGTTACAATTCAAAATAGTTAGTGCGTTTATGACTTGGAATTAATGTATTTCCATTTCAATGTTATGTACAAATTTTTTTTGTGATTTCATATAGCAATCCTGGATCTAAATTCAATTCCAGTTTTCTTAGTATTATTTTGCTGCTGAAGATAACTTGTAGAAACCGTTACGTTGTTTAATTGTGTCAAATTATATAATAAGTGCTGATTCTATAAGTTTTCGCCGATATTTATTTAAAATTTATTTAATGTGCTTAGCTTCCTAAAAGTTAAGAGAATTATAATATTTTGCATTATTAATTGATTTTTTTAAAATTTCTTTTCATGTAAATACCTGGTATGGGGGTTTAATCAGATAAATAAACAACAGCAAAATCAAAATATATATTCGGGAGTATATATATATATATATATATATATATATATATATATATATATATATATATATATATATATATACATATATATATATATATATATATATATATATATATATGGTCTAGCTGAACTAAAGAGTCGTGATAGAGCGAAACAGTTTATATGTGGATGACTATATATATATATATATATATATATATATATATATATATATATATAATATTTACAAATAAATATTAATTATTTATTACCTACATCGATGTTTTATGCTTACGCAATTTTCAGTGCAGGAAGCTTATTCCCGACGGTCGGCGGGCGCGAACTTCGATCACAAATCTCCACTGATTCTCAGTCAAGGTACTTGCCAGTAGGCCACAAGAAATTAACTTGGAATTTTAGGAGGGTATTCACAGCAAGCGGTGAACTGTGATCAACAACAACAACAATTCGTGATGGTCTCTGAGTGAATTTTATAACAAACAGTACTACTAGCTTCTAGTAGTACTGTTTGTTATAAAATTCACTCAGAGTGCACAGCCTTAGTAAAGGGGTTTATATCATACTTCTGTTTCTCCATTTGAGCAGCACACATGTAATATATTATTCTTTTATGATTAATTGTTTCCTCCTCTCGTTGTTTACATAGTAAAAACTTACTATTTCCCCTGGGGTTTGACATATTCTATTTCTTAACGTAGAAAAAAAAAGAGAAAAAATATATCTAAAGATGGAGAATATCTCCGAAATATATAAGATAAAAGTTTTAAAAAAAAGAAATATGTCTTGCATTGTAAAGGGCTTTTATTGTCATTTTAATACTTATCATTCATTCTATGCTAAAAAAAAGAACGATCAATATTTTAATATATATATATATATATATATATATATATATATATATATATATATATATATTGAGGCAACAAGTAATTATTTATCCAAGTCTGGTTAAATACAGATGAATTTTCGCGTGTCTAGTCTCCGATTTTAGTTAGTATAGTATGACTCAAAAAGTTCTCATTTTGGAAATCTCTAGCGTCTTCGATCGTCGTCATTTTCAAGAGACGTGTTGTTGTCGTTTTTTTAAGACGAGTTGTTGTCGTTTTTTTTGTGATGTTTCTTTTCTAAAACTGAAATTTCGACGTCTTAGCCCACACGGCCGTTCTCAACAACCCGGTAAATCACCGAGAGAAGAATCCTATTTAACGTCAGCCGTAGTTTTAGTTGTCTACTACTAAAAGGGGCATACATTAGAGCCACAATAACGGCTGTGTTAATACTACTAACTACAGAGCCCAGTCTAGCTTTTGGGGGCGGCAAATAATTATAACTATAATTAGTTGTTTTTATCTACATACGTTTCATCCTCAAGGGAATCGTCAGTGTAGAGAAGATTATTCATACTGGTCGCCGTCTCGAACGCCGGAACACGAGCCATGTTTTAAACTCAAATTTCGACGCCTTAGCCCACACGGCAGTTATCAACCACCCGGCAAATCAGTGAGAGCGTAATCCTGTTTCAAGGCAGCCGGCGTCAAAGTGTTCTACTACAGAAAGGAATATGCATCTCTCTCTCTCTCTCTCTCTGTATATATATATATATATATATATATATATATATATATATATATATATATATATAAAACAAGGGGTAAGGTAAATCAAAATACCTTTTAATGCATGTTAAGATGCGATAATGTTTAATTTTTTTATTTTTTTAATAAAACATCATCGTCTCTTAACATGCTTTAAAAGGTATTTTGTTTTACCTTACCCCTTGTTTTTAGAATTTATTTGGATGCTTTAAAAATGTATGAACTACTAATATATATATATATATAAATATATATATATATATATATACTAGTGTCCACGCTCTTTCAAAATCAAGGTGAAAATAAAATTATACTTCGCCAGTGTTCGCACGAATATTCAAATAAGATCATAGAATTACGTCAGTAATTTAAGTTTCCATGTATATTTCTATGTTCATTATCATTTCTTGTGACTTATGGAAATTAATAACACCAAATGTTGACATTTGATTAAGAGTGAATGATATTTTCTGAATTTATTCTATCTAATTTCTCACCACTTAAAATGGTTTAGTTCTAAGGCTAGAAAAAAGTCACGGTTTATACTCGCTAAATCTTGTGTGACGAGACGTATCTGTATACAGTCATATACAAATAAATACACATTAATATTTGAAGAGTTCGAATGCAAAATGAGATAAACGCCATTTTGAAAATTGCAAAGCTATCACTACTAAAACTGTTTCATTTCAACACTTGACAACATTCCAAAGATCATGTTCTACATGATGTGTCACCGGCATATCTTTCTTTTGCTTTCAAGCAAAACAAGTTTTTATTGAAGTTTAGATTTGATATCTGCGTCCTTTTATTGTTTGATTCTTCACGTTAAAGAAATTGGATTTATCGTGTTTTGCATTCGAACTCTGAATCTATTATATTTCAATATATAATGGTTATGGGGTGTTATATGAAACACCTTCGAAAGAGTTCATGAAGAAAAAAAAACAAAACAAACATAATGTGCTACAGTTTTATATATAGATATGCCATCACTAAACGCACACATTGAATGGACGGATCAACGCAATATCCGTTCTTTGCTTTCTGATAGTTTTTTCTTCGACTGTAAGAAAATGCTTTAGCTTCTCTCCTGAGGTTCTGTGAAGGGATCCACGTTTCTATTGACACACTTGGTGTTCAACTATTTTTGCTTTTACCTTTCCCCATACAGTTTATTTTTTTATCATCTCAATAGGGTTCCTTCCTCTGAGCAGTCAGTTATTGCAATGCAAATTTTAATCAGAAACGCTGTCAATTATGTCGCCGCCATTTTGTGTAAATCATGTACGCCTTTAACACCTCGTCAGAAGGTTGAACACAAGATCACGGTCATGTTTTGAAAAGGAGGCGCACTAGGAAAAGTGTAAGTTGGCCTACAAAACATACCTAAGAAGCCTCGTTGGCATTTCCCGGTAGGGGCAACTTAGTCGATTTGCAATAAACTTACCCCTTTTCAAAGATAGAAGGTAACACTCCTAGATGATGTACTGTCTACTCAAATAATTGCAACTTGATAATAAATCCGCAATACAGTGTAGATCGTTTATATTATTTGGATTAATCCGATAACTGTGTGTGGGTAATTGTTTTTATTGCTGATAGTAGCGTTCAGCTTTTTTTTTGTTTTTCACTTCCTAAGTGATAAAGATGAAAGCAGAGGGTTGCATTTTCAGTCGGCCTTTACTTTATAGGACGAATGTTTGTTTATATATATATTTTAATTAAAAATAATCCATGGACATGTGTTTCTGGCTATAAGCCGCCATCAGCACGACTATCTTGGACAAGGATCGAATCTTCAATATCATTGTCTGGAGTTTTACTATCGGACCATGACGTCTTGCCCAGAAAGATGTACAGTTTTTACCACCTAAATATTAAAGTTATGTATGTGTGTAATGGGTTTATCGGTGATTTCCGGAAAATGAAGAACACATGTGTATGTGGGTATAAGTTTTAAAATATTTATCATAAAATTTTCATAGTTTTTTTAAAAATTCTATGACGGTTCCTTAAAGATAATTATACTCATTTTTTTTAATTTAATGCGTAATGCTAAGTTCTGTTCTACCGTGATGTTTAACAGTGTTTATAACCGCATTTTAGGTATGCCCGCTGGTAAAGACATGTAGATCTTAATGTTCTACCTTCCACCGAAGTTGTTAAGTTGGCTGCATGGTTTTAGGGATTCAAACAGAAGTTCAAATGCTGACGTTGGTCTGAGGTTTGAATCGTGTGATCCGCATGAACAATCACTCTCCACGTCTAGTGATTTCGGAATATGTTTGTCGTCCCACAATTAAAAGTATCAATTAACGGTCACTGGAGATTAGGCTAATAGTCAGTGATCATGATTTCAAACGTTCATTGTTTAAAAAGGAAATATATTTTATTGTGGCATAAAATTATTTTTCTTTAATTCCAGAACAAGAAATACAATTTCAAACCAACAATAAATAAACAAGCATTGCTGCCATTGTGAAGACAAACCAAAACAAGTCAAATTATTTATAAAACAATAATGTGAGAGAAAGAGAAGCAAAAAGACAGATACAGACATAGGTAGATAAAGAGGGGAAGAGAAAGAAAGAGAGAGTCAACAGATGACGATTAGAACGGTAGTGACGCCGCCGTTACTGACATAGCGTTGCCACGAACGATAGCCAGAGAGATGCATTGGAAAACCCAGGCTGACTCACGGGGCTCGTGCCTAGATGTTGAAATCCTCCGTCCAATGTCCTGAAAAAATGTAACAGTCTCGTGGCCAAGCACTCCCGACGTTTCCACTGAAATTGGTTGAAGACGAAACGGTTAGTGAGCAAGCTGTATTTTCCGCGCTTCCTTGTTTCGGAACAAGTGGCGTCTCAGATCAGCGGCTTTCCGGCTCGGAAAGCAAACACAGTCATCCCGTCAGGCCTGCGACCGTCGCCCCTGTTTTTTTTTATTGTTTTTAATGTTTTATTTATTTGTTTGAATATTGTAACATTATTTACACAGAACGAGTAGTCTAGTAATACAATAAAATAAAAATGTGCTTTACTCTGTGCAAGCATTTTATGTATAAAAAGACAAGGAAAAGAACACATTCATGCTTACAGGCGTTTATGCTATTGTGTAAGTATATGCAATTTGCTAGCGTAACAAGTAAAACGTGGGTGGTCCATCTGCGATCACTATCACTTGAATAATCTAAACAACCATTAATCACGAGTTGTGTTGGATTCCGGTGGTAGAAATTAACGAGGGTACTTTTAAATATTTGTCAAAGCGTTCAGGGCATTTTCAAATCCCCCTGAGGTCAAACAAGTAAATTTCTAGTATTACCAATACATACCAATACATTACCAATCTTATATAAATAGAGATGTTATCCGTCTGTCAGTTAACACTTTTGAAACGTAATAAACACATTGCTAATTTGTTCTCAATTCGAAATATCAGATACATTAACTACTTTTAGAAATGACGAATACTGCATCAACAGTAAATAATAAATTTCCAACGCATAAAGCGGATGCCATGATTGGAAAATAAAAACCGAAACTTTGACATATTATTTCTTAGGGTCTACCACCTGACCTATTTGGACTTTCTCATAAATAGAGCATAAAAGATTACCTTAACTTAACAATCATAGCTTTGGCGTGACGTGTTAGATTACTGATTCGTGTCATGTTATACAACATTTATTCAAACATTAGCGATAAGAAAGAAAATGAATGGGTACACATAATCAATAGCGTTAGAAATTATTTTAATGATCAAAAAACATTTATTTTGCTTTAACTACGGATTGTATGTAGTTCTTTTACAATTATCAAATTTAACCAGCGGAGCAACATTGTTTTGCTAGTTCATATATGAAAACGATTATTCTTAATTAGTAATCGATTATTAGAAAATATTACTGAAGAGAAACTCTATTTGTCTATTTATGTCTATATCTACCTCTCTCTCTATATAGTGATATATATATATATATATATATATATATATATATATATATATATATATATATATATATATATATATACAGGGTGTCCCAAAATTGCAAACAAAATTGATAAAAGAGTAGAACAGTAAGATACACATTTAAAAATACTGAAAGTAAAATTAACAAAAACATAGAAAATTAACTTTTAATAAACGTAAAGGCTACAATGTTTAAAGCAAGAAACCTGAAGTAATTGCAAACAAATAATTGTAGTAGAATGTGCTCAAATACCGGAGTAAATGTCGCAGGACGTTTGTAGGTACAATTCTTCACGTCTTCACTATATGGAAAGTTTATTGAGCAGAACGGGTTGGGGTTAGGATGAGGGTTCATTTTATGAACATTCTGAAATTACCCTACGTAGCCTTTATCTTTGTTAAAAGTTAATTTTCTATGTTTTTGTTAATTTTACTGTCAGTATTTTTAAATGAATATTCTTACTCAATCTTGTTTATCAATCTTGCAAATAAAAATCAGTAAATTGAACGACTTATAACAATTCAAAGGGTGTATACATTATTTTGGGACACCCTGTATATATATATATAAATGGAAACTAAGCCACACAGAAGCGTCTATGTTTCATCCCTCTTGGTATAGTCATGCGCACAATAACAAAGTACTAAACGAGAGACAAAAAACAAATGTTGTAAATGTCTTACAAGAGAAAAGCGATTGGAGTTTAGTCTGGAATCTGTGATAGAAATAACGATAAAAAGAGCAATGTTTCTTTTCTGAAAAAGTTCTCTAAGAAATATAAGAGGTTATCTTACATAGATTTCTAAATTGATTCTGACCTCTGTCTATGCACGGACGATTGCTTTGAGCGGCGCCTCTTAACATGTTTCAGCAGTACTACATAATAGGACGTATTTTTATTTATATAGGTTCAATAGACTCTGGTTTCATCCTTGTAAGACATTAGAAGCAATGCACTTACTTCTGCGGTTAAATCAGGGGTGGCCAACCTCAGTCCAGCGGGCCACATCCGGCCCGCGAAGGCTTAGCGTCCGGGCCGCCACACTGCTATGCTTTATTATTGCAATCCGGCCCGCGGACCTCCCAGTAAAAGTCATCTCATTTTGTGACATAGACGTAAAGGTAGGTTTCAATTAAGATTCACAGTGGGATAAAAATGTATAAATATCAGCGAGCGATGATGCATGTATATTTCATCTTTCTTCAACTATTAATTTCAAATCCTTGGTCTGAGATCAAAATAGAAAAAGAGAAAGAGAGAGGCAAAGAGGAAACAAGAGACGAGGAAAGGGCATAACACAGAGAACTTATGTGAGGTGTGTCAAAACGAATGCTGGATCAACTTGCTACTTCCCCCGTCATTATTTTTTATGATTCCAAAATGGCTCTTCGTCGGCGCCTTTTAAAACATCACATACAGAAGTCTCTTTAGAAAAAAATATCAG
Source organism: Sepiola atlantica (assembly GCA_963556195.1). Classification (NCBI taxonomy): domain Eukaryota; kingdom Metazoa; phylum Mollusca; class Cephalopoda; order Sepiida; family Sepiolidae; genus Sepiola; species Sepiola atlantica. Next base: position 47,104,668 of record OY744546.1, read on the forward strand.
ATTTGTAGAGTGTTCAATGCAATTTTTGTACAATTTATTCATGTAAACAAAATAGAGTAATTCTGAGATTTCGTTTTTCACTCCGGCCCGCGATCTCCTTCCAAAAGTCTCATCTGGCCCTCAATCTGAAAAGGTTGCCCGCCCCTGGGTTAAATGATACCACTATCTTTTCAACGATCGTATCAACAGATGGCTATAAATTAATGTTACAAAAAATAAACAGTGTTTTATATAATTACAATGTCAAAATTCCGCTATTTTATTTTACTTCGATCCATATTTAAAAATATATGAAGAGTTCGAAAGCAAAACGCGATAAATCCAATTCGTTTAATTAAGACCTTAAACAATAAAAACACAAATGTATTAAATCTAGACTCCGAATGAAAGCTGATTTTAATTGAAATCAAAGAGAAATAATTTCGGTATCATATCATGTAATACATAGTTTAAGGGTGTCGTTGAGTGTTGAAATGCAACACTTTGTGTAGGGACAGATTCGTGATTTTGAAAATTGCGTTTATCGCGTTTTGCATTCGAACTCCTCATATAGTTTATGTTTTTTTGTACTAATGACTTGCCGCTTGTAAACGCCCAGGCTACTTAAGCATACGGGTCACTTAGTGTGTCTGGTGAAAAGTGATACACACACCTTTAAGATTGGAATCAATTGTTGCACTTGGTCAGAATATGATTATTAAGAGAACAGCGCAGCCAACATTTGTTAACATTGGACTTGAAAACGGACATTTTTTAGTGAGCTGAGCAGCCTTACGGTTCATGCTCCACAGACGTGTACTCCTTGCGAACCAACTTCTGATTGAATTTTCGTTTTGCTCCCGGTACACACAAAGAGGTAAGTAATATTATTTACAGTGGTTGTAATTAGAAGATGTTTTGCTGTGAAGATTTTACAGAGATTGGAGTTCAGTCTAGCACCTACGATGAAAATAACGATAGAGAAGAGAAAGACTAGCAACGTCGATTCTGTGAGAAAGGGGGTGTAGAGAAGAGGATAATACATACCCACTAGATGTCGTACTCGAGGGTGTATTCTGTCAAGGCAGGAAAGAGTAATCTGAAAAAAAAACTCAATTCGCGTGATCCCGTTTGGAATCTCACCGTGTTTTGCGTATGAATTTGTGAAATTTACGGGTAAGAAATAATATACTTTTTTCAAATAAGAAATATGTCAGTGGCACTACTATTAAGAAAAAATGCCTCTTTCTTCTTCTGTAAAATTAAATATGATTGTAGGCTATATAGTTTTTATTTTCAAATAAATAAAAAGAGTATATCATGTTTTATTAATTTATTAAAAATTGCCACAATTTAAGTCGTTCCAAATCAATAGATACTCTTTGCTATTTTACCGGAAAATAATTGTCAGCTCAATATTCGTGAAATCAATAAAAATGATGCCACTTTTGGAAATGTATTATTTGAAATAAAACTGTTTTAGTCGACTGGACGATATACTTTGAGTTCGAAACAATTCATTTCATAATGGATTAAGTCGGGATTTTTACCTTAGCGACATCAGACGATCTCATAGAACGATATCAACAGGTTTAAAATCTTCAAGTGTGTTTTTATAACATACTATATATATATATATCTATGTCTATAACATTTAGCTTTTCATTTATTATGCATATCTTAACCATTTAAAAAAATGTTACTGTCAAATTACGTACAATAACTTTTTAAAGGTTTTAACCTCTAAACAGGTATAATGTTTTAACCTCTAAAAGATTTTAACCTTTAAACAGGTATAATGTTTAACCTCTAAAAGATTTTAACCGCTAAACAGGTATAATGTTTTAACCTCTAAAAGATGTTAACCTCTAAACAGGTATAATGTTTTAACCTCTAAAAGATGTTAACCTCTAAACAGGTATAATGTTTTAACCTCTAAAAGATGTTAACCTCTAAACAGGTATAATGTTTAACCTCTAAAAGATGTTAACCTCTAAACAGGTATAATGTTTAACCTCTAAAAGATGTTAACCTCTAAACAGGTATAATGTTTTAACCTCTAAAAGATGTTAACCTCTAAACAGGTATAATGTTTAACCTCTAAAAGATGTTAACCTCTAAACAGGTATAATGTTTAACCTCTAAAAGATGTTAACCTCTAAACAGGTATAATGTTTTAACCTCTAAAAGATGTTAACCTCTAAACAGGTATAATGTTTTAACCTCTAAAAGATGTTAACCTCTAAACAGGTATAATGTTTTAACCTCTAAAAGATGTTAACCTCTAAACAGGTATAATGTTTAACCTCTAAAAGATGTTAACCTCTAAACAGGTATAATGTTTTAACCTCTAAAAGATGTTAACCTCTAAACAGGTATAATGTTTTAACCTCTAAAAGATGTTAACCTCTAAAAAGGTATAATGTTTTAACCTCTAAAAGATTTTAACCTCTAAAAAGGTATAATATTCAGCTGTAACTAAATACTTGGATTTTTAAAACATTTTTGCATTTGACTTTATAAATAATAACATTTTCTGTGATTTAAAACATTGTAATGCTTATTCTAGAATGTTCACTCACGAATGTTTAATTATAACTTAACAAATCTACCTTACATTCTTAAATTTTTAAATGTGTTTTTATAACTTACAAGTTAAGAATGTTGACTTACAACAGTTAACATTTAATTAGACTGCGTATTTTAAAGATTCTTTAATTTCCGAACGTGTACTTATAAATATCAGATAGTTTAATTTAAGTTATACTTTTAAACATTTGTAAATATATAGCTGTGACATAATAAATTTGAATAGTAATATGTAACTCTATTTGTCTTTAGAATTTACAAGTTAAGAATGTTGACTTACAACAGTTAACATTTAATTAGACTGCGTATTAGAAAGATTCTTTAATTTCCGAACGTGTACTTATAAATATCAGATAGTTTAATTGGAAGCTATACTTTTAAACATTGTTAAATATATAGCTGTGACATAATACATTTGAATAGTAATATGTAACTATATTTGTCTTTATAACT
>OY744546.1:47125188-47127688 GCA_963556195.1 Sepiola atlantica
TATATATGTATATATATATATGTATATATATATATATATGTATATATATATATATGTATATATATGTATATATGTATATATATATATATGTATATATATATATATATATATGTATATGTATATATATATGTATATGTATATATATATATATATATATATGTATATATATATATGTATATGTATATGTATATATATATATGTATATGTATATATATATATATATATATATGTATATATATATATATATATGTATATGTATATATATATATATATATATATATATATATATATATATATATATATATATATATATATATATATATATATACGTATAGTTTGGCAGCAAATTGTTATTAAGACAGGCTTCATTAAAATCTATACATATGTAAATAAATAAAACATAAATAAATTAAAGAATGAAGAAGAAAAAAAGATCTATCAAAATGGAAGCGGAAAAAGACCCATATTAGCTAAAATCAACCTCCTGAAGATGGACGAGACGTCCGAAAGCGCTCAAGATTTGACCCAAACCATAACAATGGATGCTATACTGCACCATCTACTACCACACGATCGTAAAATTGCTCGAAGAGTCGAACGACTAACCAAGAAAATCTCAAAAAAGCAGAACTCCGTGGATTTTAATGAAGCCTGTCTTAATATATATATATATATGTTTTAAAATATTTTACATATGTACGACGTCGTTTCGAGCTAGCGCAATGAAATAACAATCTCAGACGGGCGCGAACCCGGTTCACAAAGACACCTTGAATCTGTAAGCGTGCACTTAGTCCCTTAGCCCACGAGAGAGTGTCATGCGATAACGGAGAAATAAAGTTATGTTTTACACTGACATCGGCGAGTGTAAACATAAAGACATTCGATAGAAATCGACACCGATAGTTATATATAACCAATCATTATTTATGCAAGTCTGGTTGAATACCACAGAATTTTCGCGTTTTGTAATTTTATTAGTAATGTCTCGACGTGGCAAGCAAGCTTTCGGGTCTCCGGTGTTAGTTGGTATAATATGAATCAAATAGTGTTTATTTGGGAAGTTTCTAGCGTTTTCGATCATCGTTATTATGATCAGAAGTTTTTTAAAAGTCTAGTTATTGTCGTGTTTTCTTTTGTAATTTTTATTATTTTCTCTAGAGTTTATATATATATATATATATATATATATATATATATATATGATACATATTTGTTTTTGTTTATTATATAAACTTTATTTCGCCTCATCTCGATAACTATTCAGACCGGCCTTATCAGTATAAGCGTTGGATTTGAATCGTCGGGGTTCGAATCATGCCTCCGGTCTAAATGGTTATCTTAATACTGATGATTACGCGAAGATGAAACGTATACGTATGTAGATCATAATTAAATATTAATTATTAAATAATTCTTCATATATATATATATACATATCTATATATATATATATATATATATATATATATATATATATATATATCTATATATATATATATATATATATACTCGAACTATTGATTAAATAGTAGTATATACGAGTAGAGTATACTCTTAACACATGGTTATGAAAATCGTCTAGATAGAAAAAAATTCTCAAATTCTCCTCTCGTCCTGGACTCTTCTTGGCAACTACACACAGACAATATTGATTCCGGAAAGCTTCGGTTGGGATCCCGCAACGCGTGCTTCGTTAAACACTCTCTACGCAGATACACACACACACACACACACACACACACACACACACACACACATATATATATATGTATATATACATATCCTTATATATATATATATACATATATATGTGTATATACTTATTAAGATATATACATCTAAATATATACATATATATATATATATATATATATATATATATATATATATATATATATATAGTGTGTCAGGTTGTATATGAAAAAAAATCAAATAAAGTGCTCGATCATATAAGAGAGCTAATATAATTTATTTAGATACTGTATATTACATAATTCCGCAATGTACCGCTGTTTCATGCCTAAATCTGCCCTTTTGGATGAAACCGCGGTACATTGCTGAATTATGTAATATACAGTATCTAAATAAATTTTATATATATATATATATATATATATATATATATATATATTTATATATATATATATATATATATATATATATATATATAACGTTACATCAACAATATTAGAGTCTTACGTAAATCAACCAACGTTTCTATGCTACCTCTTTTCAAAGACTGAATACACATCTTTTATTTTATTCAGTCTTTGAAGAGTTGTTGTAGCATCGAAACGTTGGTTGATTCACGTAAGACTGTAATATATATTATGCAGTTTTATAAATGCTTTACTAGGTATTGAGCACTATCGAAAATCTTAGTGTATGTTTATATTATTAACATATTAAAACTTGATCAATCCAGCATTGTATGCATCCTTCTATCTTGAGAGATGCCAGAGCGACGGGGTCAAATATCCGTACAGATAATACACTT
>OY744546.1:47137688-47142688 GCA_963556195.1 Sepiola atlantica
CGCCTGAGAGGTGAACACTCTGACCATTAAAAGTTGCCTGGGCAGCCCCGTAGGCATTCCCCGGTAGGGGCGCCTCAGGCAGTAAGCAATAAACTTACTCCAACCCAAAGAGGGGAGGCGAAGCCTGGGAGGGTGGACCTCGTAGAACTGCACAGGACAGACCAATAGATTGGCGTAAATCAAGCCCCGAAGGCCAAGACAATACCAGTCTATGAGGTGCAGTATCCATCGGAACAGATACTACACTTTGATCTTAGCCAAAAAGCCAACAATGAGCCTAGGAATTGGATAGCATCTACAAACAGGACTTGGATTAAAGTAAAGCGCATAATATTTCGATCATCGGTTAAATGTTCGATTGATTGAAATAAGCTAGAAATAAAACCTATTAAATACTGATGTTCAACACTTTCCAAGGACAAAATCCAGTCGAGGATTAAGGTTACTGAGATGTCAATTTGATGATGAACACTATTGTGAGAGAATTGGAAACGATACGTGAAATGGGCAGAAATTAGTTTGTCAACTAGATGATGAAGAATACTATGAATGGATTAGCAGAATTTTGTAACTTTCTGTTGTAGACCCGTGCTAGGGGTCACAAAGATAACAACCACAAATTGTGACAGGTTAAAATATACAATGTATTTATTCATAGCAATACAGTAACGCCACTAAATGTGGTAGGAGATGACCGGATTCCTACCATGCGGTAAAACATGAATAGGAATGCCCTCGATATTTAACACCTACCCACTATAGGAGTATGTGACACAAGGTCGGAAAGTGGGATTTGAAAAGCCAGCGCCCGAGAACGTGAGCGCTTTAGCCATTAAAAATTGCCTGGACAGCCCCGTCGGCATTCCCCGGTAGGGGCGCCTCAGGCAGTAAGCTATCAACTTACTCCTCCCCAAAGAAGAGAGGCAAAGCCTGGGAGGGTGGACCTCCTAGAACTGCACAGGACAGACCCATAGACCGGCGGAATCATGCCCCGAAGGCCAAGACAACACCGGTCTATAGGGTGTAGTATCCATCGGAACAGATACCACACGTGGACACTCACATGATAGGAATGTCCTCGATATTTAACACCTACCCACTATAGGAGTATGTGACACAAGGTCGGAAAGTGGGATTTGAAAAGCCAGCGCCCGGGAACGTGAGCGCTTTAGCCATTAAAAATTGCCTGGACAGCCCCGTCGGCATTCCCCGGTAGGGGCGCCTCAGGCAGTAAGCTATCAACTTACTCCTCCCCAAAGAGGAGAGGCAAAGCCTGGGAGGGTGGACCTCCTAGAACTGCACAGGACAGACCTATAGACCGGCAGAATCATGCCCCGAAGGCCAAGACTACACCGGTCTATAGGGTGTAGTATCCATCGGAACAGATACCAATCGTGGACACTCACATAATAGGAATGTCCTCGATATTTAACACCTACCCACATTAGGAGTATGTGACACAAGGTCGGAAAGTGGGATTTGAAAAGCCAGCGCCCGAGAACGTGAGCGCTTTAGCCATTAAAAATTGCCTGGACAGCCCCGTCGGCATTCCCCGGTAGGGGCGCCTCAGGCAGTAAGCTATCAACTTACTCCTCCCCAAAGAGGAGAGGCAAAGCCTGGGAGGGTGGACCTCCTAGAACTGCACAGGACAGACCCATAGACCGGCGGAATCATGCCCCGAAGGCCAAGACAACACCGGTCTATAGGGTGTAGTATCCATCGGGACAGATACCACACGTGGACACTCACATGATAGGAGTGTCCTCGATATTTAACACCTACCCACATTAGGAGTATGTGACACAAGGTCGGAAAGTGGGATTTGAAAAGCCAGCGCCCGAGAACGTGAGCGCTTTAGCCATTAAAAATTGCCTGGACAGCCCCGTCGGCATTCCCCGGTAGGGGCGCCTCAGGCAGTAAGCTATAAACTTACTCCTCCCCAAAGAGGAGAGGCAAAGCCTGGGAGGGTGGACCTCCTAGAACTGCACAGGACAGACCCATAGACCGGCGGAATCATGCCCCGAAGGCCAAGACAACACCGGTCTATAGAGTGTAGTATCCATCGGAACAGATACCACACGTGGACACTCACTTGATAGGAGTGTGCTCTGTTTGAGTCTTTGCAACCATGGTATTTATTATAGATGGTTGCTTCCATTAGTTCTTCAATAGGGGTGATTTGTACCCCACAACCCTTTCTTACACGATCCTTTACCGAGGGAGTGTGAACTCGGGCGATTTGCTGGGACTGATTACCAAGGCAGGGTAAGTCCTGCTCTGGCCATGGGAAGACACAGCTACGAGGGACCGTGATACCAACATTCGAGGTTACACTTGAACTTTTTTATGGTTAATCCTCTGGTGACTTGGTCTGCATGATTCTCAGTGGTGGAGACATACCTGAAGGTTGGTTTGATGCCATACCTGGTATCTAAAGCAAGGCTAATCTGCAAAATATCCTTAAGCCTATTACTCGCAAAAATACTTTTGCTTAGCATGGTTTGTGACAAAATCGACGACAGCACTACTTGCATCCCTTCAAGATGGTTGGCAGACACATCAGGGCAAGAAATACAGCCATCAGTTCTAACGTGGGTAACGTCTTATCCTTCACCGGTGCAGCCTTAGCTTTGGCAAAAATCAAGGCAGATTGCTGATCCTGTACATAGTAGGTAGCAACTTCGTATGCTTCCTTTAAGGATAACCAAAATAGATATAGTTCTCCAGATCGGCTCCCATCGCGGGCCTGTCTGCTGAAACACATATCACTCAATCCCGAGAGCTCCTCCGTACGGTTCTTCCAAGATGATTGAAATTCCAGAGGGTCTTGATCATCCATGTCAAAACCCTGCTTCTATAACTCTCCCACCAAAACTCGACTACTTATGGTCACCGATAAGTAACGGGACAAAGGATCAAACATCCTTGCCGATTCCGAAAGGATACGCCTTTTGGTAGATCCACTTGAATTGCATCTAACAGGGGAAATGCACAGCTTCTACGAAAGAGGATCGTACCTGTTCCCGAGCACGTATCCCATCCGGCCTAATGAGCACTCAATGTACCGTTGTTTCTCATCTCCTTCCTAAGGCTGTCACAGTTGAAGCTGCATGACTGCACTAAAATATATATATATATATATATATATATATATATATATATATATATATATATATATATATATATATATATTGATATATATAAATATATATATATATATATATATATTGATATATATAAATATATATATATATATATAAATATATATATATATATTGATATATATATATATATATTGATATATATATATATAAGTATATATATATATATATTGATATATATAAATATATATATATATAAATATATATATATTGATATATATAAATATATATATATATATAAATATATATATATATTTATATATATAAATATATATATATATCTATATATTGATATATATAAATATATATATATCTATATATATATATATATATTGATATATATAAATATATATATATCTATATATATATATATATATATATATTGATATATATAAATATATATATATATATATATATTGATATATATAAATATATATATATATATATATATATATATATATTGATATATATGAATATATATATATATATATATATATATTGATATATATAAATATATATATATATATATATATTGATATATATATATATATATATATATATATATATATATATATATATATAACGTTACATGAACAATATTAGAGTCTTACGTAAATCAACCAACGTTTCGATGCTACCTCTTTTCAAAGACTGAATACACATTTTTATTTTATTCAGTCTTTGAAGAGCATCGAAACGTTGGTTGATTCACGTAAGACTGTAATATATATATACATATATATATATATATATATATATATATATATATATATATATTGATATATATATATATATATATATACAGATATATAGATATATATATATATACAGATATATTGATATATATGAATATATATATATATATTGATATATATAAATATATATATATATAAATATATATTGATATATATAAATATAAATATATATTGATATATATAAATATATATATATATATAAATATATATATATATATATATACATATATATTGATATATATATACATATATATATATATATAAATATATATATATATACATATATATATATATGCATATATATAGATATATACAAATATGTATATATATATATAGAGAGAGAGAGAGAGAGTGAGAGAGAGGGAGAGAGAGAGAGGGGGGGAATTACTAGTTAAAGTAAACGCTATAAATACATACTTGAACTAATTAAGGACTTGAAACATAACATTTACCAAAACAACTAAATTCGATATTTAATAACGAATACAATCTTTTAATTAAAATATCTTCAACAAATTTATGAATACATTTATTGGTTGAATCTACAAACACAACTTACAAAAATAATTCAATATTACATCTCCTCTATTTATAAAAGGCAATGTTTGTTTGTGGCTTATAGAAATCGGTGTGTTAACAGTTAAAACGTTTCTTTCCAACTGTTACCGTTGTCTTCAAAATAACGCTGAAACTTTAGAAGACATCTAAAGACAAATTGACAATTTTCATTTGATTCGAGCTGAGTTCACTATGGTAATAATCGGTGAGGTCCATAATATAACTGAAATAAAAAAAAAACATAAAAAAGCGAAAAATCATTAAACACATATATATTCTTTGTTTTATAAAGCCAACATTTAATTAAACGAATAACATTTCAGTGAAGACTGTATTTACGAAAACGTCTAAATATAAAATAATTAGTTTTATTAGTATTTTAATATTTAAAATATTTCGCTTATTTTGAAAATTCTAATTCGTATCCATTTGATAAATCTATTTGCAGTTTTATAGCTGCTTGTAATAAACGTAGTTTTATTTATGTTATTTAGAGCAACACCGTGCTTACAGTTTTAGTATTACT
>OY744546.1:47147688-47210188 GCA_963556195.1 Sepiola atlantica
GAGCGGGTTTGGGTGGTTAACACTATAATTTTTATAGTTTAGAAAAGAAAATGTGCCCATGTTATTTATAGGATTGTCCGAAAAAATATATTCCAAAATTCCTAATGATCGGTTCATAAAATGAATAAATAAAAATTAAAACACTTTATATATATGCACTGCCTAAATGTTAACATTTACCAAAATATAATGGGCCGATGTTATTCACTGTATTTTTAAGAAAATATATTCGAAAATTCATGATGATCCGTTCATTAGTTAAGGATATTAAAAGTGTGTTAGAGGCGGGTGTGGATGCCCCCTCCCATGAAGTGTAAAGTTTACAAAAAATACTGTGTCCATTTTACTCACCGGATTTCTTAGAATGTGAATTCTATAATCAATAATAATCACTTCATTGGCTTTCGAAAAAAACCTCTAAACATACTATATATATATATATATATATATATATATATATATATATATATAGTAAGCTATGAACATATATTCATCGCAATTAAGCTACACAGAGGCTCCCGTGCATCCTTCAGGCTAAAATGCATGGAGTTATTTTTGCCGGGTGTTTTTATATACACGGCTAGTTACATATCCACTCAGATTCTCTGTTGTTCTCTCAGCCAATCGTTCAGCTTCCCACGAACAAAGGTGTGGTTAGTGTTACTTCTTATACCTTGTTATATTGTTCATTTTTCTATAGATTGGCCGAGATGAAACGCGGGAGCCTCTGTGTAGCTTAATTGCCATAAATATATTTTCATAGCTGACTACCTAGCTTTACTAACGTATCGAGCACTGTTGAAATAAATACTGAAAATTGATACATAAAAAATTATATATCTTATATAATTTTATGTGGATACATGAAATAGTAATATATATATATATATATATATATATATATATATATACATATATATATATATATATATATATATATGTATATATATATAAGTAAATACTCACAACTAAATCTATAAATATAGAGATAGGGATATAGACAGAGATAGAGATAGAGTGTGTGTGAGAGGGATAGAGAGAGCTAATCCCCGTTTCTGAATCAGTAAGTATCTTCGTTGGCAGAAAAGCGGACATAGCGTCATTATTTATAAATCTAGCACGAATTTCCTCTTTGCATTTTAAAATGTCTTCAAATTCTGCTGGAGAAAAATCGATAACTGTCCGTTTTTGAAAACTGCATATTTGCTGGGTCAGGTTGTGTACTTTAAGCTGGTGGCTACTTAGATTTTTCAACGATATACAACCTGACTGTCTCCACTTTACCTTCCCTAACTTGTCGCTTCTACAAAACCTGCCTTGGCCACATCTAATTATCTATTCGCAGATTCAGCAACTGGCTGGCCTATCTGTCGATGTACCTATCTGCCGCCTTAAATCGCGATTCGTTCTAACGACGGCGCTTTTAAAATACAGGGATTTTAAGGACATCTAAAAAAAGACGAATGTCTCTCTCTCTGTGTGTATATATATATATATATATATATATATATATATATATATATATATATATATATATATATATACATATATATATATATAGATGTATGAATATATATATATAGAGAGAGAGATGTATGAATATATATGTATATATAGATGTATGAATATATATATATATATATATATATATATATATAGATGTATGAATATATATATATATATAGATGTATGAATATATATATATATATATATATATATATATATATATATATATGAATATATATATATATATATATATATATGAATATATATATATATATATATATATATATATGGGAAGAGAAGGATGAAGGTAATCCGACGTGATGGTAAAATGAAAAAGGAAAACCAAAAACTGGATGTTTTTTATGTGTAAATCAACGTTTCGTCTTTATTTATAAGACTTCATCAGGATGATGATATAGGGAAAAGATATCATGCAAGCACAGATACATGTAGGGTAGACATGTTGGGAAGAAAAATAAAATAAAATGAAAAATAATGGCAGCGTCTTGAATTTATATATATATATATTCATATATATATATATATATATATATATATATATATATATGAATATATATATATATATATATATATATATATATGAATATATATATATATATATATATATATATGAATATATATATATACATATATATATATATATATATATATATATGAATAAATATATATATATATATATATGAATATATATATATATATATAAGGGGAGGCATCGCTCTATATAGATATAGATATATATTCAGTTTTTACCAAAAGAGTGCGCAATATATGAAGAGTGCTTAGTAGTAATATGAAGATATGCTCATAGCAAGTAAGCTACACATAATCGTTTGTGTTTCATTTCCGAATGAATTCATCAGGCAAATGCCAATTTTAGAGAGATTTCCCGTTGCCATAATGGATAATGGGCACATCACTCTAGTAAACTCATTATTGACACATTAAACTTTAGATTTCGCTTACTTCGAAGCTTGCATTATTTATTTATTCATCGCTTAGTGGATAAGAAGTTCGATATTTTTCGGACGGATTTCAATCTCATATTATAGCACTTGTACGCCTCGCAATCTTAAAAGACTGTGATAGCGAAAGTGGCCGCTTTTAAATTATATATACGATATATATATTAACTTGTATTTGCTCAAGTATTCTCTGGATTATCTCTAGTAGAAACATGTGTAAGATGTTTAGGTTCTGTAATTTACATTAAATCACAGTATAATAAAACTCAGATCTGTAATATAAATATATATATATATATATATATATATATATATATATATATATATATATATATATATATATATATATATTGGTCGTTCCTTTTTTTTAAAGCATTGAGTGAATGCTAAGTATTAAAATGACAATAAAAGCCCTTTGCAATGCAAGACAGATTTCTTCCTTTTTTTTTTTTTACTTTTATCTTATATATTTCGGAGACATACTCCATCTTTAGAGATATTTTTTTTCTCTTTTTTTTACAAAAATAAACAAAATTAATTTATTTCATACGTACATAAAAATAATCCATTGACACGTGTTTCTGGCTCACAGCCGGCATCAGTATGGCTAACTTAGACCAAGACGCCCTATCTAGAAATATGTACGATTTTTATCACCTAAATATTTAATGCATTGTTACGTAATTATTTTTATCGGTGATTGCAGCGTTCGTTGTTTTTTGCTCACTACTATTTCGATTTTCTGACTTCCTAAGTGATTAAGATGCAGTAAATTCCATTATTAGTTGCCCTTAAATTTATAGAACGTATTTTTCGTTAACATATATATATATATATATATATATATATATATATATATATATATTATTTTATAAGTATATAAAAGTAATCCATTGACACGTGTGTCTGGCTAACAGCCGTCATCAGCATGGCTTACTTAGACAGGGATCGAACCTTCGATATTGATGCCCTGTATAGAAATATGTACAATATCTGAATATTTAACGTATTCTTATGTAATTATTTTTATAGGTGATTGCGGGGTTCGTTGTTTTATAGAAAACAACAAACGCTGCCATGAGCATTAAAAATAGTTACATAAAATACGGATATATATATATATATATATATATATATATATATATATAGATATATATATATACAGAGAGAGAGAGAGAGAGAGAGAGAGAGAGATAGATTATATAAAACACAAAAATGATATTAGATCTTATCGAGATACGGACATATATTCAGATATTTTCCCCTATAATTTTTTTTTCACTTTTTCATTTTCAAGATATCCACCTTTAATAATTTATTAATATTCATTTCTTATTGGTCAGACATTCTGACGATGAGAACGTAATCTTTGATGAGTTAAAAACTTGTTAACTATGGAAATATTATATATCTCCTCACTTCATTATCTGTATATATATATATATATATATATATATATATATATATATATATACACTGATGAGTACAGGGTAGCATACTACACATGTGTATGTGGGCCCATTATAAAATAATATTTATTTATAAATAGCACTCGCTAGATTGAGCACTTTAGTACATAAACAACAATCAGTCATTTACAGCAAACATACCCCACCTAATAAACCAGTATTGTCCGGGCCTTTGAGTCTGGATTTACGCCGGTCTATTGGGGGTTGCTGGTCCTGTGCAGTTCTAGGAGGTGCACCCTCCCAGGCTTTGCCTCCCCTCTTTGGGGAAGAGTAAGTTTATTGCTTACTGTCTGAGGGGCCCTACCGGGAATGCCGACGGGACTGCCCAGGCAATTTTTAAATGGCCAGAGTGCTCACCTCCGAGCGCTGGCTTATCTAATCCCACTTTCCCGACCTTGTGTCACATCTTACCTTGTGGGAGGTAGATAAATAAATCCAATACTTTAGGCCCCGCCTAGTGAGTGCTGTAGACAGCTTGCTACTATGCCAGCTGAATTTCGCATTTAAACGTTAATTTCTCTCAATTTTATACAGTAATGCGGGTTGGCCACATCGGGAAGCGCTCCGACTGCCGAGTAAAGGAATACTTTTGTATTGGGGTTCGCATCGTGTGACCAGCATGGATTGTCTCCTCCCATACTGATTATTAAAGAGTAGCATTAACACTTGTTTAGATGGGTCAATTTTTAAATAATATCTTTCCCTCTCTCTCTCTCTCCATTTCTCTCTCTCTCTCTCTCTCTCTGTATATATATATATATATATATATATATATATATATATATATATATGTTATGGGCGGCGGCACAGGGGGCGGTCTCCCCACTTTACAGTCGACAATAATTAAGTTGATATGCATGTGTTTAATTTTATCTAATTTGCTTATCTATTGATTGATTGTTGGTCTTATATTGTCATCATTACAATATAAGACCAACAATCAATTTCATCTAAAATTTGGCGAAAACCAAGCGAAATGGGTGGGTTTTTTTGTTAAAGGTCCCTATTCTATAGGTATATTTACGGACTTTCATTTTCTTCTCCAAAAAATCGACACCCGAAGCAAAACACGTGAAACTTTAATTAAACTTATTCAGCAATTTCTTTAGTTTAGGTGTGAATCACAATTTATTTGCTTTCCTTTTTTGAAGACAGCGGCAGACCATCGACCGGAATAACAGAATTGGGAGTTTTTATACAAAATCTATTTCTTCTTTTCTTTTTATTATATATAAGGTACAGAGGATTTTCCCCTGTACATATTTGCTTAATAGGAAAATAACCCCATCCATCACAGGCTACTAAACTCACCAATTCATTACGCTTATTCACTCGAGCGTGTTATAGTAACTTTTCATTATTTTTCATGAACAAACACTAAATATTAAATTTGGCCCACCATCTACGACTCTCCACTAAACCAACTCCATATAGGTGGTAGCAAAAACTTTTCTCCCAAATAATTCTGTACTGTCACTCCACTCATCGACACCGGGAACTAATAAACACATTTTAATTTTCACAAAAGACTCCGTTCTTATTTATTATTTGCCTGGTATTAATTTACTACATAATATAAAGCAATACGCAAAGACTTAATGACCGCTCCTGTTCACTCCGATGAGTTTCCGCGAATATCAGATCACGTTATTTCTATTTCTACCTAAGACTTCTACATTTATATTCATTCCGGAATTAATCGATTGAAATTAACAAACACAGTTCTTGCAACATAATGATTCAACATGGCGGCTACTATTTTTTGATCGAATCGATTTCCTATTTAATTCAATAAGCACGAGGATACTCGTAGACCTCGATTGAACTTTACATTTGGATGGCAGAAATTGAAATTTTTGTTTGTTCTTTTTTCACCAGAAACGACTTGCTAATATGCTTCTAACAAGACCTCAACCACTATCAGACGATTATTTCATGTCTAAATTATGTCAAAAAAGGTATTTTTGGTTCAAAATGCCCTATTATGGTAGATTGGGCCCAAACGCCAACAAAGTGTTTCTACATCTATCACCAAGAGTATTCCATTCCGTTTCTAACGAGCCATCAACCACTACCAGACGATCATTTTAAACCAAAATATGCCCCAAACAGTGATTTTCCCCAATATGCCCAACTTGATATGTTTGTTTAAGGAAATACGCATATCATGCTGTCAGATGCGCTGGGCTGGACACCTATGTTGAACGTAATAGGGCAGGCTTCGTAAAAACCGTTATATTCGGAATTGCAGCACGGTAAACGTGATATATAGATGCTCTTAAAAACAATCGTGAAACTGTTAACATGAAAATAGAGAACTGATGAGGTGGTTAGGCTGCGAAGAGATCCCTTAAGTGAAAGCAGGTTCATGATATCAGTCAAAGCTTAAGACAAAACGGCTAAAATATGTCATTATGAGAGGTGGTCTGCATAAGTAGCAGTGTGCAAAGACGACCACACATTTCAGTCTGATTTTATATATGATTTCTGTGGCAGAGCTTTGCGTAGATGGCTCGCCTTCTCAGAATAAGGCGATCCCATGCAGTAACTAACTACATGACGGGACAACCGGGAGAAAGATATACATTTGTAAAGATAGAGGCCGGTGATATCATATCTACAGCAAGACAGAAACAAAGTTTAAAAAATACTTGATGAGTTATTAGCGTGCCAACAACCGACTACCTGAAGATAGTCGAGATTAAATTATCTTGTGCGTGTGTATTAATTGTAGAAATAAGTTTGGTTGTATATTGAAATATTTAGTATATATATATATATATATATATATATATATATATATATACATATATATGTATATATATATATATATGTGTATATGAATATATATATATATATATATGTATATTTATATATATGTATAGGTATATATATATATACATGTATATGAATATATGTATATGTATATATATCTGTATATGTATATATATCTGTATATGTATATATATATATAAATATATATATATATATATATGTATATGTATATATATATAAGTATATATATATATGTATATATGTATATGTATATATATACATATATATATGTATCTATATAAGTATATATATATGTATATATGTATAAGTATATATGTATATAAATATATATATATATGTATATATATAAATATATATATGTATATATATATATAAATATATACATATATATATAAATATAAATATATATATATAAATATATATATATAAATATATATGTATATATATATATATATATAAATATATATATATATATATATATATTATTTTACTTAAATCGATACGATATCCCTTTTATTTATGTAGATTCGCCTATTAATACATACATTGGAATTTGCAATTAACTACATAATTAATAAATTCACGCACATGTTAGATATTCGTTCGGTAGCTTTGAATTTAAGTGTCGGTGAAAGAACACGTGCCCGTAAAAATTAACTCGCGTACGTATAGAGTACGGATATTCCATTACTCCTCTCTGGAACACAACCTCGCACCCCCTCTCTCATTTTCTCTCTCTCTCTGTTTCGTAACTTCCCTCACTCACTCTCCACGTCATGTAAATGTAACCCCTTTACTAATAATCACGCACACCTGCTGTTTCTTGATTACTTAACTATTGTAAAAGAAAGACATAAATGTTTCATCAGAATTTTTTCGTGGCAATTATAATTCGTAATGTTGCAATACTCGGTGTAGATAAAGGTACATGAATAGAAAACACGCAGAGAATATGTAGCAATGCGCGCACTCGAATTGTACACACAGTAGACAGAAAGATACACACACACATACACACACATATACATACATATACATATATATGCAAAACACGTATTTTTTAAATTAAAAAATGTTTATATATAACTATAAATATATTTATATTTAAATATATATATATATATATATATATATATATATATATATATATATTTATTTATATATAAACATTTTTTCCCGAAATGTATGCCTACTTACGACCATGCGCGATTTAAGTTCAAATTTAAAAGAGACATTTTCACCGTTAAGTCCACACAAAATCGGCCGTAACTTCTTCAAGACCAGGAAGGATTGCTACAAAAAAAAAAGTTAATACCTTTTATTTGTCTAAAGCTCTGACGAGGCTTCTATCAAGCGAAATTATTAGATAAAAAAGTCCAGATTAAAAATATATATATATTGTTTTTAGGTTTTTATTTTCATTTTAAGAACAATTTCTGCATCTAACACATGGTTTCTTGAAGGCATTTTGCCTCATTTTCAAGTTTAAAATTTTAAACATGCTTAAAAAAAAAAACTTTCTCAAAGTTATACCTACCAGCGACCATGCACGATTTAAGTTCACATTTAAATAATACATTTACACCCTTAAGTTCACACATTTAAATAATACATTTACACCCTTAAGTTCACACATTTAAATAATACATTTACACCCTTAAGTTCACACATTTAAATAATACATTTACACCCTTAAGTTCACACATTTAAATAATACATTTACACCCTTAAGTTCACACATTTAAATAATACATTTACACCCTTAAGTTCACACATTTAAATAATACATTTACACCCTTAAGTTCACACATTTAAATAATACATTTACACCCTTAAGTTCACACATTTAAATAATACATTTACACCCTTAAGTTCACACATTTAAATAATACATTTACACCCTTAAGTTCACACATTTAAATGATACATTTACACCCTTAAGTTCACACATTTAAATAATACATTTACACCCTTAAGTTCACACATTTAAATAATACATTTACACCCTTAAGTTCACACATTTAAATAATACATTTACACCCTTAAGTTCACACATTTAAATGATACATTTACACCCTTAAGTTCACACATTTAAATAATACATTTACACCCTTAAGTTCACACATTTAAATGATACATTTACACCCTTAAGTTCACACATTTAAATAATACATTTACACCCTTAAGTTCACACATTTAAATGATACATTTACACCCTTAAGTTCACACATTTAAATGATACATTTACACCCTTAAGTTCACACATTTAAATAATACATTTACACCCTTAAGTTCACACATTTAAATAATACATTTACACCCTTAAGTTCACACATTTAAATAATACATTTACACCCTTAAGTTCACACATTTAAATAATACATTTACACCCTTAAGTTCACACATTTAAATAATACATTTACACCCTTAAGTTCACACATTTAAATAATACATTTACACCCTTAAGTTCACACATTTAAATAATACATTTACACCCTTAAGTTCACACATTTAAATAATACATTTACACCCTTAAGTTCACACATTTAAATAATACATTTACACCCTTAAGTTCACACATTTAAATAATACATTTACACCCTTAAGTTCACACATTTAAATAATACATTTACACCCTTAAGTTCACACATTTAAATAATACATTTACACCCTTAAGTTCACACATTTAAATAATACATTTACACCCTTAAGTTCACACATTTAAATAATACATTTACACCTTTAAGTTCACACATTTAAATAATACATTTACACCCTTAAGTTCACACACCATTGGCCGTCATTTCTACAAGACCAGGAAGGATTGTTACGGAATAATAAAAAAAAAAGTTATATCTTTTTTTTGTCTAAAGCTCTGACGAGGCTTGTTGTATCAGGTGAAATTATTTAATAAAAAAGTCAAGATGAAAAAAAATATGTTGTTTTTATTTTTTTATTTTGATTTTAATACAATTCTGCTTCTTTTGAAGGCATTTTGCCTCTTTCTTTAAGTTTAATATATATATATATATATATATATATATATATATATATATATATATATATATATATATATGCATGCACACGTCTTTACCATATACAGCTGTTTTAAATGTCTGATTATCCACATTAACATAATTATGCTTACTGACCATGAATAAATAATACATGTATTTTTATATCTATACTATAAATATTTATATATTTTTAAATAGTAAAGTGTGTTTCATCTACAGACGACGTCGTTTCTGGCTATTTTACCCACATCAGTTTCGGAGTGGCGGTTGCAGGCGGTCGCAGGCGGTCGCATGGGCTCGAACGCATGTCGTAGATTCAGGGGAGAATCGCGAGACAAACGCTCAGGACCACGTGGCCGCGAGAATGAATATATATATATATATATATATATATATATATATATATATATATATATATATATATATATATAGTATGTACATATATATATATATATATATATATTTATATATGTATATATATATATTTATATATTTATATATGTATATATATACATATATATATATATATACATATATATAGTATGTACATATATATATATATATTTATATATGTATATATATATATTTATATATTTATATATGTATATATATACATATATATTCGCACTATTTAATTTTGGACAATGTTCATAAATAGGTATCACTTGCCTGTATAAATTACTCATCCGAATAGTTTAAGTATTTGAAGTTTAATGAGCCGCAGGCCGAATAGATGCACCGATTTTGTTTTCATAGGTAAATGTTATTAAACAAAATATTCAGAAGTGGTAAAGTTACTATCATAATTAATATTGTTTGATTCACAGTTGTTATTATTATCTGTATGGCTAACATTATTATTGATGTGATTACTATTGCTGACACATTTCAATATTACATTTTCTATATGCAGTTATTATAAAGTGGGAAATCAGCATTTACTCTACTGGTATAAGTACTACTCGATAAGTTCGGGTGTTTGTTTGTTTTGATTTTATGAATGTTTGTGTTGAATCTATAATTGCACTATATTTACGGAGCTTTAAAAATAGTAATGGGAACACTCTTTTCGGGGTGTTAGTGTTGATGCTCTGTAAGAATGGGTATTTTTACTAAGTAATCGTGCTTCTTCCATTTTAATTTGCATTCTTATTCTATTTTAATTGATTATATGGTTTTCAAACTTTTTTTATAATACTATTTGTGAGTTTGTTTATTAAGATATTCTTTATTGTTGCTTAAATTAGTTCGTAAAATGTTTGCAGATGTTAACATTTAGAGTTCTTTTAATTTGATGTATTGATTTTTTTATGGGCCAGTTATTATGAATTTCGGAATATATATTATCGGCAACCCCGTGAGTTGATGGCAACATTCTTATTTTGAAAAGTTATTTTCCGCTCTATTTCAGAATGTCAGTCAGTAATCATGGTCTAAGTTGAGTACAGGTAACAATCTTTTAAGAGGATACTACTACTACTACTACTACTACTACTACTACTACTACTACTACTAATAATAATAATATACATCCGGACCAAACAGAAAACGCTTTTATGTCTAATTCATAAAACTTATAACTAGATGATGAGAAAAAGTAAACTCATATCATGATATTTTCATGAAATCTTGAGCACACCACTAGTGATGTGTTGCAAACACACTATCTATGAACATACGTATATATGTATATATATATATATATATATATATATATATATATACATTGTATATATATATTCATTGTATGTATATATATATATATATATATATATATATATATATTTCTAGGTTTTCATAAGAAATATACATTTTCAATTTCATACTCCTAATAATAACTGAAAATTTTAAATTGCAAGCTCAATGTTGTTGTTTTACAAGAGCAAGAACACACACACACACACACACATATATATATATATATATATATATATATATATATATATATATTATATTGAGTCATTCCAATGCACATGAAGTAATCAATTCAATATCATAATTGTCATAGGAAACCTCAATTAAAAAAAATAGTTTAATAATCCAAGTTTATAAAAAGGTCGTTAATTCTCTTCTACAATATAGTATTTTTTATCTTAAAATTTACATATTTCTTGCTTTTTATTCAAACATAATTTACAGTGATCGATTACTGAGTTGTAATCGCTGTAGTTTATAGTTGTGTTGACGGATGTAGATCCAGCATTGAACATGGTTCGAAAACGTGATACATAAAAGTGGAAAATCCCGGATCAGACTATGAATGGGTTCACACTGTCAATAAAATAAAGAATGAAGGTACACAGGGAATAAACGGAAGTCAGATATGAGAAACCTTCAGTGTGATTCACTAACACACGCATTCCGTTATTCGTCCTATTGACATAACGTTTACCTTGAAGACGTCTGCTGAGGAAATAGTTACAAATATACGAACACACGTTATAGTGTATGAGTACAAATCAAACGAATAACGATATAGTTTTTGTATAAAGTGTTGTGTTTTTTTGTAACTAAAAAGCTGTGTATTTGATAAAGGTGAATGGTAATGAAATCGTTGAGAAATATTACTTTTGTAAAGAGTCTTATTTTTTTAAAAATTGATCACATTGTTGACGTGAGTTTTCTTAAAAGAGATTTAAGTTAAGAATGTATTTTCGCTTATCAAATGCACATGTCAACTAAACATGTTCATTTTTTGTTTGTAGTCGTTTTTTGTTTTCATACTTTGATAAACTCATTAATCAAATTATTCTAATAGCACTAGCATTCTAGCACTTTCCGTTGAAATACTGTAAAACAACCACAGTGATGCAACAATGCGGCGATGTGACAAGGGCTGAAGCTTGGTAGACAGTGTGAGACTTATTAGGTTAGCGGCTCTTTTTAGAGCCTGTCTAAGAGCGATAGACAAGTGACTACAAAACTCCATGCATCGACGAATAGTGACTTTGTTAAGATATAGGATACTGGCAGGTGTGGAATGTTTTCTAGCCCGGTAGAGGCAGCAGACTTGGCAATATCTTCTATGTATTTGTTTTAATTCATATTACTTGTGTATTGTAGGCGGTGAGTTTCGATGGTGGACTCTCGGGTAGGGTGTTATTAGCTATGGCAATCAGTGGTCTGAAAGGATTCTCATATTTAAAAGAAATTATCTTTCCAATTTTGCCCCCATACAACCAGAGAGTGTAGGTCATTTTCTAAGTGATATAATTTTTTATGTATCAATTTTCAGTATTTACTTTAACAGTGCTCGATACGTAAGTAGAGCTAGGTAGTAAGCTATGAAAATATATTTATGGCAATTAAGCTACACAGACGCTCCCGCGTTTCATCCCCGGGGGAATCTTCAGGCTAAAATGCATGGAGTAATTTTTGCCGGGTGTTTAAATATACACGGCTTGCTAGTTAACCAATCAGATTCTTTGTTGGTTAACTAGCAAGCCGTGTATATAAAAACGCCCGGCAAAAATAACTCCATGCATTTTAGACTGAATATTCCCCTGGGGATGAAACGCGGGAGCCTCTGTGTAGCTTAATTGCCATAAATATATTTTCCTAGCTTACTATATATATATATATATATATATATATATATATATATAGCATAATATAAAATGAAATAATAAAATAAGGTGCGAATAAAATTTTATTATAATTCAAAATTCAGGCAAAGTATCTTAAAGTCCTTAACCCATGAGTTTTCAAAGATAATTCTTCTCATCAGAGGACCATTACCGCAGTGACATAACTGCAGGTAATTTTTGGACATACCTGCATTACTGTGATGTTGTTTAGATATACGGCAATAAAGACTACCTGAATCTGTTTTTTTTTATCTGAGAAAGATCTGCTTTCATTAAATATTGTTCCAGTAATATCGTACGTTTAAAATTTCATGATAAGATATTAATTGCAAAGTATTTGGATATACACAGCGCCATCGCCCTAGCTTCACCTAGCTAGTTCAGTGCATGGCATACGCGTTCGGAGATGATCGTAATAGTATCAACTGTAGAAGCGGATTGCATCAATCCACACTGTTGGTCAGAAATAACTTTATCATTTTAGAAGTAGTAGACTATCGCTAGATTGATAATATATATATATGTTAATGACAGCAGATCTTAATCTGCACGCTTGGCATTTCAAACTCTGGTGAACATTTTTCAGTATATTTCTGCTCGGTATTGCCAAGACAGATTTACAAGAATAACTCGCACATCAGATAAGAAAAACCACGAAGGATGATATCATTTGATGAATTCCGAATTGGGAAAACGTTTTGGAAACTATCAAATGAAATGAAATCTTAAACTAAAGTTTCTGATACTGTATTAAAAGTGTAAAAGTATAAATATATATAAAATATTGTAGAAGTTAGAATCGGAATCAGAATCGCAAATAAATTCAATTTAAAATACTCCCCTACTTCTGGCTCACCATGCGATAACAATCACCCATTTCTGAATCAAGGAACGTTTATATAACAAAAAGAACTATTTTTCAAATGGGTAATCCATATTGTTTGTGTGTGTGTTTTTTTCCTCAATAACAATTGTAAACCGACTGAATACATTTTTGGTTGTGTGCACATTTAGAATTAAGATGATAATAAGAAAGCGTTTAAATTAAACAGGTCAAAATAGTTTCAAAAATTATTAGCAGAAACTCACTTAAATTCTTCAGCCTCTTCTTCACTGTTATGGGAGCATCAGACACCTGGTAGTCTCAGAGATATGATGTTTCGAACACCGATTCCAGCAGGGTTATAATTGAGGAAATATCTTGCACTCAGCGGTATTAGAACTTTTACACAACTAATAGTATTCTGCTGAATATACAGGAGCAACACATCATAATCCGACGTCATCTGGTTACCTCTGCCTCTTCGTCTGTGACAAGCAATACCATGTCCAACTCGGAAATAAGGATAAAGTTCCTTCTACGCATGTTTAACCAGCCAGACTTTGTGTGTTCTGGGTCAAATTTCGTATGTAACCGATGGATGTACCTGTTTTTTTTGTGTCAAGGGTTAACATAGAATGTAACAGGCTTAATAAATAGATCCAGCTAACTAGGACTTCGTGCAGACCAGATACTCTTAATAAACGAACTTCGTGGACGCTGAACAGAATTTCAGTTTACTAAACGACACCAACAATTGATATGCTAGTTAGGTTATTGCTACTTTCAAACAAGGCCCACTGGATGTTAATATTGCAATTGTATTCATCTTACTTAGCATCACAATTAATTTTAGTGCGCGAACCAGCACAATTATAAAACTACGTATAACTTCCGCATGGAGAGTCCTTGTGCAGATGCCGGTGATTTTACAAAACGAGAGTATTGTAGCGTCTGTGAACAAATCAGCGTCAACCAAACATGTCCGGCCTGTACTCTTGTATAGCTGCGAGACAGGATCGACAACGAAACATCAAATCGACACGTTCCTGGCTGCAGTGTATCGACCGGAGGAAGTTATTCTTTGTTAATGGAAATCGCTCTAGTAAAGACATAAATCCATCTGATGTAAGCAGCTAACAAGAACAAATATGATTATCGCAAAGACAGGAGTTGCCTATTGTCCTTAGTCTTGATAAGACCAATGTTATAGGCAGGAGGAAAACAGTCAATAGGAAGAGAGTTCCACAAGCCTGCAGGGCTTGGAAAAGAAGCTACTGGAATAGGAAGGTGTATTACAATTAGGTATCAAAACAGCGAATTGGCGGAGACCACTAAACCAACGAGTCAAACGAGCTGGAGCAACAGAAGCGGGGAATAGATCACATAGTTATGAAGAACACATGCCATAATAGTATTTATAGAAAAGACTGATACTAGCAACAGCACGTATGTGAGAGAGAGGGTTGAGAGAAGAAGAAAGGATAAGGACAATCAAATTACAGGCACGTTTCTGCACATTTCCAATAACCCTCAAATCGGGGCAGAGATTCACCAGTCCAAAAAAGACAACAGAAATCCATACATTGTCGATCTTATTGTAAAACCTTCGAGAAAACATTACGCAGCTCAACGACATCTCAACTGATACAGCCACGTCACTTGCCGTCGGTCATCTGAAACGGTCCGATGTTGATTGACCAAAGCTGTGCGATAGGCGGCTTAGGATCTAAAGATAGGGGGCAGTTGATGACTATCTGATCCTAGCAGGCGGCACGAGCGAAGTGACAACATACAGAAGTTGGAAGTCAGTCATGAAACGTAAAACTACAGCATGAATTTCGAAGGAAAACAAAAATGAAAATGATAAAAAAACAACCGTTCTATTTATCTTCCTCCCACAAGGTAAGATGTGACACAAGGTCGAAAAAGTGGGAAACAACCAGCGCTCGAGAATTTGCCTGGGCAGCCTCGTCGGCATTCCCCGGTAGGGGCGCCTCAGGCAGTAGGCAATAAGCTTACTCCTCTCCAAAGAGGGGAGGCAAAGCTTGGGAGGGTGCACCTCCAAGAACTGCACAGGACCGACAACCAATAGACCGGCGTAAATCCAGACCCGAAGGCCCGGACGATACCGGTTTATTAGGAGGTTACAAACCCCGGTGTTTAGTCAATGACCCAAATGAGCGTATTAATGAAAAATACATTTACAACAGCATTTTTCAGAAAACAATAGTTCGCTAATATCCCAAATTTTAGTTCTAAGTTTTCGTTTTTCGTGTGTAACAGACCTCTAAACCGATGTTTAAAAGATGTTTTTTATAAGATTTATCGCCCTACGCTTTTTAATATTTTATGGTACCGTGCCTACAAGCGAATAAAAAGAGGAATGAATAAATAAATAATGGAATAAATAAATCAAAGGAAAAACACAACGGAGAAAATTAGATGATAAGTTGTAGGAATTAAAGAAATAATAGAATTGTTGTAAAAGGTTTAGGATGAAATCGAAAGAGGAATTGAATTAAAGAAGTAAAAACGCGTAAACAATTAAATAAAGGACTCGATCTGATGAAGATGCCACGGGTAGGAAGAAGGGTTGATTTTTGGGGTGTTTTTGGCTACGGGGGTATTTTATGAGGGATAGGGAGTGGGTTCGAGATTAAGGGCTTAAGAGATAATAAAATAAGGGTGCCGTTTCAGGAAAGTAAGAAGAAAAAACGAGCGTGGAAATATAGAGGGAAAAGGAAGAGAATAAAGAAGCTTGTATAGTGTAGCGACTGGAAGGGGGTCAATCAGAATAGGCGTTTTTTTTTTTCATTAGAAAACAATAATTTAGGACAAAAAATAGTTCGGGGTTGATGGGCCGGGAAGGAAACTTAGATAAAAAAGAAGACAATATTGAAAAAGAACAGCGAATAAAAAGAAGAAAAAAACGAAGAATAATAATAAGTAAATATAAAGTAGTATAGAAGAAAAGGGATAATAATAATGAAAATAATA
The DNA here is from genome assembly GCA_963556195.1 of Sepiola atlantica. Taxonomy (NCBI): domain Eukaryota; kingdom Metazoa; phylum Mollusca; class Cephalopoda; order Sepiida; family Sepiolidae; genus Sepiola; species Sepiola atlantica. The sequence continues at coordinate 47,164,867 of OY744546.1, forward strand.
ATAATAATGAAAATAATAATAATAATAATAATAATAATAATAATAATTAAAATAATAATAATAATAATAATAATGAAAATAATAATAATAATAATAATAATAATAATAATAAGAAGAAGAAGAAGAAGAAGAAGAAGAAGAAGAAGAAACAGGGGCGAAAAAGAAGAAGGGTTACAAAATTAAATGGAGAAAAACAGGTAAAACAAAAAGAAGACAATATGGAAAAAGAACAACGAATAGAAAGAAGAAAAAACGAAGAATAATAATAAGTAAATATAATGTAGTATAGAAGAAAAGGGATAATAATAATAACAATAATAATAATAATAAGAAGAAGAAGAAGAAGAAAAAGAAGAAGGGTTACAAAATTAAATGGAGAAGAAGAGGTAAAACAAAAATGAAGAGATGTTACAATTGAATGAAATGAATTATTAGAAGAAAAAAAAGGAAATAAGTAAAGACGAAGAGGAATAAGAAGAATAAGAGTATAACTCGGAAGAAGAACAGTAAAGAAATGGAATAAAAAGGAACACCATATCGAATAAAAGAAAAGAAAGGAATAAGAAGAAGGATCAGAAGAAGGATCAGAATAATAATAATAATAATAATAATAATAATAATAATAATAATAATAATAATAATAATAATAATAATAATAATAATAATAATAAGACGAGAGCGACATATAAGGTTATATAGAAGCAGAAAGATACAACTAAGAAGAATAACACCCTCGGTATACAACTAATATAGACCGTCGTGGGGTATACTATATATCAACACTCAGTTAATTGTTCACTATTATCTTCAGTATTGAATCGATAACTGCGTTTTTATGTATAACCTATTTCCAGACGAAGTATGGTATGTGAATATCTATTCAGTGCATACGGCATAATCACGTTGACACACCGGTTCTCGTTAGATTCCCGAAGTTAAGTAACGTTGAGCCTGGCCAGTACAAGATGAGTGACTATTTAGTTATACCAGTCGATGTATGTGGCAGTATGTCGACACGTTCCTACAAGAACTGTAAAAGATAACGTCGTCATCTTCCCTAACTAGGACATACATGTGACTGAGGAGCGCTTATAGATTTAATATATACTCTAGAAACTTCCTATTTCGAAAGTAGCCGAATCAACCTACGCTATGTGCTTCGTGTCGTTTCGTTGTCTCCAGTGATAGTAAAATTATTGATGAAACAATCGAAAGCCATTGCATTAATATCAGCCGTAAGTATACTAAATATGATTAGATCAGCATTTATTTAATTTTAGCAGCCGTCTCTTTACTTTAAAATCAAACAAAATACACGCTAAAATTTTACGTAGATTTGGCATAGAGTTATGTCTATGATATGTTTTAATTGTTTTAATTAGCCGTGGTTTATAAATAACTTAACAAGTCACTCATCTCTTTCTTAACTCTCTATATATTTCTCTCGACATCTCACTCTATGTCGAGTTAAACTCTCTGTCATATTTCTTAATACCAGGCTGATCTAAAAAGTGTCTGACCTTAGACCAGAAAAATATTTTAAATACCTACTTGCACACACTTTGCCCACCGATCCATCCACTGCCGGAAACACCCCTGGAAGTATTCTTTTGTGAATGATGTTCATCTCCGCCGTCGCGTTTAGCATTATCTCTTCTCTAGTCTCAAATCGGAAACCTTTTATGGGCGTCTTCAATTTTCGAAACAACCAGAAGTCGCAAGGAGGCATGTTTGGAGAGTAAAGAGGTAGGCGAACGACGGGAATCCCATGTTTGGCCAACAACTGTTGGATCAATTAGGATGAATGTACGTGAGCGTTGTCGTGATGCAGTTGCCAGTATTTAGCCGTTCACATGTCTGGTCTTTTGCACCGTACTACGTCATGGAGACGCCAGAGAATATATTGATAGTACTCCTTTGTCACTGTCGCGTTTTTTGTTGCCTGGGAGACTCAAGTAGCTTCCATTGCGACGACTGTCTTTTTGTTTCTAGGTCGTACCAGTACACCCATGGCTCATCTCCAGTTAGAACGGTGTTCAAACACCCAGGATCAGTGTTGGCGGTTCCCAGAAGGTCCTGTGCAACTGAAAGCGGAGGTCCTTCTGTTCCTGCGTCAACTACTTGTGCACAACTTTTGCAACACCTCTGTGCATGTTCAAATCATCACGCAAAATTGCATGTGCCGAATCTTTACTAACTCTGACCTCTTGGGCGATCTCACACACGGGTGAACAACGATCTTCCATCACCAGATGTGGGACCCTCTCAACAACAGCTGCACTCCGGCAATTTGGGGCCTGCGAAAACGCTTGTCAGGGTCAGCTGATGTGCGATCATTTTTAAATCGGTTGAACAACTCCTTAATTCGTTTTACACCAATCACATATTCTCCAAACACCTGCTGAAGCTTGGGAGTTGTTTTGCTTAGCTCTGTATCCGTATCTCTGTCAAGTGTTGTGTTCCATCTCCAAGTTCCAGTTTTCAAGGCGTTCGTTACTTTCTCTGATATATTTATAATTGTGGTTGTATATTTTCTACTTCTTTAGGCATTAAATTATTCATGTTTGGAGGATTCTATCTCAGGCATTTTTTTGTTGTCGATTCATGCCATAGCCGTATTCCTTTTACTGTGTTTTGCTTACTTCAGGATCTTGTAATCTATGCTATAGTAGGTGATGTGTACATCTTGTCTCTTGTCGCCTTGCGTTCTGTTACATGGGGAGTATTGATTTACTCCTCTCCAGAAGTTAGGCACAAGGCCAGTTTTTATCTTACTTCCACAAGTAAGATGTGACCCATGGTCGGGTCGGGAAAGTGGGGTTTAAAAATTGCCTGGGCAGCCCCGTCGGCATAATACCCCGGTAGGGGCGCCTCAGGCAGTAAGCAATAAACTTACTCCTCCCCAAAGAGGGGAGGAAAAGCCTGGGAAGATGGACCTCCTAGAACTGCACAGGACAGACCCATTGACCGGCTTAAATCAAGACACGAAGGCCAAGACAACACCAGTATGGGGTGCAGTATCTATCGGAACAGATACTACACTTTGATCTTAGCCAAAAGGCCAAGAATAGCTTTGTAAGAGAGAAGAATAACTGTTTTCTTAGTTTCCACATCACTGGAAGGTAGGTAATCAGTCTGTTATTTACATGGTTGGTAGGCAGGTTATAGGTCTGTATCCGTTGGTAACAACTGCTTTTCAAGCATCGCTATTTGAATAGTGATTGCTCCTTAGAATATTTATGTCAATTATATTAACGTTTAGTTCGTTCTATTCCAATTAAAGTCGTGATGATATTATCCCTTTTCTATTCTTCTATCTTTTTATACATATCAAATACAAATCAAATCGAATCAAATGTATGTGCCCAGAAATAGCAAAGTGCAACAAGCCATGTAAATAGACAGTTAGACAATATATACATCTAACTAACGTCTAAATGTTTTGTCCAAGGTGACATCAACCCTGGATACAATAGACACCATTATAACCGCTGGTAGGCTGCCCCACGAAACATAAACACATACAGAGAATGCTGTCCCTCCTTAAAGTAGGCAAAAAAAACGACCATACGCTTAGTTCCGTAGAGACCACGATCCGACCCTGGGGTGACCTCACGCCGAAAGGTATATCCAAATTTCGGTTGATGTCATATCTCACAAACGGGCCTGCATGAAGTGTGTGAAATATATTTTGAGTTCATTAATTCCTACTGCAGTCTTGATAATTATTTAAAGTTGATAGAACAAATTGTCGTGCCGGATTATTTTCTTCTTTTTAAGCAACAATAAAGTAGAGGGTTACTCTTAGTATCAGCAGCAATATTTTTTCTTTCTGCTCTTCAACAACAAAAATACACCGATAACAGTTTAAAACAAGAGATACACTGACCACCGTCCAAAACACACGCAAACAACGTGGCGTTTAAAAAATGATCTCCTCCCAGAGCAAAAATTTCACTCCTTTTATTCAGCTTTTTTAGACAGCCAACAACGCCTATTTTGCATAATCCCGACCCTCGCCTCGACATAAAACGGTTCCGGGTTCGCTCCCGCTTGCGGCTGCTCTTTCTTTGCAGCGGGCGTGTGCTCGTCGTGATCGCTTATCCCTTGGTCTCTCTGCACCGTCACCACAGAACGGCAATCACCAACATATAGGTAGTCAAGATGCGTCCAGCGTTGCCTTAAACTGTTTGGTGGTTTGCAGCCTGACCACAGATTCAGACAGCCGTGTTCTACGGTGCAGCGACCCGAACCGAAAAAGATGCGTTCCAACGATATAGTCGAAATCACGGTTATTATCAATGGTACTAACCTATATTACTTCTACTCAAGTTTTTTGGAGTATCATCAAGTTAGTATTTTACATATATTCACAAATGACCAGAGCCGCTTCAACTGTGATTTGTGTGTCTTACTATATTCTATTTCTTTCGAGTTGTGTTGTCTTATAGTATTATAGTTGTTTGATTTACACGTGCTTGCAGTTCGACAGTAATATTTTATTTACGCTTGTTTGTTCAACACTTAATAATTGTTCTTAATATATTAGCTAGGTCTATTAGTTCCATGTGTGTTATTTTTCGTTTCTTTCCTTTCATTGCAAGTTCTATTTTCTACTAGATTTTCAGCATTATTGATAGTGTTGCTACACTTATTTACATGCGTGTAGTTTTGTTATTCTATAGTGCTTTTCATTTCTGGCAAGTTCTATAGATTATGTTTTCTGTCGTCTTTTATTTCAACATGTGACGTGGAAATATGCTTCTTGGCAGGTTTTATCCTTTTTGTTTATTGTTATCAGGTGTCGTCTTCAAGATTGGATTAACGTGTGTATTTCTATTTCAAATCCACAGATGACATTCTGAATTAAATTCTACAATAACATCTCTGATTTTGTAAGTATATTTTGTCTTTGTGTTCTGAAATGTTGTTGATTACACATCTCTTATAGGACTACCATCCTCACACAGTAATTTCAATTTTATATGACTTTTGATTAACATAATAATCCTCTTCCTCCTCTTCCTTATTTTTGTAACCTTGTATTTAAGGTTATAATAATTATAACTCGTAAACAAAATGGAGTTACTTTCAACAGAAACGTTTAACAGATTTATTAAAACTGAACACATAATGAAAAAATGAGTTAATTGACCGCTGTACGCGAGATGAAATATACACAGTCTCCAGACGTGGTCTGTTTACTTTTCTCTCCAGGCATCTCTTCTTTTCCAAGGGCAATAACTCCGAAATGGTTCAAGCGAGATAAATCGTTTTCGTTAGCTGTCATAATAATAATAATAATAATAATAATGATAATGATGATGATGATGATGATGATGATGATGATGATACTACTACTACTACTACTACTACTACTACTACTCGGTTTAACGTCGGTTTTACCTGCTTCCACGCGTTGGGCGGTTTTAAGAAATTAACTTTAAAACTAACCTATATCTGAGCAGGTATGTATTAATCTCTCATTCCCTCGAGTTTATATTTACGATTTCGTCTCATGTTTTCCTTCGCCTTCTCTTTGAAGTGGACCTGCTACCTTAACTGTATTACATATGTTGACACAATAACTCACGCATTCTTCAATGTGGGCATACCCCTCAAGGTTCTTGTTCTGCACACACTTTACTATACTATCCAAAGTTAATCTTGCTCTGATGTCACGAACCTTGCAACGAATGGTCTTTAGGTTTCACTGCCATACATCGTCGCTATGTTTGTTATTAATGACAAAAGTTACTAGGTTCACTTCAAACTTTTACAACCACACAATACAATGATCCATCTTGTGCTCCAATGATGTTAACAAAGTAACATAAATATGGACACACTCGAAAGCTACGCCATCCAGATATACTTTGTCCACATCTGAGTTCTCATGAATCTCTATTGCTGCAGTTATTAATGTGGTTTACTGTTTCGTCTATTTGGCAAACATGTCTACATTTTCAGTTTTTCAGGGTCTTATATATCTTTGATGTTACATAGATATTTCTAATCGCGTCTGACCGTGCATATACTAGTAGGGATTCGTTTTCTCTATTCACTTGTTCTTTTCGCAATTATTATCATGTCTTCTAATTCACAACTTAATTTGTCTGCCTCAGAAATAGTCAACGATGTCGTTTCTCGTCCATGTTTTCTTTTCTCCCTAACCTCTTTCCCGTCTGATTATATCGACTTCCCATTCTCTGCTGTCGTACGCGGCGGTAATCAGGATCTCTATATTCTATGTTATATATTTCGATTGTTATTTGATTGCTCCGTCTACACAATTGTAACTTTTTAAGAGTCCTCTTTTTTTTTCAGAAATCCTCTGTCAACGCACCCCTACTCGCGTAGTTTCTAGTGCATGATCATTTGTTTTCATGATTTTTATCTAGAATCTTTAGTTCTTATGTTGTACAGTCTATGAAGAGTCCTGAGTATCTCACGAAAGTTCCTAACACGATGCTTATATCTTTGTTAGAGTTCTTCAAAAACTGCTCTTGTTTTTCTGATGTTGACACTCGTTTCAATACTTTTTTATCTGATTGTGTTATTCAGTCAGCGGCAATTATTTACAGGTACCTATTGTTATCAGAGTCGTAAAGCGAGCTTATTACTGCTTAGGTAGCTTAATAGCTTTCATGATTTAGAGTTTTCCCTTTCATCATCATAAATAGAGCACATGTTTGCATCCGAATTTCATTCCTATATTGTGCTTAGTGGTATTTCTAGCTATTTCATTCCTATAATAATAATAATAATAATAATAATAATAATAATAATAATAATAATAATAATAATAATAATAATAACAACAAAGGACAGTAATGATCAAAACAGCTACAATCCTGAGAAATGTCCTCGAATGCGGAAACTAACCCACATAAGCAACGAATAGAGAACAAACACATGGAAGCACAAGACAACAGAACCGGGGAAAATACAACCGCACGAGAGAGACGCAAGCATAGGCTAACGCCACGAAAATTATGAACAGAGGGTCGAGGAGGGAAAACGCAAACCAGACCTCCACTGGAAGAGCGCGGACAGCTCTGGGACCTTGGGGGGGGGGTGTTGCCACTCGGGGCCCCGGAGGGGACCAATGACCCTTAACAGCGGGACATCGTTGGTAGGTGGCTGTTGCGATACCGCAAGGTCATCAGCGGTGATGAACGAAAAGAGGTGGAGCATACTGGAAGTCTGAGAAGACTTGTTGTCACTCAAACTCCAGGGAATACCACAGGTTGTTGGCAGTGGGCGATCACTGACGATGACCAGTGTGATAACTCCTAGTGAGTAAATAATAATAATAATAGTAATAATAATAATAATTATTATTATTATTATTATTATTATTATTATTATTATTATTATTATTATTATTATTATTATTATTATTATTATCATTATTGTTATTATTATTATTATTATTAATAATAATAATAATAATAATAATAATAATAATGATGATGATGATGATAATAATATTCAGTTATACCCGCTCTTTTCGCAGTGTTTCTACAGTATATGGGTATGTCAATGTCTGTCTTTACCTTGCTTCTTCCGCACACGTCTTTTACTTCGTACTAGAGATAAATCTAGAACGAACAATAGTCGTGATATTTCGTAAAAAAACTACTGCGTATTTGCATGAGAGAATAAGAACAGCGATGAATATATTTACGTACTGGTTTAATTTGCAAAAAAACATCAAACATTGTTTTTTCTTGCAAAAATAATACCCTTTTCACTAACCCGAATACGTCTTATGTATAAATATATGTATCTAATTTTGTTTATATTATTAATTAATTTCCATTTTATTTAAATTTATAAAACACGTATTTAGTTTCAAAAAATCATGTAGACGTACGGGAAAATCAAACTCGAGTGTTAATATCGTAACACCTACTGCCTTAGTGATGTGTACCTGGCCTATTCCTTTTTCTCTCAACAAATTGCACGTAATTATGTGCATACGAAGAGAGAAACCCAAAAACGTGAAATGTTGATAGCATTTAGATTATTATTATCAAGATTATTATTATTATTATTATTATTATTATTATTATTATTATTATTATTATTATTATTATTATTATAATAAAAGAAGTGAAATCAAAATAACACTTCTTTTTCCGCGTTTTCGGAAAGTTGGAGGCTGTCGATGTTACTGGCCTTTGTCCGTACTGTTTGTTTCTTCTGAGGCATCCATCTTTGTGGTGGAACCAAAGCGAGGCTCGTTCCCCGCCATCCACTTCTATACATTTTAAAAGAGTATGCACTTTGAAACCAGGGAAATGAACCCCGCAGGTCCAACCGTGGTAATGCATCAATCAATAAACGCTGCACACTTAGGTCGAAATAGAGGGAGAGGCAGAGGGATGCAGTGACATTTTGTCATTAGGAGCGGATGTTAGGGAAATCTTTTCAATTTTTCAGTTTTTTTTGTTCGACAGCTATTTAAAAAAAAGATATGAACTGTAAAGAGAATAGAGAATGAATAAGGAATTTAAAATGGCGACCGAACTCAGCTGACGGGAAAGAAGTTGCGCTTTAAAAGACGAGGTGGAAAAAGGAAATAGAAAGAAAGTGAGGGTCTCATGAAGACAGAAATAAATTTAAAAAATGAAGAAGGTGATATGTTAGAGAAAGGTAGAAAATAAGAACATTGCGATAAACGAATTATACACAAAGAGAGTTTTATATTTAAAAAAAAACAGAACACGAAATAAGCAAGATGGTCGAGTAAGGAGGAAAAGAAACAAGAAAGGAAATGTGTATGAAAAAAAAGTAAAGAAATAGAATTAAATAAAAAAGTTGGCTGACGGAAAATCATTTGCGCTATAAAAGACAGTGGGGATAAAGTAATTAGAAACGAAAATGTTTGTTATGAAGAAACAAAGAAAAATAAAGAAGGAAATATCTTAGAAAAGGGAAAAAAAGAAAGAAAGACTATTGGGCTATAAAAAGACGGTGATGCAAACGCACTTAAAAACAAACAAGGCGTCTACTAAAGCAAACAAAAAATGAAGAAGACCAAATGTGAGAATAAGAAAAGAAAGAAGGAACGAAAACACGTTTAAAGAAAAAAAAGTAATATAAATTAATGAAACAATTAAAAAAAAAACAGAAAAAAGAATGGAAAACATACAAAAAGGGTTGATATAACAATTAAAACCGAAAAAAGATTGTGGTAAAATTATCAATTCTCAACCAAAATGGCGGACAATAAATCGTCTGCAGTTTTCTGCTTTTTTTCCGACCTTACAAATAAGTAAGTAAACCTACTTATGGACTAATTTTCTAAACTGTATTTTATTTAAATTAATTCAAGTTTCATTTTAAATTAGACCGAAATAATTTATTTAGTTTTACTTACTCATTTTGGAATCGACAATTTTACCGAGAGTGGTATGAAGAAAGAATAAAAGCGAAGAAAGGAACGTGTAATACAAGGGAAGACAAGAAAGCAAGAAAACTCGTTAAAAGAAGGAAAATATACGAATAGAAATCAATGAAATAAAAATTGAAAATAAAAGTGGCGAAAATGAAAATTAATGGAAAATATAAGAAAAAGGGAAGGAACTATGAAAGTGTGTGAAAACGGAGGAAAATATAGAGAAAACATGAAAGCCTTTGATAAAGAATAATAATAATAATAATAATAATAATAATAATAATAATAATAATGATAATAATAATAATGATACAAATAAAAACATAATAATAACAATAATAATAACAATAATAATGATAAGAAGAAGAAAAAGGAGAAGAAGAAGAAGAAGAAGAAGAAGCAGAAGAAGAAGATAACAAACAAGAGAGAGAGAGAGAGGTACAAGAGGCAAGGAAGGAAGAAAGAACGTAAGAAAAATTAAAAATATGCATTTATCAGTCAGAGATAGATAGATAGAGATAGAGATAGATAGATAGATAGATAGATAGATAGAGAGAGAGAGAGAGAGAGAGAGAGAGAGAGAGAGAGGGGATAATGCTTATTACAAAAAGAGAGGGGGTCATCAATAAAAACGGAAAAACGAAGAAGGACAGATGCTAGAAAAGGGGTAAAAAGGGGAATAAAATATGTTTACAATCAGAAAGTAAGGAACAAGAAATATATTTAAAAAAGGGTTTGAAAATAAAGGATTTGGAAAAGTAAAAATGATGAAAAACGGAAAATGCGTAAAAACAGAAGGAACAATGAAAGAGACTAAAGACTTGAAGACAATAGCGAGAATAGAAATTAAAAAAAAATTAAAAATAAGAAAATAAAAAGACAACGAAATATGATATTACTGACAAGAAGCAAAGAGGACAAAGATCATGATATGTTTATGAAATAAAATAAAATAAAGAAGGAAGACGATAAATAAATTTGCTTTAAAAGTGAGAACGGAAAGGAAAAGAAAAAAATTGAAGAAATACAGAATGTAGAAAATCCGCGGGAAAGAAAAAGAGATAAATTAAAAATGTGAATAAAAAATAATTCAATGAATAGAAAGAAAAAGATGGAAAGGCGAAAGTTAAACGGAAGGAGAAATATGTGAAAACAATAGAAGAAAATAAAAATTTTTAAAAAAATGTAAAAAAAGTAAAGTAGAAGGAAATAAAGTGAGGATAAGGGAAGATAGAACACAATGGATATGAAGTAAAATATGGCATATAAGAATATAGAAAGAAATAAAGTAAGTTATAAAGAGTAAGTAAGGTAGACATTTTTTAAGTGCACACAAGAAGTAAAATGAATGAAAGAGACGCATGAAAACGGTAATAATCTACAATTGTGGGAATATTTATTAATTCATATATTATACCCAATTGTTAACATTTTACTAAAGATTCCGATTAATTAATTTGGAAGTAAAACATGTACACACACATATATAATCATATACATGACGCTTATTGTATGTTGATAATAGAAGAATACCCGTCCCAGCACAGATAAAAGTTATTAGCCGAGCACAACAGTTTTGCACCACTTCTATGTCCCCTTAGAAAGTTTAAAATCAATATATAAGTATACAACACTTTATGTTTCCCTTTTTTTGCATTTTTCAGATGGCAATTGATAATTTTTATGATTTGGATTATTGCAAATACTGTTCTCATCTTGGATGTAATTCTCAGAAAGTTTCGGCCGATGTATCACCGCCCTTTTTCAGGTGGGTCTTTTCGAACTCGGGAATATTAATGTAGAACTTAAGTAATTATTTTATCTGTTTCGAACTCGTGGCGCAACAGATAAAGGTGTTAAGTTATACTCAGTTTTATGTGGCAGTCTTCTAATGGCTGAAGGTTACATTCACAGCGATATGAAGAGTGCAATTACGAATTACTTAAGACATATAAATCGGAAATATGTTTCTTACAATGCTTCGGCCGATGCAATCTCCGACTGTTTCAGGTGCGTTTTTTAAACTTGTGAATCTGTGTGAAATTTAGAATTAAACTTTTGATTTAATCCACGTGGGTAGTTTGTTCTCGTTCCAGCAGCCATGACTGTTTAGAAGTGTTAAGCAATTGGTAATTGTATTCTTAGTATCATTCATACTGAGTATTGAAGCCTTGATCTCCAGAAAACGGTCACTAAGAACTGATTGTTACTAAGAATTTTTATCTGTTCCGCCACGGGTTAAAATAACAATTGGTTTAAGAAAGAAGGTCGGAAAAGTGAAGAAAAAAGATAACAACAAAAAGTACCTATTGATTTTGAATTAATAAGAAACAAAGTAAAAAAATAAACGAAGAATCAAGAACAGGAAAAAAGGAGGAATAACAGGAAAGAACCATGATAAATAGTTTTTAAAAACTACAGAAAGGGGAGAAAATTAAAAAAAGAAGTACGAAAATTAGTTAAAGTTAAAAAGAGTTAAAGAGTTAAATATGATAAAAAGTAAAAGAAAAACGAAAAAAGAGCAAAAAATAATTGGAGTAAGATGGGCGAACAAGAAAGAAGAGGGAAATAAAGTACAAGACAGACTAAGAAAGAAAGAAAGAAAAGAAAGGAGGAAGAGGAAAGAAAGATAGAAAGATAAAATGAATGTAAAAATGAGACAAACATTTAATATAGATAGGCAGGAAGATACAAATCAGCAATTATATATAAATTAATCAAAGAAGAACAAAAAAAGAAGACAATAACAAGATAAAGTAACAACAAAAGGTACGTAAAATGGTAAAAAAAGACGGAGAGAAATAATGTATTAGAAGAAAAAGGAAAGTGGAGCAAGATGGTAAGAAGAAAGCCGAAAAGAGAAAAGATTAGAAACTGAAAGGGAAATAGAGGAAAACGGAAAGAGGAGAAAGAAAAATCGGTAGTTAGATAGGAAAACGAAAATAATCAGAAAAAATTCAAAGAAAGAAAAGAAAGAAAAATCGCTAGTTAGATAGGAAAACGAAAATAATCAGAAATAATTCAAAGAAAGAAAAGAAAGAAAGAAAAATCGCTAGTTAGATAGGAAAACGAAAATAATCAGAAAAAATTCAAAGAAAGAAAAGAAAGAAAAATCGCTAGTTAGATAGGAAAACGAAAATAATCAGAAATAATTCAAAGAAAGAAAAGAAAGAAAAATCGGTAGTTAGATAGGAAAACGAAAATAATCAGAAATAATTCAAAGAAAGAAAAGAAAGAAAGAAAAATCGCTAGTTAGATAGGAAAACGAAAATAATCAGAAATAATTCAAAGAAAGAAAAGAAAGAAAGAAAAATCGGTAGTTTGATAGGAAAACGAAAATAATCAGAAATAATTCAAAGAAAGAAAAGAAAGAAAAATCGGTAGCTAGATAGGAAAACGAAAATAATCAGAAATAATTCAAAGAAAGAAAAGAAAGAAAAATCGCTAGTTAGATAGGAAAACGAAAATAATCAGAAATAATTCAAAGAAAGAAAAGAAAGAAAGAAAAATCGCTAGTTAGATAGGAAAACGAAAATAATCAGAAATAATTCAAAGAAAGAAAAGAAAGAAAGAAAAATCGCTAGTTAGATAGGAAAACGAAAATAATCAGAAATAATTCAAAGAAAGAAAAGAAAGAAAGAAAAATCGCTAGTTAGATGGGAAAACGAAAATAATCAGAAATAATTCAAAGAAAGAAAAGAAAGAAAAAAAAATCGATAGTTAGATAGGAAAACGAAAATAATCAGAAATAATTCAAAGAAAGAAAAGAAAGAAAAAAAAATCGCTAGTTAGATAGGAAAACGAAAATAATCAGAAATAATTCAAAGAAAGAAAAGAAAGAAAAATCGCTAGTTAGATAGGAAAACGAAAATAATCAGAAATAATTCAAAGAAAGAAAAGAAAGAAAAATCGGTAGTTAGATAGGAAAACGAAAATAATCAGAAATAACTCAAAGAAAGAAAAGAAAGAAAGAAAAATCGCTAGTTAGATAGGAAAACGAAAATAATCAGAAATAATTCAAAGAAAGAAAAGAAAGAAAGAAAAGTCGGTAGTTTGATAGGAAAACGAAAATAATCAGAAAAAATTCAAAGAAAGAAAAGAAAGAAAAATCGGTAGTTTGATAGGAAAACGAAAATAATCAGAAATAATTCAAAGAAAGAAAAGAAAGAAAAATCGCTAGTTAGATAGGAAAACGAAAATAATCAGAAATAATTCAAAGAAAGAAAAGAAAGAAAGAAAAATCGCTAGTTAGATAGGAAAACGAAAATAATCAGAAATAATTCAAAGAAAGAAAAGAAAGAAAGAAAAATCGCTAGTTAGATAGGAAAACGAAAATAATCAGAAATAATTCAAAGAAAGAAAAGAAAGAAAGAAAAATCGCTAGTTAGATAGGAAAACGAAAATAATCAGAAATAATTCAAAGAAAGAAAAGAAAGAAAGAAAAATCGCTAGTTAGATAGGAAAACGAAAATAATCAGAAATAATTCAAAGAAAGAAAAGAAAGAAAGAAAAATCGCTAGTTAGATAGGAAAACGAAAATAATCAGAAATAATTCAAAGAAAGAAAAGAAAGAAAGAAAAATCGCTAGTTAGATAGGAAAACGAAAATAATCAGAAATAATTCAAAGAAAGAAAAGAAAGAAAGAAAAATCGCTAGTTAGATAGGAAAACGAAAATAATCAGAAAAAATTCAAAGAAAGAAAAGAAAGAAAAATCGGTAGCTAGATAGGAAAACGAAAATAATCAGAAATAATTCAAAGAAAGAAAAGAAAGAAAAATCGCTAGTTAGATAGGAAAACGAAAATAATCAGAAATAATTCAAAGAAAGAAAAGAAAGAAAGAAAAATCGCTAGTTAGATAGGAAAACGAAAATAATCAGAAATAATTCAAAGAAAGAAAAGAAAGAAAAATCGCTAGTTAGATAGGAAAACGAAAATAATCAGAAATAATTCAAAGAAAGAAAAGAAAGAAAGAAAAATCGCTAGTTAGATAGGAAAACGAAAATAATCAGAAATAATTCAAAGAAAGAAAAGAAAGAAAGAAAAATCGCTAGTTAGATGTGAAAACGAAAATAATCAGAAATAATTCAAAGAAAGAAAAGAAAGAAAGAAAAATCGCTAGTTAGATAGGAGAACGAAAACAATCAGAAATAATTCAAATAAAGAAAAGAAAGAAAAATCGCTAGTTAGATAGGAAAACGAAAACAATCAGAAATAATTCAAATAAAGAAAAGAAAGAAAGAAAAATCGATAGTTTGATAGGAAAACGAAAATAATCAGAAAAAATTCAAAGAAAAAAAAGAAAGAAAGAAAAATCGCTAGTTAGATAGGAAAACGAAAACAATCAGAAATAATTCAAAGAAAAAAAGAAGAAAGAAAAATCGGTAGTTTGATAGGAAAATGAAAATAATCAGAAAAATTCAAAGAAGGAAAAGAAAGAAAGAAAAATCGCTAGTTAGATAGGAAAACGAAAACAATCAGAAATAATTCAAATAAAGAAAAGAAAGAAAGAAAAATTGGTAGTTTGATAGGAAAACGAAAATAATCAGAAAAATTCAAATAAAGAAAAGAAAGAAAGAAAACTCGGTAGTTTGATAGGAACAAGAAGATAATCAGAAATAATTCAAAGAAAGAAAAGAAAGAAATTTTTTTTTTTCAAAACGAGAAAACGGAAATGGTAAGAAGTAAAGCAAAACGTTGAATGTCAGACAGAAAGACAAACAGAATTATCTGAAAAGAGAAAGAATGAAGACAGATATAAGAATTGAAGACACAAAGTGTTCTATGGATTATTCAGTTAACTTTTTAGTTGATTATAAACATACATATGGTTACTTTGTATTATTTTTGCCATTTTTATCTTATCTGTAACGAAGAATATAAATTAAAATATAATTTATTACCTGGCATTATTAAATCACATTTGAATTAGACAAGGACAATTAAAATGTTGGTACTGTTACAGCTTTTGTACCGGACAAAAACCGACTAGTTTAGGATAAGCTTAGCGGAAAATATAAATTAAAATATACTTTATTACCTGGCATTATTAAATCACATTTGAATTAGACAAGGACAAGTAATATGTTGGTACTGTTACGGCTTTTGTACCGGACAAAAACCGACTAGTTTAGGATAAGCTTAGCGGAAAATATGGATTTAAATATAATTTATTACCTGGCATTATTAAATCACATTTGAATTAGACAAGGAGAATTAAAATGTTGGTACTGTTACGGCTTTTGTACCGGACAAAAACCGACTAGTTTAGGATAAGCTTAGCGGAAAATATGGATTTAAATATAATTTATTACCTGGCATTATTAAATCACATTTGAATTAGACAAGGAGAATTAAAATGTTGGTACTGTTACGGCTTTTGTACCGGACAAAAACCGACTAGTTTAGGATAAGCTTAGCGGAAAATATGGATTTAAATATAATTTATTACCTGGCATTATTAAATCACATTTGAATTAGACAAGGACAATTAAAATGTTGGTACTGTTACAGCTTTTGTACCGGACAAAAAACGACTAGTTTAGGATAAGCCTAGCGGAAAATATAGATTACAATATAATTTATTACCTGGCATTATTAAATCACATTTGAATTAGACAAGGAGAATTAAAATGTTGGTACTGTTACAGCTTTTGTACCGGACAAAAACCGACTAGTTTAGGATAAGCCTAGCGGAAAATATAGATTACAATATAATTTATTACCTGGCATTTTTAAATCACATTTGAATTAGACAAGGAGAATTAAAATGTTGGCACTGTTACAGCTTTTGTACCGGACAAAAATCGACTAGTTTAGGATAAGCTTAGCGAAAAATACATATTAAACTATAAACTGGCATTACTAAATCACATTTGAATTAGACAAAGACAATTAAAATGTTGGTGCTTTTGTACCGGACAAAAACCGACTTGTTTAGGATAAACTTAGGCTTAGATTATGGTTTGTTTACCGTTATCTTAGAATCAGTTTAGGGATAGGTTAGGGTAAAGGTTAAAAACAGTTCTGATTTTGCTCGATTTAAAAGCTGTACTAGTAGCAAAATGTAAATCATTTTTTAATAGAATAAAAATCTGAAAAGAAAAACAAGTTTAAACAAAGGTGCCACACCAGCTGTATGTTGAGAAGTGGGAATGTTTCTAAATAGAAATGTTGGTTAGTTTTGCTCAAAATATCACATGAGTAATTAAGTAATTTTATTTACAAGACGACAAACTCATAATTTTATATAAAAGCTGACTAAATACGGAGAACAAGTTTTTAGAAATATATTTTATATATAATTATGATTTGTCATATCAGGTAGAATTGACATAATTGCCTAAATGCGTCAAATCTAGTAAGTCATAAGCTCTGCATTACTTGTATTCCGTGTATTATTCAGATTACAATTTGCCCTTTGGATGCTATTATTACAACGTTTCGGCCGATGTAACGTCTGACCTCCTTCATGTTCATCTTGTCGAAGTCGAGAATCATTGTTTCGAACTGGATGATTTGTACGGTATTTTGAAGTGATCCGCTTATTTTTCATAGATATTTGTTATTCTCGTCCCGGAAGCCAACACTGGGTAGAAATCTAAAATATTTTTTAATTATATTCTTGTACGGAGGATTGAAACTTAAACCTTCAGAAAATTTTAACTTTCAACTTATCATGACTTAGTACTTTATCCATTGCGCCATGGGTCGAATTCCATACATATGTCCGAATTCAGCGTAAAGATTTCCGAGTTCGACAAGGCACATAAAAAAGGTCGGAGATTTAATCGGCCGAAACGCTGTGTTGATAGCATTCAAGAAAAGAACAGCAGTCCGAATAATCCGAAAAATATAAAATAATCAATCCTATTCTAAAAAATTCCGAAACACAAGAAGATAAAAGCATTCAAAGACTCCTAGTTTAGTGGCGAAGCTACAATATAAATTTAAAAGAAAAAGAAAAAAAAATGTCTAATAGTGGGATTCTCTAGAAATATGAACGCTGGAAAAACGTTAAAAATAAATATCACCTGGAACGGAGTTCGAAAGTAGAGAGTCTGAATGGCTGGCTTGAAGGTAACAGATAATTCGAAAATAAGAACTGGGGAAAACGAATAACGGACCATAAAGAATTATGGAAGGCGGTTTTGAATTATAACTGAAGGTAAAAGAGAAAGAAAAAAAAACATGAATGTTACGGCAGAAACTAAACAGTTGATGCAAAAAACAAAACCAAAAAACTAAACCGTGAAAAGGCAACGGAGACGAAACGAAACCAAAGTAACTCCTGGAGAAAAAGCAGAAGTCGAATAAATGAGAGAATGTTTGAAGAACGGATGATAAGAAAGAGTGAATGTCGCTTGAAGAATGTGAATGTGGAGACTTAGTTGTTTTTTTTGTTGTTGGGCTTTCATTTTTTTTATTTTTGTTCTTCCATAAAAATTAGATTGGAAACTAAGGTTGTAAAAGCGGCTATAGCTTTAAAGAAATATGTCGAAAACATGATTGAAGTGTGGGAATGGTTGCCCGTAGGAGTTCAGAGCTGAAGCGAACAAAAAGAAAACTTTTTTTTTAAAAAAGGAGGAAATGATATTAAAAATAAAACTAAATAATACAAACATAAATCAAATATAAAGAGACAAAGAACTGGATGAAAAGCACGCTTGCAAAACTGGGAATAAGTAGATGGTCCAACGAACAACGAAGATAAAAATAGAATATCTATATGGATAGAAGAGACGTGTTTCTACATTCTATATATCTGTCTGCTTTTGAAAGACTTTTTTTATGTCCACTAAGTATTTTTAGCCTATCAGACCTAGGAAAGAGAAAGTTGGTTGTAAAGGCCCTCTTTTCTTCTGCACATTCCCTATAGGAAATCAGATTTACCATCTATTTCTAAAAGGTTCACTTAGGGTGTCAAACCAGCTGTATGTTGTTTTAAATAACATTTTAATGATCTTCAATTTACTTGCCACGGCACGAGGCAAAAGTAAAATACAAGGTCAGTTTTTAATGTCGAACAAATCCAACTCCCCAAAATAAGGCACTTTTGATTCAGGCAAAAATAAGGATCACCTGAGTCTTTTGGACTGAGGTAATCCTTATTTTTGCCCTCCCATTTACTAACAGAGGAGATAACGTGTTCAACACCCTGATCCTTTTCCGAATGATGAGGATGATGTTAATCAGATACTTTTCACACATGTAACTCTATTTATATATTTAGTTAAGTATGTGTATATGTTTATATATGTGTATGTATATCATTCACTAAATTTATTAACCGAGCATACTAGAATTTCGTAACACAAATGACAGGTGTGAGTTGTCGTAATGTGGGTTATATTTAGTTGAATTTCATTTCATTCATAAGGGGTACAAAAAGGATGGAAGCACTTCGTTAACATTTAGATACCCCCGATTGTTTTGAAATTTTAACAATACGTATCAACAATTAAGAATATTACTTATATTTCAAATTCGTTGGAATAGTTTAAAGAGTTTTAAGGAGGATAACTATACACGTCATCTGATTTGAATATTCTTCTTCTTTTTTCGTGTGAATCAGATGATTCTGGTGTGGCATTAGTTTCCCCGATGTTTTTCTAGTTAGACATCTTTCTGGAAATACGTCGGGTACTTACGGGAAGGACCACGAGAAGGTTGCCAACATCCCTAAGTGAACGTTGTACTGTGGAACCGACTGGATTCGAACTTGGAACACCCAGGTATTTAGTTCATGTCCAAATCCACTTAACCACCGTCACCTCCTCTTTTAATATTAACGTATATTAAATTTACATTAAGTTCGATCCATAGTATTCAGTGACCAATTTTTCTTAAGACCTTCTAAACAACGGTCTTTTATTTAAGACAATTTGTAGAATAAAAATCATGTAATAGATATTGATCAAAATTGGAATACAGATTCTAGACATAAATTTTAGTATAATTCTATAATTGTAATCTCCGTTAAGAGACGGGAAAGTTATATAACCCGTCCTGGGACAAGTATTTTTCTAATGTATTATATAATGGAAACATAGGTGAAGATCGTACAATTATTGAGATACAGAACATTTTTTGTAAATCGCGGCCATTTTATGACGATCTAATTCTACAAAAACATTTCTCAGCTCTTAATTTTTAAATAACATATTAAAATCGTTTCAAATATTGGTGGGTATATTCACTAGTATAAATCTTAACTAACGAATATTTGCTATGATAAATGTAGTATTATGTTGTAAACATGATACGTTTCAAACAGCGTTTATGAATGGATTATTAGTTGGTATTTCTAGTATAAGCTAACATTCGTGAGAAAAGAAGTTGAAAACATTAAGACGAGCATGACGTTATACCTACGAGAGCTACAGTGTCAGGTTTCATTTTCTAGCCAGTTCGGAAGAAGCAACTGAAAAGTAAAGACGTGTTTAAACAGTGTCTGGTTAAGCCATAATAATAAAGTTAAACTGATGAAAGATAATTGAAGCATATCTCTTCTCTCTCTCTCTCTCTATATATATATATATATTATATATATATATATATATATATATATATATATATATATATATATATATATACATATATACATATATATATATATATATATATATGTATATGAAGACAAATGAAAGAGGAGAGATGAATATGTACGAATGACAAATCTATTTCAACTTCGATTGTTCAATGCAAAGTGTACTCGGTAAAAACATGTGTATGTTCTTTCCTTAAGCCAAGGCTTTTCAAAGATTAAAATCTTACCATCAGAGAAATTACATAGATGCATTAAACCTTGAATTGAACAATCGAAGTTGAAACAGATTTGTATTCGTACATATTTATCTCTCCTCTTTCATTTATCTTTATAATTGATCTATCTCGTATATTGAGCTTAAACTATTTCACTATAGATCATATCCTCTAAAAGTACATTTTTAGTTTCATATTTATATATATATATATATATATATATATATATATATGTGTGTGTGTGTGTGTGTGTGTGTGTGTATGTGTGTGTCTTTTGCCTACCTACATTCTAAGTTGCAGCTCTTCTACGAGAACATGGCGCTCAAATCTAAGATTGAGTTTTTGATTTAATTAATAGAATAATTAACGGGAGAATCATGCCAAATTACTTTTTATTATAGCTACATAATTGTTACTCCTAATACATTTTTTGCGATTCCAGAGATGACGATGTATGGCTTTGAATTGATTGAAGTATGAATAGTTAAAACCGCTTTTTTGGAATTAATGGTCTACCTAGGAACGACACATTGGACTATTTAACAATTACTTCCAACCTGTAAGTTCGTTTTTATCCAATCCTAAATTAAACAAACATTAACATGGCGTATGTTGCATTCACATGTTGTTAACTGCAGTAGTTGCTAAACTAACAATTACAAAATCTAGAAATAGTATCATCAGGTCGCATATTTTTTGGCAAAGATCAAAGTGTAGTAACTGTTCCGATGGATACTACACCCCATAGACTGGTACCGTCTTGACCTTCGGGGCTTGATGACGCCGGTCTGTGGGGTTGTCCTATGCAGTCCTAGGAGGTCCACCCTCCCAGGCTTTGCCCCCTCCTTTGGAGAGGAGTAAGTGTATTGCTTACTGCCTGAGGCGCCTCTACCGGGGAATGCCGACGGGGATGCCCAGTCATTTTTTTGTAGGCCAGAGTGCTCATCTTCTCGGGTGCTGGCCTTTCAAATCCCACTTTATCGACTTTGTGTCCGATCTTACTTTGTGGGAGGAAGATAAATAGAAGAAACATATACTAAACTGCCCCCACATAGGATGAGGTAATGCTTGGGAAGATTGTATCATGACGAATAAAAATATACTACGCAACTTCCCAAAAGAGTAAGTGATACTTGCGACGATTCGTACATGAGAATAGAACAGATAGCACACTACACCCGAATTTTACAGTGAAAGAGATAACCTTGGTTTTAAATAGTATAGTATAGTGAGTAAAACATATAGTGATAGTGTATATTCGTATAAAGAAGTAATAGTATAGTTGGGATTCACACATATTCTATATCCCCCTTCTGTAAGAATTTGTAACCGTTTTAATATATTTATATCATTGTAAGAACGGCGTACAGCATAATCACGTTGGCACATCGCTTCTCGTTAGATAACCACAGGTAAGCGACGTTACACCTTGGCATTACCAGATGATGATCATTTGAGAATACCAGGCGCTGTATGTAGGAGGACGTCGACACCTCAATGCAAAAACTGTAAAAACCTAACGTCATAATCTCAATTAAGTGCGATGGGCATGAGACTGGATACAATTTGTGAAGTTAATACTTCCATGAAATTTCCTCCTTCGGTGGAAGCCAGTTCAGCCTGCCCAGAGTGAATGCCATAGCAGGTCATTCTCCAAACCTAAACTTCATACACCCATAACTTCAGACGTGTTATATTCTCACGCAGTTTACTTTTTAACATTAATTCTTCAGAGACGAGTGATTCCCCTAGTATAACGTATGTTACTACTGGTTTTACTAACATTGACATCATAGATAAACCCTGGTGATACCAGATCAGGCTGCCCTGTGGCTCCCTGAGACGAAATTCACCTACATTGACGTTTTTTTTTTTTTTTTTTTTTTTTTTTGTAAAACTTAATTATGTTCAAAACCAAAACCAAAAACAACAGCCCCTCTCCCTTTCTCCCTCCCCTTTTTTATTTTTATTTATCCTACCCTACTCCCGGTCCTGGATATGACCTTAAACTACATCCGATGGTGAGATCCGGCTTACGGACTTTGGGGAATGTGGAGCCTCCTCTTAATTACCATTGCTCCCAGGTCCACCCTGACCCGGAGTGGTAGTACCTGTTAGGGTCCCAACTATGGGTTAAATAGAAACAGATATTAAAAGGGGAAAGAAACAAGAAAGAGAAGAAAACAAGACCAGATTCGGCATTAAATAACCCAAAAAGGGTTGATATGCCGTAAAACAAAACTACCAAACCAAAAACCCTGATTAAACATTTGAAGATATAAAGAACTTGAAGCATAAAAACTTTCACTATAATGACCAGATTCGGCATTAAATAACCCAAAAAGGGTTGATATGCCGTAAAACAAAACTACCAAACCAAAAACCCTGATTAAACATTTGAAGATATAAAGAACTTGAAGCATAAAAACTTTCACTATAATGACCAGATTCGGCATTAAATACCCCAAAAAGGGTTGATATGCCGTAAAACAAAACTACCAAACCAAAAACCCTGATTAAACATTTGAAGATATAAAGAACTTGAAGCATAAAAACTTTCACTATAATGACCAGATTCGGCATTAAATAACCCAAAAAGGGTTGATATGCCGTAAAACAAAACTACCAAACCAAAAACCCTGATTAAACATTTGAAGATATAAAGAACTTGAAGCATAAAAACTTTCACTATAATGACCAGATCTGGCATTAAATAACCCAAAAAGGGTTGATATGCCGTAAAACAAAACTACCAAACCAAAAACCCTGATTAAACATTTGAAGATATAAAGAACTTGAAGCATAAAAACTTTCACTATAATGGCCAGATTCGGCATTAAATAACCCAAAAAGGGTTGATATGCCGTAAAACAAAACTACCAAACCAAAAACCATGATTAAACATTTGAAGTTATAAAGAACTTGAAGCATAAAAACTTTCACTATAATGACCAGATTCGGCATTAAATAACCCAAAAAGGGTTGATATGCCGTAAAACAAAACTACCAAACCAAAAACCATGATTAAACATTTGAAGATATAAAGAACTTGAAGCATAAAAACTTTCACTATAATGACCAGATTCGGCATTAAATAACCCAAAAAGGGTTGATATGCCGTAAAACAAAACTACCAAACCAAACCATAGATAAACCAAAGCAAATTATACACATTTTCACATTTTGTTTTAAATCTTGATAATTTTTATATTCTGCACCCTCCAATCTTTTGAAACTAATAAACCGTGAAACATTTATAACCGCACAGTTATTTTCAGCCAATCCGTTGTCCGAAGAAAGACTGAAGATTTCTGCACAGTCATTTAAATCCAGATTTTTCATACATTCAGGGTGGCCGGACGGACGAAATTTGGTTCACTCTAACGGACACCTAATGTATAGTGTTTGAATAAAAAAATATTAATTTGAATTTTTAATATTTTGCTCACACAATATACTTACACGGTATAAATTATAATGAAAGAAATATTTTATAAAATTATTTTCAAGGATATCATGAGCAAATCTAGATAGATCTAAGATAGCATTTATATATAAGTTACATAAGTTTTTTTCTCTTACATAAAACAACTTTGTCATCCATCATCTGATTCCGGTATGATGAGCGAATTATGCCGTTTCAAATTCCACATACATATGTTTTGAAACCGTGAAATATATCTTGCATCTGCTTGATTTTTATTGCGCATTTAGATGTTTTTGTTTTTATAATAATTATTCTCAATTTGGACATACATTTAATTATTCTGCTTTCTGCTCGTCCATAACAGTCGAATTGTAAACGATTATTACAAAAGTATGACAATTTGAAAAATGTTTTTACTTAGTCATTGGAATCATCACCATCACTATCAGGGTTTTGATCACTCCTGGAGCAGGAACCCTCCATGGTTACCAACATCTTATTGATGACTATCATTCAGGTGTTTTGCCATAGTCGCCAACCTAGGCGCTGCGGGTTGGCGACCCTATTTGCCCAGAGCTAAGTAATGACCACATACATCACCTGGTATTTACAAATGACCATCCATCAAGTACTGGCCAGGCACAACGTCGCTTACCTCGGGAACTGGTACGTCAACGTTATTCTGCCGTATATAAATAATAATAAAAAAATATTTCTATTAAAGGAATGTTTCTTTCTAAAAAACAGCCCTGTCGCTTTGAGTGAGTGGACTTTAGAAGTGTTGCCGCTGCTAATTCGACATTGCCATCAATTGCTTCTAATTTTTCCAAGTTGTATCACGTTTATTATTTTCAAAAATACGTCCATTACTATAAATAAAAAACGAAATACTAATTGATGGAATAAAATGCAATATCAGTTTATTTATCTTTCATTGTGATTAATAAATAAGATTAATTAACATAGTTTTGTTAAATAAACAATTGTACAACGAGGAAAGTTCTAGTAAAAAAAGGGAAAATAGCGGTTTAATAGCGTAACTTGTTCAAAAGCGAATATGTGTTTCTTGATCTGGTGCTATACAATATACTATACACTTTTTTTTGTTTGTAAGCAGCATCTTTGTTTTTATAAATGATTGTGTCCTGTGATAATTTTTGTAAAGATAGTACATATATACTTAGCTTAACTTAAGGATAATCTAATAATCGGCTATCTAATATCTAAGATTGAAAACAAAGGCACATTTTATCATTTCATTAAGAACACATTATTGTTCTTCCTCCTTCCAATTCTTTTAATATATAAGTAGGTCAACCTCTATTTAAAATATGCAAGTATTTATCCCAAGGTGAGAAGAGGTAAGGCAATTTCGATTTTTCTTAAGAAAACTCGTAAGCAGCTAATGCTGTTTATGAAATAGAGAGAAATGTTTACTATCAAACAAACTTCTTAGCCGGCACCGGTATTTTATGAATAGAACTAAATCGAATCATATATATATATATATATATATGACATGGAAGAAAATACTATTGAGAATCAAATATCAATTTGTCAGATTAAATTCGATTTAGGTCCAAATTTTACTTTTTTCATGCATATATATATATATATATATATATATATATATATATATACTATTAAATAATATTTTTTAAATAGTTTACTTACGTATGACGTCATTTCGAGCTTACGACTATCATCAGCACATGGAAATAACAATCTCAGACGGTCACAGGGCGCGAACCCCGTTCAGAGAGTCACTTTGATCTGTAAGCATCCACATAGTCCCTGAGCCCACGAGAGATTGACATATGATTAGGAAGAAATAAAGTAACATTTACACTGAAAGCGGCGAGTATAAATTTCTAGACATACGATAGGACTCAACGACAGAATCGGAGTAATGCATCAAGTGAATGTCTATTTTTAATCTCTCAATTTTACATGAAAGGGACTCCTTATACTATTGAATTATATTTTTTTAAATATGTTTACCTACGTACGACGTCGTTTCGAGTTTACGGCTCTCATCAGCGCACGGAAATAACAATCTCAGACGGGCACCTTTAATCTGTAAGTGTTGAGGCCACGAGACATTGCCACGTGATCACGGAGGAATTAAGTGTTATCTACGAGTATAACTATAAAGATTTACGATAGATCTCAAGACAGAGTCGGTGTATTGCACTGTGGCATCAGGTGAATGAATATGTTAAATCTCTCCGATAGTGCTCTATTTTAATTTTGTTTGAAAAGGCTTCTTATTATATTAACTTATATATATTTTTTAAATATTTTTACGCAAGTACGTATATATATATATATATATATATATATATATATATATATATATATATATATATATATATATATATATATATATATATTAGTAGTATGTTTTTAAAAGGCTGTGGGCAATGCGAATTCCGGGTACACAGCCTTTTAAAAACATACTACTACTATTCCCAGCAATGCTTCAAGCAAACTACCATTCTCTCTCTCCCTCTCTCTCTCTCTCCCCCTCTCTCTCTCTCTCTCTCTCTCTCTCTCTATATATATATATATATATATATATATATAAAGATAGATGGACTAAGAGTGATAAACATACACGAATGTCCAAATTTCGATTGTTCAATGCTAGGTATATTCTGTAATAAAATTATGTTTATTATTATAAACATAATTTTATTACAGAATATACCTCGCATTGAACAATCGAAGTTTGATATAAATTTGGACATTCGTGCATGTTTATCACTCTTCGCCCATCTATCTTTATAATTGCTCTATCTCGTATATTGACCTTTTACCATTTCACTATAGGTTCTTTCTACTAAAAGTTTACTTTTAGTTTCATATTTATTCATATTTATTATATATATATATATATATGTATATATATATATATATATATATATATATATATATATATATATATATATATATGCGCTGATGAAATAAAATCATGCAGTTCATACGGAGGCGGTTGTTTTCTTTTTCAAAATCCACATTAAACATGTATTTTTAACAAACGGTATGCAAAAGAGTAATGACTTTCATTTATTTCAATCGAATTGGTTCTTTTTTTTCTGTCTCTGCACAAGTCCTTGTTCATCTTAATTTCCGTTATAAAATATTAATTAACGAAATGTTTCTTTTTTTCTTTAATTTCTCTGTTGCGTTTCGCTACCCTTTGATTTTTAATTATTAATTATTAATTATAAGTCTATTCCCCGCAATTATTCGAGCTGTAAGTAATTGTTAAGATTAATTGTTTTAGCTAAAAGAAAATTATCAGTTCGAATGTTTTAAGTTGAGCAATGTTAAACTTTGCCAAGTATGAGATAGTTGGTTACAGTTTACAGGATACGCCTGGTAATTTACAGCTTAATACCTTCTCTCTTTTTACAGGCAACCAGGAAGCAACTATATTTATTCGGTCAGAGGTGTTAGGTGGAGATATAATAAAATACAAGTAGTAGTTGGAATATAATCCGTGGCGGAAGGTATGATCTTGAATCATACTCAAGTAGTGAAGGTGGTCAGACTTACTTCATCCCCGCAGTATAAGGGCCCACCTTTGCTCGGTATGCAGATGGAAAAGGAAATACGTTTTAGCTTCATAGTTTTCGAGTGAGGATCGAACTCGCGACCTCTAAGTAACAAATTCACTGGTTGATGCACAATAATACGTGGATTAATCTTGACGACGAATATTTAGCCAGCGAATCTTTTTATTTTTTTTCTAATTGGTTAAACGGAATCAACTGAAAGGGGAACTCTGCTAATAAAAAGGGAGGAAAAAATAGAGAAACAAGGGGGGGGAGAGAAACAAAGGGGGGGAGAGAGAAACAAAGGGGGGGGGGGAGAAACAAAGGGGGGGAGAGAGAAACAAAGGGGGGGGGGAAACAAAGGGGGGGAGAGAAACAAAGGGGGGGAGAGAAAAAAAGTGGGGGGAGAGAAACAAAGGGGGGGAGGGGGGGAAACAAAGGGGGGGAGAGAAACAAAGGGGGAGGGGGGAGAGAAACAGAGGGGGGAGAGAAACAAAGGGGGGGAGGGGGAGGGAAACTGAGTAAGATAGAAGTGAGTGTCAGAGTGAGATTTTGCTGTGAGCCGAATCATTTTCGTTTATTGGAACTCGAAGTTATACAGAGATTTTTGTTCTTCTACTGGATTTGAACCTAACTGCGTTTTTTTTTCTTTAACGTTTGGAGTATAGTAATAGACTTCCGAATTCCTGTTTGCATAATCTTTTTTGAAAACTGAGCTTAACTTTAAAAGAAGCTGGATAAACATAAAAAGGCGTAAAAGATAGCAATTTCATTGCACTATTCCAGCATATATTAACACATGACGATTCATTTAACTTCAAATAAGACAGCCTCAATTATTTCTTAATAAATATTCACCAAGATTGTTTGAATCGGAACGCATTATAAATGCCTAAACAATTAAACAGCGTAATGGCGTCTACCATTTATCTTCTTTACTTAGCAAACTAATACTATACGAACAAAAGTCAGACTTAAGTGTAGGCTAGCTATGTTTTCATCACATTCCCAACAAAACATTGTACCAATCACCTTCTTGTAAAAATCTGTTGTAATTTTTTCCACTATATCTATGTAAACGGAATAAGTATATTGTCAGTTTTCGGAATAGCTGTATTTTACTGACCGAAACCAAAAATAATCATTTACCTTCATAAGCGTACCGCATTTTCCAAATGTTACCGTCTATATTTTTTCTAAAAAAACAACTTAATTTTCAACGTCATGAGCTGACTAAGTATTTTAAATTTTCGTTTTGTTTTCAGGTATATATATATATATATATATATATATATATATATATATATATAATTTATATATTTTATACGTACATAAAATATATATATATATAATTTATATATTTTATACGTACATAAAAATAATCCATGGACAAGTGTTTCTGGCTCACAGCCGTCATCAGCATGGTTAACTTACACAGAGATCGAACCTTCTACCACTGGACCAAGACGCTCTATATAGAAATATGAACGGTTGTATTACTTAAATGTTTAATATATTTTTATGTAATTATTTTTATTGGTGATTGCAGCGTTCGTTGTAATCAGCATGGCTAACTTACACAGAGATCGAACCTATGTACGTATAAAATAAATAAATATATATATATGTATATATATATATATTAACGAAAAATACGTCCTATGAAGTTAAGGGCGACTAATAATGCAATTTTCTGTATCTTAATCACTTAGGAAGTGTGACCATCGAAATAATAGTAAGCAAAATAACAACGAACGCTGCAATCACCAATAAAAATAATTACATAATATATATATATATATATATATATATATATATATATATATATATAGAGAGAGAGAGAGAGAGAGAGAGAGGTAAATAAATACATTTTTGCGAACATATTTTGTTATCCACAGACATATATGTTTCATGTTCACTTAACATCATCAGTGTGGCTATATATAATTGTACTGGCGGTCGATAGATTTGACATCTGGACCAAACTGTGTAACGTAAATTCAAGTCTTTATCAATACGGTCACAGTGATAGCCATATAGTCAACGTTGGAAAAAAGAACCCTATTGTTATTTATGAATATTGTAAGTCTTAGAGAGTGTTCGATCTGCCATAAAGACAGAATACTTTCGTAAAATGCTTCATTAGGACATTTTTAATATTGTTGTCAAAGTTTTTCAAGTGAGAGAGAGAAAGAGCAGTAGAAGGGGATAGAAAACAAGTAACAGTACTTAGATTGATTAACGGTTTTTATAATAACATGTAATGTAAGTATTAGATACTCTCGTGTGGTTTTTCCGAAGAATATACACAACACACTTAAACAGTAAATATTATTATTTCATTATTACTTGTTTGTAGGTTTACAAATAAGAATTCTTTCGAAAATCTTACTGATTTATTAGGAGTTATAAATGGATACCCGCGCAGACATACGACATCGTGTTTTGACCGAGTCCTATCGAATCAAGTGCAAGACGTTCACTATGAATGTTGCCAACCTTTGAGTTGTTTCTCATCTGAGTACCTGACTTCAATAACAGAATCAGGGAAAACCAATGCCCTAACCCCAAAGAATGAATATTTATTTTTTTAATTTTAGATATTATTCACCAGAGCAACGCCAATCAAGAACATACTAACTTTGTGGATGTTTATTTTTTATTTTTTTTAACTTTTAACTGGACACACACACACCCACACAACTGCCTTTTATATAATAGAAGATAAAGATAACGACAATTTAACATGATCTTTTTTGTTTAGTTTTAGTTTTAATTTAAAATACTTTAGCTGGATCAGAACGAGGAGAGATTGAAATTAACAGTTTTCTGTTTCAGATTTTTAAAATTTTATTTATTTTTTTACTTTTATTCACTTATTATGAATGGATACCCGGGCAGACATACGACATCGTGTTTTGATCGAGTCTTATCGAATCAAGTGCAAGACGCTCACTATGAATGTTGCCAACCTTTGAGTTGTTTCCCATCTGAGTACCTGACATCAATAACAGAATCAGGGAAAACCAATGCCAACAACCGTAAATTACCCTTAGAAAAGCAAAATAATTCAGGCGAACTACTGTTGATTAAGTAGATAAAACGTAGATTTGAAAGGATTTGAACTACGAAGTACATGTTCCTTAAGAAACTGCACACACGATACTATTTTAAACGATATCCGTATCACCACATACTATTCCATATTCTACAATATTATTATCGGCATAACCTATAGTATATTCAACACTAATGGTTTCAATATTCTGCGATATAGGTATAGAAAGAAACGATGCCATATGTTACAATATCGGTATCAACAAACACGAGTCCATGTTTTTCGATATAGGTATAGGAAAAAAGATACCATATGCTACGATAATAAAATCAGCATATCATATTTGATATTATATGATATTGATATAGGCATAAGGTTTTCCATGTTCTACAACATTGCTATCTGCATAAGCGATTTCACATTTTACGATATCGTATCGGCATAACAGTATCCATATTCTACGATATACGGACCAACATAAATGGATGCATATTCTACGATATATGTATAGAATTTAGAAAAATAAATCACAAAATACGAGAAAAAGAATGGAAACTAACGAAAGGAAGACAAAGAAAAGAGAGCGAATAAAAAAGAGACAACGTATTAAGAAAGTGGAACGAAAACAAATAGTGTAGTTCGTTTGAATTGGCATGATACCTTATTTATTTTTGTGTTATTGGTTTATGTGTAAAGACATGATTAGTAGTTAGTTATTATCAGAGTTTCGGCAAAGAACATTCGTACTTTCGCTTTTTACTTTCTGGTATTTTCTCGTTGTCTGCTTCAGACTCTATGTTTTGTTTTAATGTTTTTTTCTTATTTATCTTCCTCCCACTAGCTAAGATCTGACACAAGGTCTGGAAAGTGGGATTTGAAAACCAGCGCCCGAGAATTTGAGCACTCTGGCCATTAAAAATTGCCTGGGCAGCCCCGTCGGAATTCCCCGCTAGGGGCGCCTCAGGCGATTAGCAATAAACTGACCCCTTCTCAAAGGGTGAGAAGGCAAAGCCTGGGAGGGTGAACCTCCTAGAACTGCACAGGACACACCAACCAATAGACCGGCGTAAATCAAGACCCGAAGGCCAAGACAATACCGGTCTATGGGGTGTAGTATCCATCGGAACAGATATCAACCCCGGCTCTATGTTTTTAAACACACCCGTATCTATCTAAATAAAGGGTGTATCCTTCCATGAGAGAGATATCGTTTATGTTATGCGTCCTGATTACGCATTCTTAAAATCAGTTCATTGTTTATCAACGTCCACGTTTCTATGAATCACGCGATATTCGGATCTGACTATCTCTACTGCATTGTAATCTTCACGATTGACGTTCGACAGAGCTCCGATCGCTGCCCCTTGAAAACAAGCATTCACAGCTAGCATTCGCCTACCTGGAACAACAACAGTGAACTTTCGTTTGATCTTCTCGCTACCACAAACATTACGGAACATCCATGAACAAAGTTTATTTCCTGGAATATGTCATGTGTTACCACGAGACAGCTTTCCAATCGACCAAAAAATTGTCATTTTCAAGTATAATGTAAACACGTACTTGTGGAGCCATCCTCTAATATAATCATTTCCTTTTAAGTAAACTTCTGCCCATTCTAACACCTGGTGTTAATCCTCAAATTGTCGCATTCATCATCTAATTAAATATTTATTTAACAGTTGTACTCGAGTTCCACCAGCCTTGATAAGTGATTACACATTAATAAAAATATCCTAGTGTCGAAGTGTTATTGAATACTTTAGATAGATTTGAAAGTATGAGTAGCTGTAAAAATTAATTGTCTGCGATACTATTGGGAGAAGCTGTTCAATACATTCCTTTCGCCTAACCATGAGTAAAATATTAGTGTAGAGCTCCTCATTTAATATTATATGTATATATATATATATATATATATATATATATATATACAGGGTGGGCCAAAATAAGGGTCCTATCTTTAAATTTGAATAACTTGAATTTGAATAACTTCCACAAAATGAAAGTTAAACTCACCAAACTTTATGTGTGTGTAGACTGACCCTTCCGAGATTTTTTGAAATAAACAAAACAAATTTTAGCCGAAAAACACTTCTTAAAACTTACAAAAACTAAAGTATTGTTTTTTTTACACTGTTTTGAGTTTTTTAAGCAAAAATAATGTTTTCTAAATGAGGGTACGTTCCTTAGGGCTAATACAGCTCATGCTTGCTTCGGAAGGGGTCCTTTACTTATTCTAAAAAAAAATTTAAAAAAATCAATAAATAAAAAAGTTATGAATTTTTTAAAATAGGACCCTTATTTTTGCCCACCCTGTATATATATATATATATATATATATATATATATATATATATATATATATATATATATATATCAATATAGTCACATGTATGTCGAGGCTTACTATTATTGTAGTTATTGATCAGCTTCCGTTTTAAATATGATTTATTTACATGATGACGATGATGATGATGATGATTATCATGATGATGCTTGCATCTTTCTCTGACGCTGAAAGTGGTGATATTTCTGGTGTTATCCTTGGTAATGAGGGCGGAGGGAGAAGAGGGGTGGTCGTCGCAAGCAAATATTCCCCAGGAATCATTTTCTGGCTAAAACAGTGCCACTAAAAAGCAGCGGAATCAGTAATTAATGGGAATTAAGTAATTAATCCAATCAACTCATTAACTTCGCCAGATTGGCTAATTGATTTTTCCTCGGGACATTTTTCAGAGTTCTTCTACTTCTTCATCTTCTTCCTGGTCACCATTTTTTTTTTTACCCCTTTTCTCTTTCTCATGCTTATTTCGCTTACCCTGTCTTTGAGCCTATCTATCTCCATCTCTGTCTATCTATCTATCTATCTATCTATTTATCTATCTATCCCGCTATATATCTCACCTTTTCTCGGTCTCTCATATTTTCTCCTCGGGTTAGTGTAAAACGCTTTTGCTGTCTATCAAAACGAAGCGTAATTGCTGGCGAGCGAATTGGTGTTTGGGGTTCTTGGGGTAATTGTATATTTTCTTTAAAAGTTTTTTATTCGTTTCTTCTTGTTAGGTTAGATTAATACGATTACATAATTGCATTAATGTGTTGGTCTATGGAGCAGTTTATATGTGTTTGTGTGCAAACATGTGTATGAGTGCAAAAGTGTACGTATTTGTGTATGAATATATATTGAAGTGATCGGTGTTATTAATGTATGTGTATACATGTATATATATATATATATATATATATATATATATATATATATATATATATATATAAATACAATGGTACACAATGTCATTGCAGCTGTTTCTAGACGATGTTTATTTTCAATTAAACAATGTAACAAATAATGTTAAAATATCGGGTTCTTTCGGAACAGGATTTATAGACTATCGTTACTTATAGCCAGACATTTTAAAAAATATGTTGTTTTCATGTTTTAAAACATAAAAATAGTCATTGCCTGGAAAGAGTAGTAAACAACGTAGATATACTTCTGAATTTGGTATTTTAAATATTATTTGAAAACAATATATACTAATCTTTATCTCACTATACGATGAGATATCGATCACTTATAGTTTTTTCAAGTTCATGACATATCTTTATAGGAAACTCAAAAAAATGTTACTACTTGATATAAATGAAAATGTAGGTATATAATACATATATATGTATTTGTAGGTATCTGTCTATCTCATTTTTAAAATCGCTATCTCTCTCTTCATATATGTGTATATATATATATATATATAATACATATTTAAGAAGATGGGTCGTTCATTAAAAACATTGGTTGCTCAGTATTATAAAAATTGAAAATAGAAGCCTTTATCAATGCAAGATTAATTTATTTTATTTGTTTTACTTTAATCTTATAATTACGGAATAATATTCCATCATCAGAGTTGACCAGTATGATGTCATTTTCTCAAAAATTAAAAAAAACAAAACTTTCTTTTGTTTTTTTATATAATTGCCTTGTTAGTGGATATATATATATATATATATATATATATATATATATATATATATATATATATATATGTGTGTGTATATATATATATATATATATATATATAGATATATATATATATAAACGAAAGAAACAATAGAAACAATACAAAGTAAGATTCCAGTAACTACTTGTTGATTCACCTTTTAGAAAAGTGCAGATACCTGACGGACCGTTTAGTAGATACATTGTCGAACATAATATAGAGCTATATATCCTGAATTTTCAATAAGAACCCCTCTTTAAGAGAAAATTCCAAAAGCCGTGTCCCAGAAACAACAAAATAAAACCAAAAATAATAACAGTTATCTTGTAAAAGCTTTTATATATGCATGTTAAAATTACAAACATAAGATTATATTACTCTATAGACGTTATATTAAATACTAACACATCAAGTATACGATACGTATAGTTTACGTAAATATCAGATCGTAGAAAAAGCCCTTAGATAATTAAAATATTTTTTAAGTGTATTTCTTCGCTAAAATTTAAGCATTTCTTTCACGTATGAGAAATACAAAATAGCTCAATGAAAAACACGTAATTTTAATTATAATACTTTTTTATAAAAATGTAATCAATAAACTGGATATTTACAATTTGTACAACGTTTATTTTTGTCCAGCGTGAAGTCAGTTACTTGAATTGCAAAGAATAACGTTACTTACTTTTTCGCATGCATCCTGTTGTAATTACCATTAAGAAAAAAAATGATAGTTTTTCAGCCAACAAAAAAATATTATTTATTGCCTCCCCGCGAGGTCAAGTTTAAACATACCGTCGGTGTTGTATGCAGGATAAAAACATCACCTCCTCTGAAAACACTTTTGATTGGGATAAAATAAAAATATCCTTTGTATAGAAATACCACTCCTTCATTGATCGTGTGCAGAACATATACAACACTTCTAATTATTTATTTGCACAAACTATAAAAAATTATATAATTTTGGTTATTCGGACTACATTTCTCATCTTGAGTGTTACCATCACAACGTTTCGCCCGCTATAACCGCCCGCCTTCTTCAGGTGTATCTCTTCGAACTCGGGAATATTTCTGTGGAACTCGAGAATCAGAACGGAATTTCGAACGCAAGGATCCGTGGCGTAGTGGGTATAGTACTAAGTTAAATTCAGTTATAAGTGATAGTAATCTGAATGTTGAAGGTTCGATCCTCGGTGCGGGCGATACGAAGAATTGCGAATTACTGAAGACTTCTCCCTGTCATGGCTGATGGAACAAGAGCATGCTACCCTATGGATTAAATAAAGGGTTCCGTTCGAAATTCCGTCCAGATTCCCGAGTTCGACGAGATACACCAGAAGAAGGCCAGAGGTTACAGCGACTGAAACGTTGTGATAATCAAAAGTATAAAAATTAGCAATCCTCATCTAAAAAAATTCAGAAATATAATATAAAAATTTACATAAAAAAATTATGCACAATCCCATAAAATGTGTGGTGAATTTGGGCGTTATTGTTACTCCGAGGAATATAGTGATATAGTTGTCTATTCTACTCTTAACTAGCATAGTTAAAGTTACCACAATACCACATTTACTCTAGAGAGCTACCCTACTTAAAATATCAACGCATTTATCTTAAATTTTATGTTCATACATTTGATCCGACGCCCGAGAAACTTTGAACAAAGTGACTTTTCAAAACCAGATTCTACTTAGTCTGCAACAATTTATATATATATCAAAAATACTTACATTTATTTTCAGACTTGATTTGTGTGTGTATTTAGTTTTAAAATTAAATGCGTGGATCGACTACATCGAATTTACACGATATTAACCCGAAAGTTTTACCCATTGATTTGTAAAATACCAACTTGTGTTCAATCATTTGTCTACAAATATCCTTTATATATAAAAATGCGATGTTAAAACCTTTTGTTGTTTTTTTAAGACCCTATTCGTTTATTTAGTATGAGTTGGCGTATATAAAGTTTAATTTTACTTAATTTCCGTGCTAATTGGTTGTGGCCGAGGACTGGTGATTTTCAAACAAGATTCGTACCCTCCGAGCGGCAAGAATTAACGTCTTCTACGCTGAAGGTTGCGTAAGCATTAAACATCTATGTCTGTAGGTAATAATAATTAATATTTATTTAAGATATGTTGCTACACATACAGACATATATATATATATATATATATATATATATATATATATATATATATATATATATTTAAATAATGTTATCAATACATTTGAACTTGGTTTATTTATATACATATATATATGTATATAGAGAGAGATACAAGTGCATATATATATACATGTACACACATATATATATATATATATATATATATATATATATATATACATGTACATACATATACATATATAGATACATGTACATATATATATATATATATATATATATATATATATAGTTGACTGAACAGAAATATATTTATTTAATAGTCATTGGCGAGGGAACGAAAGCAAGCTAAAGCTTACAGTCATTGTTGCCGGAACGAAAGCAAGCTAAAGCTAACGGTCATGGTTTACGGAAAGAAAGCAATCTACAATAAATTATTATGGTTTACAAAACGAAAGCAAGCTTAAGCCAATAGGCATTGTTTACGTGACAAAAGAAAGCCTAAAACAAACCGTAATGGTTGACGAAACGAAAGCAAACTTAATTCAATAGTCAAGTTGAGGTGACGAAAAAAAGCTCACGCTAACGGTCATGGCTGAGGGCACAAATATAATCTGAAGATAATAGTCATTGTAGACGTGACTAAAGAATACACAAGCAAACGGTCATGGTTGACGGAACGAAAGCAAGCTTAAGCGAGCGTTCATAGTTTTCGGAACGGAAGCATGCTATAGCTAAGGGTCATAATAGAGGTGATGAAGGCAAGCTAAAGCAAACACTCACTGTTGACGGAATAAAAGCAAGCTAAAACCAACATTAATGGTTGACGGAACAGTAGCGAGCTAAAACCAATGGTAATGGTTGACAGAACGAAAGTATACTAAATCCACCGGTAATATTTGAGATAACGAAAACACCCTATCACTAACAGTGAAGGTCGACGAAACTATATGAGGCTAAAAATATAGTCATGGTTGACGAAACGAAAGCAAGCTAACGCTAACGGTCATGGTTAATGTCACGAAAGCATGCTAAAGCTAACGGTCATAGTTGTAAACACGATTTCGAGCTGTAGCCAGTGGTGATTGTTAAATAAAAAAAATCACAGTAATGCTAACTGTGATAGTTAACGAAATAATAGAAGGCATAAACCAATACTAATTATTTACGAGACGAAGACAAGCAAAAGCTAACGATCATTGTTGACGAATCAAAAGTAAACTTTATCTTACAGTCGTAGTTGACAGAACGAAAGCAATGTGTGGCTAATAGTCATTTTTTACGTGACGAAATCAAGCTAAAGCAAACGATAATAGTTGTACGAAAGAAAATGAAACGAAAGCATGATGTCATTATTTACGGTTCGAATTAAAGCTAAAGGTAAAAATAATTGCTGATTTGATATAGGCAAGCTAAATTAACGATCATGTAGGACAGAAGGTAATGAGCTTAAGCTTACAGTCATCGTTTTCGGAACAAAAGCTAGCTAAGTTAAAGGTAATTGCTGATGTGACAGAAGCAAGCTAAAGCTAACGAGCCTGGTTGACAGAAAGAAATTAAGCTAAAGCGTACGGTAATGTTTTACGGAACAAAAGACAGCAAAAGCATGAGGTAATTGCTGGTGTGACAGAAGCAAGCTTAATCGTACACTAATGGTTGACAGATAATAATTAAGCTAAAGAGTACGGTCACTGCTTACGAAACGAAGGCTAGCTTAAGTTAAAAGTAATTGCTGATGTAACATAAGTATGCTTATGCTAACGATAATGGTTGACAGATAGAAATGAAGCAAAACCGTACGGCCACTGCTTACTGAACAAAAGCAAGCTGAAGCCAAAGGTAATTGCTGGTGTGACAGAAGCAAGCTAAAGCTAACGATCACGGTTGACAGAAAGAAATTAAGCTAAATCCTTCGGTCATTGTTTACAGAATGTAAGCAAGTTAAAGCTAAAAGTAATTGCTGGTGTGACAGAAGCAAGGTAAAGCTAACGATCATAGTTGACAGAAAGAAATTAAGCTACTCGTGCGGGCATTGCTTACGGAACGAAGGCAAGCACAAGCTAAAGGTAATTGCTGATGTAACAGTGGAAAGCTAAAGTTAAAGGTAATTGCTGGGGTGACAGAAGCAAGCTAAAGTTAAAAGTAATTGCTGGTGTGACAGAAGCAAGTAAACGTTAAAGGTAATTGCTGATGTAACAGTAGCAAGCTAAAGTTAAAGGTAATTGCTGGTGTGACAGAAGCAAGCCAAAGCTAACAATCATGATTGACCGATAGAAATAAAGCTAACCCGTAAGGTCATTGTTTACGGAACGAAAGTCACCTAAGAATAAAGGTAATTGCTGGTGTGACAGAAAAAAGCTGAAGCTAAAAGTAATTGCTGGAGTGACATAAGCAAGCTAAAGCTAAAAATGATAATTGATACATAGAAATTAAGCTAACCAGTAAGGTCATTGTTTACGGAACGAAAGCAAGCTAAGACACAAGGTAATTGCTGGTGTGACAGAGGCAAGCTAAAGCTAACGGTTATTATTGACGGATAGACATTAAGCTAACCCGTGAGGTCATTGGTTATGGAACGAAAGCAAGCTAAGACTAAAGGTAATACTGGTGTGACAGAAGCAAGCCAAAGCTAAAGGTATTTGCTGGAGTGACAGACGCAAGCTAAAGCTAACAATCATGGTTGATACATAGACCTAATACTACCCCGTACGGTCATTGTTTTCTGAACGAAAGCAAGCTAAGACAAAAGGCAATTGCTGGTGTGGCAGAAGCTAGCTAAATCTAACGGTCATGGTAGAGAGATAGACATTAAGCTAACCCGTAAGTTCATTGTTTACGAAAAGAAAGCAAGCTTAGACTAAAGGTAATTTCTGGTGGTACAGAAGCAAGCCAAAGCTAACGGTCATTATTGACGGACAGAAATTAAGCTAACCCGTGAGGTCATTGTTTACGGAACAGAAAGCGAGCTAAGACTAAAGCTAATACTGGTGTGACAGAAGCAAGCCCAAGCTAAAGGTAATATCTGGCGTGACAGAAGCAAGCTAAAGCTAACAATCATGGTTGACAGATAGACATTAAGCTAACCCGTAAGGTCATTGTTTTCGGAACGAAAGCAAGCTAAGACTAAATGTTATTGCTGGTGTTGCAGAAGCAAGCTAAAGCTAACGGTCATGGTTGACAGATAGACATACAGCTAACCCGAAAGGCCATTCTATACCGACCGAAAGCAACCTAAGACTAAAGGTAATTGCTGGTGTGACAGAAGCAACTAAAGCTAACGGTCATTATTGAGAGATAGAAATAAAGCTCACCCGTGAAGTAATTGTTTACGGAACGAAAGCAAGCTAAGACTAAAGGTAATTGCTGGTGTGACAGACGCAAGCTAAAGCTAAAGGTAATTGCAGGAGTGCCAGAAGCAAGCTAAAGCGAACAATCATGGTTGACAGATAGCTAACCCGTGAGGTCATTGTTTACGGAACGAAAGCAAGCAAACACTA
Source organism: Sepiola atlantica (assembly GCA_963556195.1). Classification (NCBI taxonomy): domain Eukaryota; kingdom Metazoa; phylum Mollusca; class Cephalopoda; order Sepiida; family Sepiolidae; genus Sepiola; species Sepiola atlantica. The sequence continues at coordinate 47,204,718 of OY744546.1, forward strand.
AAAGTAATTGTTTGGGTGACGGAAGATAGCAAAAGCTCACGGCCATTATTGACGGATAGAAATCAAGCTAACCGGTGAGGTCTTTGTCTACGGAACGAAAGCAAGCTAAAGCTAAAGTAATTGCTAGAGTGACAGAAGCAAGCTCAACATAAAGGTAATTGCTGGAGTGCCAGAAGTAAGCAAAAACTAACCATCATGGTTGACAGATAGAAATTAAGCTAACCCGTCAGGTCATTGTTTACAGAACGAAAGCAAGGTAATTGCTGGTAGTACAAAAGCAAGCTAAAGCTAACGGTCATTATTGACGGACAGAAATGAATCTAACCCGTGAAGTCATTGTTTACGGAACATAAAGCTAGCTAAGACTAAAGGTAATACTGGTGTGACAGAAGCAAGCTAAAGCAGACAATCAGGGTTGACAGATGACCATTAAGCTAACACGTAAGGTCATTTGTTTACGGAACGAAAGCAAGCAAAGACTAAATGGAATTGCTGGTGTGACAGAAGCAAGCTAAAGCTAAAAGTAATTACTGAAGTTACAGAGCAAGCTAAAGCGAACAATCATGGTTGAAAGATATACATTATGCTTACCCGTAAGGTCATTGTTTACGGAACGAAAGCAAGCTAATACTAAAGGTAATTGCTAGTGTGGCAAAAGCAAGCTAAAGCTAACGGGCATGGTTGACAGATAGACATTATACTAACGCGTAAGTTCATTCTATACGGAACGAAAGCAAGCTTAGACTAAAGGTAATTGCGGTGTGACAGAAGCAAGATAAAGCTAACGGTCATGTTTGACAGATAGAAATTAAGTTAACCTGTGAGGTCATTGTTTACGGAACGAAAGCAAGCTAAGATTAAAGGTAATTGAATGTGTGCCAGAAGCAAGCTAAAGCTAACAATCATGGTTGACAGATAGACATTAAGCTAACCCGTGAGGTCATTGTTTGCGGAACGAAAGCAAGCTAAGACAAAAGGTAATTGCTGGTGTGACAGAAGCAAGCTAAAGCTAACTGTTATTATTGACAGATAGATATCAAGTTAACCCGTTAGGTCATTGTTTACGGAACGAAAGCAAGCTAAGGCTACAAGTAATTGCTGGTGTGACAGAAGCAAGCTAAAGCTAACGGTCATTATTGACAGATAGAAATTATGCTTACCGGTGAGGTCATTGTTTAAAGAACAGAAGCAAGCTAAAGCTAAATGTAATTGAATGTGTTACAGAAGAAAGCTAAAGCTACAGGTAATGGCTGGAGTGACAGAAGCAAGCTAAAGCGAACAATCATGGTTGACAGATATACATTAAGCTTACGCGTGAGGTCATTATTTATGGAACGAAAGCAAGCTAACACTAAAGGTAATTGTTGGGGTGACGGAAGCAAGCTTAAACCAACGGTCATTATTGACGGAGAGAAATTAAGCTTATATCTGAGGTCATTGTTTACAGTACGAAAACAAGCTAAAGATAAAGGTAATTGCTGGAGTGACAAAAGCAAGCTAAAGCTAACAATCATGGTTGACAGATAGAAATTAAGCTAACCCGTAAGGTCATTGTTTACGGGACGAAAGCAAGCTGAGACTAAAGGTAATTGCTGGAGTGCCAGAAGATAGCTAAACCTAACAATTATGGTTGACAGATAGAAATAAAGCTAACCCGTAAGGTCATTGTTTACGTAACGAAAGCAAGCTAAGACTAAATGTAATTGCTGGTGTGACAGAAGCAAGCTACTGCTAACGGTCATTATTGACAGATAGAAATTAAGCTAACTTGTAAGATCATTGTTTACGGAACGAAAGCAAGCCACGCTTAAAGGTAATTGCTGGAGTGCCAGAAGCAAGCTAAAGCTAACAATCATGGTTGACAGATGGAAATAAAGCTAACCCGTAAGGTCATTGTTTACGTAACGAAAGCAAGCTAATACTAAATGTAATTGCTGGTGTGACAGAAGCAAGCTAAAGCTGACAGTCATTATTGACAGATAGAAATGTAGCTAACCCGTGAGGTCATTGTTTGCGGAACGAAAGCAAGCTAAAACTAAAGGTAATTGCTAGTGTGACAGACGCAAGCTAAAGCTTAAGGTAAGTGCTGGAAGGAAGTTAAAGCTAACAATTATGGTTGCTAGATAGAAATAAAGCTAACCCGTAAGGTCATTGTTTACGGAAATGAAGCAAGCCCAGACTAAAGGTAATTGTTGGTGTTACGGATGCCAGCTAAAGCTAACGGTCATTATTGACAGATAGAAATCAAGCTAACCCGTGAGGTCAGTGTTTACGGAACGAAAGCAAGCTAAAGCTAAAGGTAATTGAATGTGTGACAGAAGCAAGCTATAGCTACAGGTAATTGCTGGTGTGACATGAGCAAGCTTAAGCTAACGGTCATTATTGACAGATAGAAATGAAGCTAACCCGTGAGGTCATTGTTTACGGAACGAAAGCAAGCTAAAGCTAAAGGTAATTGGTGGAGTGACAGAAGCAAGCTTAAGCTAACAATCATGGTTGACAGAGAAAAATTAAGCTAAACCGTACGGTCATTGTTAACGGGACAGAAGCAAGTTAAAACTAAAAGTAATTGCTGATGTGACATAAGCAAGCTAAAGTTAACGACCATGGTTGACAGAAAGAAAATCAAGCTAAAGCTAACGGTCATTGTTAACGGAACGAGAGCAAGCAAAGATTAAAGGTAATTGCTAGTGTGACAGAAGCAAGCTAAAGCCAAAGGTAATGGCTGGAGTTACAGAAGCAAGCTAAAGCGAACAATCATCGTTGATAGATAGACATTAAGCTAACCCGTGAGGTCATTGTTTACGGAACGAAAGCAAGCTAAGACTAAAGGTAATTGCTGGTGTGACAGAAGCAAGCTAAAGCTAAAGGCAATGGCTGGAGTTACAGAAGCAAGCTAAAGCGAACAATCATGGTTGACAGATAGACATTAAGCTAACCCGTGAGGTCATTGTTTACGGAACGAAAGCAAGCTAAGACTAAAGGTAATTGCTGGTGTGACAGAAGCAAGCTAAAGCTAAGGGTAATGGCTGGAGTTACAGAAGCAAGCTAAAGCGAACAATCATGGTTGACAGATAGACATTAAGCTAACCCGTGAGGTCATTGTTTACGGAACGAAAGCAAGCTAAGACTAAAGGTAATTGTTGGGGTGACAGAAACCAAGCTACAACCAACGATCATTATTGACAGATAGAAATGAAGCTAACCCGTGAGGTCATTGTTTACGGAACGAAAGCAAGCTAAGACTAAAGGTAATTGCTGGGGTGACAGAAACCAAGCTACAACCAACGATCATTATTGACAGATAGAAATGAAGCTAACCCGTGAGGTCATTGTTTACGGAACGAAAGCAAGCTAAAGCTAAAGGTAATTGGTGGAGTGATAGAAGCAAGCTTAAGCTAACAATCATGGTTGACAGAGAAAAATTAAGCTTAACCGTACGGTCATAGTAAAAGGGACAGAAGCAAGTTAAAACTATAGGTAATTGCTGATGTGACATAAGCAAGCTAAAGTTTACGACAATGGTTGACAGATGGAAATCAAGCTAAAGCTAACGGTCATTGTTAACGAAACAAAAGCAAGCTAAGACTAAAGGTAATTGCTGGTGTGACAGAAGCAAGCTACAGCTAAAGGTAATGGCTGGAGTTACAGACGCTAGCTAAAGCGAACAATCATGGTTGACAGATAGACATTAAGCAAACCCTTGAGGTCATCTTTACGGAACGAAAGCAAGCTAACATTAAAGGTAATTGTTGGGGTGACGGAAGCAAGCTAAAACAAACGGTCTTTATTGACGGATAGAAATTAAGCTTACCTTTGGGGTCATTGTTTACAGTACGAAAACAAGCTAAAGCTAAAGGTGATTGCTGGAGTGACAGAAGCAAGTTAAAGCTAACAATCATGGTTGACAGATAGAAATTAAGCTAACCCGTAAGGTCATTGTTTACGGAACGAAAGCAAGCTCAGACTAAAGGTAATTGCTGGTGTGACAGAAGACAGCAAAAGCTAAAGGTAATTGCTGGAGTGCCAGAAGCAAGCTAAAGCGAACAATCATGGTTGACAGATTGAAATTAAGCTAACCTGTGAGGTCATTGTTTACGGAAAGAAAGCAAGCTAAGACTAAAAGCAATGGCTTCTGTGACAGAAGCAAGCTAAAGCGAAAGGTACTTGCTGGAGTGACAGAAGGAAACTAAAGCTAACAATCATGGTTGACAGATATACATGACGCTAACCCGTGAGGTCATTGTTGACGGAACGAAAGCAAGCTAAGACTAAAAGTAAATGCTGGTGTGGCAGAAGCAAGCTAAAGCTAACGGTCATGGTTGACAGATAGACATTAAGCTAACCCGTAAGGTCATTTTATACGGAAGGAAAAGAAGCTAAGACTAAAGGTAATTGCGGTGTGACAGAAGCAAGTTAAAGCTAACGGTCACGTTAGACAGATAGAAGTGAAGCTTACCTGTGAGGTCATTGTTTATGGAACGAAAGCAAGCTAAGACTAAAGGTAATTGAATGTGTGACAGAAGCAAGCAAAAGCTAAATGTAATGGCTGGAGTGACAGAAGCAAGCTAAAGCTAACGGTCATTATTGAGAGATAGAAATAAGCTAACCCGTGAGGCCATGGTTTACGAAACGAAAGCAAGCTAAGGCTACAAGTAATTGCTGGTGTTAAACAAGCAAGCTAAAGCGAACGGTCATTATTGACAGATAGAACTCAAGCTAACACGTGAGGTCATTGTTAACGGAACGAAAGCAAGCTAAACTAAAAGTAATTGAATGTGTGACAGAAGCAGGCTAAAGCTAAAGGTAGTGGCTGGAGTGCCAGAAGCAAGCTAAAGCTAACAATCATGGTTGACAGATAGACATTAAGCAAACCCGTGAGATCATTGTTTGCGGAACGAAAGCAAGCTAAGACTAAAGGTAATTGCTGGTGTGACATAAGCAAGCTAAAGCTAACGGTCATTATTGACAGATAGAAATTAAGCTAACTCGTGAGGTCATTGTTTACGGAACGAAAGCAAGCTAAAGCTAAAGGTAATTGGTGGAGTGACAGAAGCAAGCTTAAGCTAACAATCATGGTTGACAGAGAAAAATTAAGCTAAACCGTACGGTCATTGTTAACGGGACAGAAGCAAGTTAAAACTAAAGGTAATTGCTGATGTGACACCAGCAAGCTAAAGTTTACGACCATGGTTGACAGAAAGAAAATCAAGCTAAAGCTAACGGTCATTGTTAACGGAACGAAGGCAAGCAAAGACTAAATGTAATTGCTGGTGTGACAGAAGCAAGCTAAAGCTAAAGGTAATGGCTGGAGTTACAGAAGCAAGCTAAAGCGAACAATCATGGTTGACAGATAGACATTAAGCTAACCCGTGAGGTCATTGTTTACGGAACGAAAGCAAGCTAAGACTAAAGGTAATTGCTGGTGTGACAGAAGCAAGCTAAAGCTAAAGGTAATGGCTGGAGTTACA
>OY744546.1:47215188-47230188 GCA_963556195.1 Sepiola atlantica
ATAACCGTGTTGCTGTATCACGTCAGGATTTTGAGTTTCAGAAATACTCCCATTGCCTAGAAGTAGCCTACCACCTCTTACGTAACTACGATATAACGTACTTATATAACTACTAATTTTTCTTTCTTTCTTTCTTTCTTTCTTTCAGTTAAACATGAGTAGACGTTCCTGTACCAATCATCCAGACAACTTCTGTTATGTCTGTGGTCGGTTTACCCAAAAAGACCAACAGCGAAGTGTAGCTAGAGCAGTGAAAATGAAGGCAGTCTACTTTCACTACTTCGGGTGTAAGGTCGGGTACCAAGAAAGAGCTGGGCACCACACATCTGCTGCACAAGCTGCCACTCAGCATTGACTCAGTGGTTGGTGGGCAAGCGCGCGAGCATTCCATTTGCAGTGCCCATGATATAGCGGGAGCCGCAGAATCATCATGATGATTGTTACTTCTGCTGTACAAGCATCGCCGGCTTCAACAGGAAGAATACAGGTCACATCACGTACGCTGACTGCGTCTCTGCTCGTAAACCTGTGCCTCATGATGACGAGAACCCCGTTCCAACATGTCCATCTGATCCGAACATAACTGTAAGCAGTGGCGAAGAAGATGGTGATGAACCTTTTGAACCCGACACTTAAGAACAAGAACCACACCTTCTGAACCAGGGAGAGTTAAATGATCTTGTACGAGATCTCTCGCTGTCAAAGGCGAAGGCAGAGCTGCTTGGATCAAGGCTGCAGCAGTGGAATCTACTTGAACCTAACACCAAGATATCCTTGTTCAGAGCACGTCACAGGCTCATTTCTTTGAGATGGAAGACACGATGACATTCTGCAGTGACATCAACGGTCTGTTGAAAGAACTTGGGTGTGATCACGATCCTGAAGACTGGCGCCTCTTCATCGACTCGGGGAAGAACAGCGTGAAAGCTGTTCTGCTCCACAATGGCAACAAGAAACCATCAGTCCCACTGACTCACGCGTTCGGCATGAAAGAGACCTATGAGACTATGCGGCAGATGCTTGATTCCATCAAGTACAATGACTTCAACTGGCACATCTACGGAGACTTGAATGTGATGGCGCTGTTGTTAGGGCTGCAGTCAGGCTACACGAAATACATGTGCTTCCTTTGTCTCTGGGATAGCAGAGATGACAAGAATCACTGGACGAAGATTGATTGGAAAGAGCGGACGGAGCACGTACCTGGTCGATACAACGTGAATCATGTCGGCCTTTTCGACCCAGCCAAGATTTTCCTTCCACCACTCCACATAAAGCTCGGCTTGATGAAGAATTTTGTACGGGCAATGTATCTGAATGGGCGTGGGTTTTGAACCAGAAGTTTGGCAACACCTTGTCGGCGGCTAAGATCAAGGCTGGTGTCTTTGTTGGACCGCAAATCCGAGAGGTAATGAAGGGCGATACTTTTCCGACAACTCTAAACCCCAAAGAGCTGGCAGCGTGGAGGAGCTTCAAAGCTGTGACGGACAACTTCTTGGGGAACGAGCGCGCGAACAACTATGAAGAAATTGTGCAGCAGCTGCTGGAGTCCTTCAGGAAACTTGGCTCCAGGATGTCCTTGAAGATCCATTTCCTACACCAGCACCTGAACTTCTTCCCTGACAACTTGGGAGCTGTCTCGGGCGAGCACGGCGAGCGATTCCACCAAGAGATTTCACTCATGGAGATGCGTTACCAAGGGCGGCACAACCCGAGCATGATGGGCGACTTCTGCTGGTTCCTGCATCGTGAAACTGACACAGAGCAGCACAAACGCAAAGCCAAATGTTTAAAGCATTTTTAATTACATTCTAGTAGAGTTTTTCTGTAATTTCTATAATTTTGAAGCATTTATGATGAAATAAATGAATAAATGAATTTTTTTGAATTTCATTGAAACCCTGACTTCTAGGCAATTGGAGTATTTCTGAAACTCAAAATCCTGACGTGATACAGCAAAACAGTTATGATTTATGAAATCAGCGTACCCAAATTAGTCTAAATCACTTTACACATCTCCAGTAATATTTTTTTCTGAAATTTGTTGTCCAGTGTTATCACTTAGGAATTGCATCCGTTTGCATTGACTCTTTTGTTAGAATAACAGTAGTTTGAATTATCTAAGTACTACTTTTAATCTATAAATTCCCAAAGATTATACCGTATATTATTTTCATATTTATTTTCTTTCATTCTTTTTGGCATTACTGTATCTCGAGAATCAACCCTTATATTTTTTAATGATGTCTCCAAATTAATAAATTTATGTCCTGTCTCGATTTCTGAATAATTAACGATATGTACTGTTACCACTGATGTGACCAATAATTTGCTGGATTCAAATAGAAAAGAGAACCAAGTAAAATATGGTTATACGTTTCACGATGACTGGTCTGAAGAAATAACACGTTATAACATCCTGAGAAAGTCTTGAAATAAAGACGAAACGTTGATAAATAATATTTTTGATTTTCATCTTTACATTTTACTTTAAGTTAGAATATTAGTTTCATTTTTTATCTCACACACATAATATAGATATGAGAGAGGAAGGATGAAGGTAATCCGACGTAATGGGAAATGAAAAAGGAAAACCAAAAAGGGTGTTTTCTTTACATATTCAGAAACGTTTCGTCTTTATTTGTAAGACATTTTTCTTAAAATTATCATCCTGAGGAAGTCTTACAAATAAAGACGAAACGTTGATGAATATATAAAAAAAACACCTTTTTTAGTTTTCCTTTTTCGTTCCACACACACACACACACACACACACATATATATATATATATATATATATATATATATATAGTCACAAGTTCTTCCTTCGATTCAATCTCCTCTGAACATAGGTCAGGGTATTACCATCTAATTACACATCCAGACAAACATCTTGCGGGATAATCTCAGCTTTTTCCTCCCTCGTGTGGCTATTCTAAGTCAGACTCGGCCTTTTCTACGCCCTTTCATTTCCAGGCGACTTTTTTACTCATTGTTCGCATCTCGTATTTTTATTCTCTTTTCTTCGTGTGTTCGTTTATTTCAACCTTCATTTAATCATACTTTCTAATTCTATCTCTTTTACTTACTATAATTATTCCTTTCTTCGTACAATCTCATCTTCTGTCTTTTTTATCTGCGTGATTATTTATAACTCTACCTTTCTTTTGTTTCTTCTTCTTGTTGTTCTTGTTGCTGTTCTTCTTCTTCTTTTTCTTCTTCTTCTTTTTCTTCTTCTTCTTTTTCTTCTTTGTCTTCTTCTTTTACTTCTTCTTCTCGCTTTCTTATTTATCCTCTTTATTTCTACATCTACCTTTATTTTGCGCGATCTCTTCATCCTCCGTACACACCGTAATTTTTCTCCTCCTTTTCTTTTTCTTCTACATCTTATTATTTTCCTTCACGGTCCCCTCTTCTCCTCCTATCTATTTATCGCGCTCTCCTCCTCCTTTTTCTTCCTTTAGCGTTCTCTTTTGTGTTCTCTCACATCTTCTTCCTCTTTTTTTTCTTCTGTTTCTTCTTCTTCTTTTTCTTCTTCCTCTTTTTCTTTTTCTTCTTCTTCTTCTTCTTCTTCTTTTTCTTCTTCTTCTTTTTCTTCTTATTCTTTTTCTTCTTTTTCTTCTTCTTCATTCTTTCCTCCTACCCCTTTCCCACCATTCTTCCTGATGTTTTCAATCTCTCTTCTCTCTCATAGAATTAATATAGTCGATATGCATGTTTTCATTTTCTTTCTCACTCTCTTCTCTGACCTTCTTATTTAAATTTTGTTTCTATAATTATTATTTTTAAAGATATTTCCCCTTTTCTCTACTTTCATACAGTGATGTTTCTTTTTTTTACTACACCCCCCTCCCATTTATTAGTACTTGTTATTTTTCTTCGTTTTATGCTTCTACTTTTTTATTCATCGTCTCCTTCTACAAGGATTTGATATTTATTTACTTTTACTTATTCTTTTTCCTTCTGTTCTATTATCTCTTCTTTTTCTCCTTCTCTTACTGATTTGTTTTGCTGCTGATGCTACTACAACTACTGCTACTACTACTATTACTACTACTACTACTACTATTACTACTTATTTCCTACTGATACCGAAAGTACTCTAAATAATAATTATAATCATAATATAACATTTTTCTTGCAACTTCTACTTTTTCGTCGAATAAGAACGTTTCATTCAGAGAATAATTGAAATTACTATCTCGTTCCTTCTCCCAAATCTCCCCTGTTTTCTTCCAAAGTTGCTTTTCTTTTTTCATTTTCTTTTCGTTTCTATATTCATTTCTAACGTTCGTTCTTTCTTCATTTTAGTTGTTTATTCTCAAGTTTCTTTTTCTTTCTTTTCTCTTTCCTTTCGTTATAGTTTTTTTTTTTACTATCGGGACCTCCTTTCTTTTTCTCGCTTTCTTTATTTTGTTGTCTTTGTCTTTCAAATGAGTATTTCTTCGATTGCTTCTCGTAGAACGTTATATTCTAATCTTCACTCTAGCCCGTTCTTTCTCTTTCTATCCTTTTGGCCTGTCCCTCCAACACTCCTCTGTTCCTATATTTCTCTAGCTGTCTCTTTCTCTTTAGCCTTTTTTATCTCCTCCACCCTGTCTCTCTCTAGCCCTCTCCCTCCCTTCCTCTCTCTCTCTTTCTCTATCTCTCTCCCCCACTCTCTCTCTCTCTCTCTCTCTCTCTCTCTCTCTCTCTCTCTATATATATATATATATATATATATATATATATATATATATATATATATACGCTAATCTACCTTTCTTTCTTCTTACCACTTTTTCTCTCCCTACCTCCTGGCACACCTTCTCCAATCAGCCGCCGATATAAACACTCACTCGCTAAACACATTAAGATATTATATGGTTCGATGACCTTCTTTGTTTTTTCCCCTTCTTCTTGATGTCTACTCCGTCCATTCCCTTGGGTAGATGTGAGTCCGTACAAGAAAAGAGAAGAAGATCTTGGCCTCAACAACTCAGACCAGGAATTAGAATGGAACAAAAAAAATAAAAAACAATAACAAAAAAAAAGAAACAAAAAATAAGGCAAAGCCAAAATTAATATCTATCACAAAGAAGAATTACGACAGAAGGAAGACGAAGTGTTGGTACGAGTGAATACCAAGGACAATAGAAACCCCTCGTCCCCACCACTCCAAAAAACGAACAACAAACAAACCATATATCGATGTAAGAGCAAATATACAGGGCAAATGTGCAAAAACAGAATGGGTATATATATATATATATATATATATATATATATATATATATATATATATATATATATATATATATATACGACTTGATTCGCAGATGGATGATTTTTTCTTCTTCTTGGTGTCCCTTGTGTAAGGTATCAGAGTTTGCCATTCCTAGGCCAGAGGTATTTGCAAGGCTTAAGGCTTTATCCTTTCTCCTTTATATGTTTTATATTTACTTTCCATTGTTTCATTTTCAGATACGGATATTCGGTGTACATATTTGTACACACACATCCATATACATATATATATATATATATATATATATATACATATATATATATATATATATATATATATATATATATATATACATATGTATGTATTTATAATATCTGCGTGTGTACATAATTAAGAAATACACACAGACACGTATATATATACATATATATATATTTACATATATATATATATATATATATATATATATATATATATTTATATATATATGGAGACTGTGTATATAAATATACACATAAATCATAATAGAGTGCATTATATATATATATATATATATATATATATGTGTGTGTGTGTATATTCATGCTTTTGTATATGTGTATATAAATATACGTCCATATATATGTGCGTATATATACGTGTATATTTATAGCGCATCCCTTTGTGTGTGTTTTACATAAAAATGTGTTAGTAAATAGATATGTATATTTTTATTTACTTTAATTCAGCCGAAATAAGAACATGCCTACTGAGACGTACGTGTCTGCTGAGAATTAGGGGTCATATTTATAGGGGCATCCTAAGTGAGGTGTCTGCAGCGTAAGGTGTGTTCTTATTAAATTTAAATTTCTTCATGTTGCTAAAGTTAGGGAAACAGGCAGCAGATATTAGATTCAAACGGCTAGAAGTTTAAGGAAAGAATCTAGTGGAGTAGAAATCCTTCCGGAATCTGGACATCTCTACAGTGAAGGGGTGGGATTTTGCTGAATGTCTGGTTCGTTGAAGGGGTATTTACGCCGGAATGGCACCAGTGCTGAGACGTTGGGCCCAGTCAGTACTAAAATAGGTGACTTTTTGGGAATACCAGGGGCTGTATGTGCTTTCCGCTCATCTCGGCATCGTTTCCAGTCGTTTTGGATTTCTACTTGCCATTGAAATAAGACAGTTCCGACTCAGGAGATAAGGCAATGCATATTGCTCAGCACTGATATCAAAATTACACGCGCAGGCACCCTTACAGTTGGTATCCATTGTAGTTCATTACTTTACGGGAGGCATTATATATATATATATATATATATACAGGGTGACCTAAAAAAAATGGGCCCCAAATCTAATAAGGCCTCGTTTCTTAGTGTTTCGTCCGAATGAAATGAATTTTGGGGCATAACTAGTTTATTATATTCACAACATCATAGCAAAACACTAGGGTATTTGGCCTTTTTTTCTCCGTTCTACAGCATGTGTTCTAGATGGACTCCTTTTAGCTCCGTGCATTTCTTGAGGCGCAGAACGAAGTTGTCCATCACGTTCTTACAGACTGAATTGGGAATGGCTCTCATCTCCTCCCTGATGCCTTCCTTGAGTTCCGTGATGGTTCTGGGGTTCCTTGCGTACATTCTGTCCTTAGGATAGCCCCAAAGGAAATAATCTGGGGGGCTTAGGTCCGGGCTATGGGCTGGCCACACAAAATTAGTCTTGAGACTGATCACTCTGCCTCCGAAGTTCTCTTTCAGCAAATCTCAGGATAGGTTTGAGGTGTGAGAACTTGCTCCGTCTTGCTGGAACCAGAACTTGCTCATGAGCGACGGGTAAGGGTTCTGGAGCTTACTCTTGAAGGCTTTGAGGATTTCCACATACCGCTCCTTGGTGACTGTCACTACTGCGCCAGATTCTTCGATGAAGATTGGTCCGATGATGCCTCTGACCGAGATTGCAGCCCACACCGTGCAATTAGGAGAGTGCAGGGGCTTGGTGGCTACTTCATTGGGTCTGGAGGACCCCCAGAAAACATTTGTCTTGGAGTTCGCCTTTCCGTCAAGATGGAAGTGGGCTTCATCTTAGGTTCAAAGGAGGTTAAGGAAACCTGGTGTCTACTCTGACTGCTATAGCGCTCCTCTGCTTCTTGTCTGAGGCTGTAAGTGTCTGCAGCGTCTGTATTCTGTATGGGTAAGCCCTGATATTGTTCACCAGCACTCTCCTGCAAGACTCACGGGAGATACCGAGGGACTGACTTCGCTTACTTACAGAGCGTTTCGGACTCTCCTGGAGAGACTCTCTCACACTTTCGACCAGTTCGGCTGTCCGCTTCTTGGGACGTGCCGAGTGGCTTGGACGGTTCTCACTGGCAGCGTTGACGTTCTCCACGGTCCCATACTTCTCGAAGTTCTCCACATAGTTCTGAATTCTGCTTTTGGGTGAAGCCTTTTCACATCCGAACTGATGCATGAAACTGTCCTGGGTTTTCTTAAACAAGCCTGTATTGTAGTAAAATTTAACACAGTGTATTCTTTGTCCAAGCTCCCACTGAGGTATTGGTGTACTCACGGTCGTTGATTCTGCCATGTCCTGTAAAATAAGGGCAATTGGTGAATAAATAAAGGAGATATCACATAAAGTGTACAGGGGGCTCGTTTTTTTTGAGTCACTTATAAATATTAATTATTTATTACCTACCTATAATTATATATATATATATATATATATATATTTCAGAGGTAAGAGATGAGGATAAAGAAATTGTAAAGATACAATATTTATTAAAAACCTCAAAAGTTCAGAGCAAGAAGCCTCATATCCTTAATCCATGCCCTATTAAATATATTGAGCTTTACACTATCACGATAGATTATTATTATTAAACGATAATTCAATTATCGTTATAATTCAAAATTTAATATTATTATTATCATTATATATATATATATATATATATATACATATATATATATATATATATATAAATTAATGAATGCGAAACTATTTTTCATTCATCACTCTTATACTATAATCAACACGGGTGTCTGTTATTTAAATCAATAATACAATGTAAACGTTTGATATTCCGTATATACAGTGAAGAAAAACGATTAAGAGAACTTTTTGACTGCCTAATTAGCATAACCATTTTTAAACCGTTGATAATAAATTAATGCCTGGTATACTTAATTTAAAATTGCATTAGCTCATGTTAGCTATGTATATACAATAGTGTTCTCTATATATATACTTAATTAATCAAAGTTATTTAATAAATAAATCGGAACATAACTAAAACACTTTAAGTGTAAAACTACATGCGCTCTCTGACGACCTTACAAAGGTCGAAACAGAAGCGAGAAGAGAATGGAGGATGGAGAGCGTGGCTGTCTTACCCTCTCGCTTTCGCTCTCTCTCTCTCTCTCTCTCTCTTTATATATATATATATATATATATATATATATATATATATATATATATTCCCCTATTCCCTCGCATTCTGTTTGCAGTTTTTACATTTTTCGTAAAAAATAAAATAAATATATTTTTATTAATTAATTAATGCCTTATTTATAAATTTTAACGCACTTATTATTCAATGTTTACAAAGACCTTTTCACTATTTTGATTGCCAAATAAATGTAAAAAAATTAGTAGAAGTGATCTGTCCAGACTACGAAAAAAATAATATCTTTATTTTTTTCGTAGTCTGGACAGATCACTTCTACTAAGTATTGTAGATTAACATCCTCAGCTAAACTGCACCCAACCCCCAATAATATTCTACCTTTTTTAGACGATCACATGTAAACACACTGAATACCTTGACAGAAAGAAGAAAAGTAAAAAAAAACATTTTTTTAGAATTTAAAGTGAGGGTAAATTTTCGTATATAGATTTAATCAAAAATGATCCACATTTTTCGGGCAAGTTTTCGGGCAGTAAACTAAATTGTTTTTTGTAATGGGAGATAAATCCGCTGAATTTCTTTGGAGATTACGAGTGGTTTCATGGCCTTGCCACAGTCACTTAGGCTTAGTAGTAAAAACCTTTTTTTTAAGTTCCATAAAAGGATAGAATGGCCTGGAAATTGGTGAACATTTTACGTTAAATACATACACAACTTTAAATTCTAATTTTGCTTTTCTTTTTTTGTTTTCCACGGTGTTAACACGTAATCTCCTAAAAAAGCAGGGTGGTGGGTATTAACTAATTGAGGGTGTTAATCTGCAATATGGACATTTTTTTAAAATCTTATACTTTTTTTAAAACTATATGTCTTTTTAAATTTTTATTTTAAGCAATTTAGTTGTGTTTAACTTTCCCGTGAACATTAAATAAATAAGTTTAATATGATCTAACTTATTAAATACCTTATTTTTATAGGATAAATACACACATTGAAAGTGTTTATATTTTTGTAGATTAACACCACTTTTACTCCGAAAAAAAGCAGATTCTTCTTTTTCGGGCGATTACGCGTGAATACCCTGAAATACCTGGCGAAAAAGAGAAACAATGAAAAAATATTATAGAATTTAGAGTAGGGGATCAGTTTCGCATATAAATTAAATGTAAAATAATATTCCATTTTTGGGGTTTATGGCTGTAAACCATTTTATTGCATATAGTAATGCATTCTGTGGGTTACTTTTTTTTTTGGGGGGGGGGGGACCTTTATGGACGATTGCGTGTGGCTTTGCAACCTTACCAGTCAAACTTAGAATTAGTGTTAAAAAATATATTACTTAACTGCCCTAATCATGTAGACTGACCCTAAAAAGGAGACTCTCAATATTTAAAGGGGGTAATTTAGCTGAGACAGTTAATCTACAAATTTACATTTTTTTTTGTTGAAATAATAGAATTCTCTGAATAAGAAACATTTTTTTTTAATTAACGCCCGCCCCCTCTGAATTAATTAATACTTGGGAAGCAGGTAGGTTTTGCTAATATATATATATATATATATATATATATATATATATATATATATATATATATATATATATATATATATATACATATATATATATATATATATATATATACATATATATATATATATATATATATATATATATATATATATGCAAGTTTTATTGAATAGAAGTGAAAGCTCCTGTCTATTCTTTTTCTGCTCCCTTCTTTCCAACTGGCGAACAAGTAATCTAGTGTGTTGTCTTAGTGTGTACACAAACTCGCCATACTTGCAAGCACTTTCGATTTTCATGAGTCATCATCAGGAAAGTGATGATTCTACAAATTAAAATATAGTCAATTGATTATGAAAATAATATTTAAAGGTGTTTTTCCTTACACTTGTACAGAGCGCGCTTGATTGTAGGTTTATCCGCTCGAATAAATAGTGCTTCGAATATAGGGAGGCGAACACTACAGTTGGAAACAGCGAATAAGAGAGTTTGTTTTATGAAATTGTGTGCGCTCTTAAATGTGTGTGAATGCAGCTTTCTCTGCAGGTGAGGTAGCATTTAAGGCGGTGAGCCATAGTTGTCATAGTTATGCTAATACATGTATTATTTTACAGAAAACTCAGTTATTTAGAAGGTCAACTATGTGACTTGTATTAAAGCGTCTGAGGATATTCCGGTGATTTAAGGGGATTACTCTCGGAAGAAGACTTATAAAGTGTTTGCCTATTTCATACATATTGTGTCCTTTTAAAAAACTTATTGTTTTACGTCAGTGTGTACTTTTATAAAAAAAACGTGCTTCTTAAATGTCTTTTAACTCCTCCAGACATATCTAGATGAGGTTAATTAGTCAAAATCAAAATATATGCGTACGCGCAGTAGTCCAGATTACCTATCATTGTTAACAAATCCTCCCAGTTACACAATCTTAACCCAACTCTGCAAATAGGAGAAAAGATATAGACTCCTAACATATAACACCCTACCTGAGAGCAAATAACACCCTACCTGAGAGTTCATTATTCAAACTCCTCGGCCTAACCTTCACAGGTAACATGAATTGGAACAAATACATTGAAGACATTGTCAAGGCTGCCGAAAGAAGGTTGGCTCCCTCTACCGTGCTAGTAAACTCCTCACACCTGACATCATCCTGTATCTCTACAAAGCCATCATCCGCCCATGCATGGAGTATTGTTGTCACATCTGGGCTGGTGCATCATCAACTAGTCTCTCCCTCCTTGACAAGGTCCAAAACAGAGTCGCCAACCTAATAGGTCCCTCACTGTCAACCAAGCTCCAGTCCCTGTCCCATCGCCGCAATGTAGCATCCGTATGTTTGTTTTACAAATGCTTCAATGGATTATGCTTCGATGACTTGGCTACTCTGGTGCCACCCGCGACGTAAATTCACTAGACTAACTTTACAATCAACTAAATCTCATTCATTCACCGTGGAGGTCCCCAGATGCCGGAGAGCCTTCTACTCAAATAGCTTCTTTCCTCGCGCTGCTGGCCTCTGGAACTCCCTCCCTGCCCCCTGTTTCCCCGACAGTACTGACATGCAGAAACTTAAAACTAATGTAAACAAACATCTCGCTGCGCAGATCCCAATCTAGGCTGACCCCCCTAACCTTCTCCCTTTTTCTTTTTCTCAGTAGCCCCTTACAACTACAGTGTCGGCCTGCCTTGTTTGGGGTGAACCATGTTAAATATATATATATATATATATATATAAACTTCAATAAGTGAGGTTTGGAGAGTCGCCAGAGAAAGCGTGATGTTGAAAAACAAAAGTGCATATGTAATGCCGAGATAAAGCTAGCAGCAGAAGGAACAAAAAGATAAACAGTGCGAAATGAAATGAATAAAGAAGACTAAGATAGAAAACTGAGAGTCTACGTACGTTTATTTACCTCCTCTGCATTAGGTTAGAAACACTAGCTGAAGTGTATTTTGGCCTACAAAAACTGTCTGAACGGCCCCACCCCTAAGATTTTCCCCGACCCCCCAATCTCTCCAGCCCCACCCTAACCCCCAATTTTTTTTGACTCTTCCTCAACCCTGAGAAATATTTTAAGTTGAAAGAAAAAAAAATGTGGCCCGACCCCCTAAAATATTTGGCCCCACTCCACCAAAAAATGTTCACCCTCCACACCCACCCAACCCTCAAAATTGTTACTCTCGGCCAACCCTGAGAAATATTATCAGTAAAAAAAAAATAAAAATAAAAAAATTGGCCCGACCCCCTAAAAAGTTTGCCCCCCCCCCCCAACAAATTTTCTCCGACGTACGTGTATTTAACTCCTCTGCATTAGGTTAGAAAAAAAGTAATGTAGTGGGTTTAAAACGCCAGCGCACTAGCTGAAGTGCACTTTGGCCTACAAAAACTGTCTAAACGGTCCCGTTGGCATGTCCTCGTAGGGGCAACTCAGGCGATTAGCGATAAACTAGCCCCTTCCCATAGAGAAGGTAAATCCTGATGAAGTGCACCTCCTAGGTCTGAACAAAACCATGTCATAACCCAACAGAAATAAAGCCACTGTTTGACTGAGTGTCGAGGATGTAGCCTTGTCTGGGATGAACAACTAATTACACCTGTGCTAGAGTCTACTCATATGTCACTGTCTTTTTAGACTGTTTTTGTGTCAGGGAGAGCTGGAGAAACAGTCGATATTATAGATTCTTAATGCCTTCCATCACTTTTAAACAGTATTGTGTTTGTAGATAATTGAGGTTAAGGTTATCTGATTATTTTTTTGTTATTTCTATTATTATTATTGTTTGGTTTTATTTTTATGACCTTCTACTTTTTGTGTTTATAAATATGCTTACCCTTTTCTCTTATTTCTATTTCTTCTTCTTCTTCTTCTTCTTTTTCTCCTTCTTCTTCATTTTCTTCTTCTTCTTTTTCTTTTTCTTCTTCTTCTTCTTCTTCTTTTTCTCCTTCTTCTTCATTTTCTTCTTCTTCTTCTTCTTCTTCTTCTTCTCCTTCTTCTTCTTTTTCTTCTTCTTCTTTTTCTTCTTTTTCTTTTTCTTCTTCTTCTTCTTCTTCTTCTTCTTTTTCTCCTTCTTCTTCATTTTCTTCTTCTTCTTCTTCTCCTTCTTCTTCTTTTTCTTCTTCTTCTTTTTCTCCTTCTTCTTCTTTTTCTTCTTCTTCTACTCCTTCTTCTTCTTCTTCTTCTTCTCCTTCTTCTTCATTTTCTTCTTCTTCTTCTTCTTCTTCTACTCCTTCTTCTTCTTTTTCTTCTTTTTCTTCTTCATCTTCTTCTTCTTCTTCTCTTTCTTTTTCTTCTCCTTCTTCTCCATCGCCTTCTTCTCCTTCTTCTCCTTCGCCTTCTTCTTCTTCTGCTTCTTCTCATACTCTTTCTTCTTCTCCGTCTTCTTTTTCTTCTTCTCCGTCTTTATTTTCTTGTTCTTGTTTTTCTTTTCTTATTAGTATTCAATTTTTTGTTATTATTAGTCATACGTTTTCTATTTCTTTAATATTTTTCCTCTTTCCACTTTTGTGGGTCATTCCCCATTAAAATCCGCCCTTCGCGAACCCTTAAACCCCTTTTGCTCTTTTCCTCCCATTTTCCCGCCTTTCCATTTATTCAATTATGTTATCTTAACTGATCACTAGCTACCGCTTTAAAAAGATGAGATCTAATTTTTATTTTCTACCCCTGTTCATAATGTATTCCTTTTTCTCTCTCCACCTCTCTCTCGTCTCTCTCGTCTCTCTCGTCTCTCTCTCTCTTTCTCTCTCTATCTCTCTTTCTCTCTCTCTCTCTCTCTCTCTCTCTCTCTCTGTTCATTTCTCTTTATTACCCTGCTTTTGTTAAAGCTCAGTTTCGAACACTTACTCCACTTGCGCATATAGCTTTTTGAAACAGTCTCTACTAAACCATACAAAGATTGCATGGTTTTCTTTTTTTCTTTTTCCATCTTTCTCTTCCTCTCACCGCTCCGTCCTTTTTCTCTAAATGAAATAAATAAATAGATAAAGGAAAAGAAACGATTGGATGCTGTTTCTATTTAATTGTTTATCCTTTTACATAAAAGTCATTTTTTCCTTTAGCCGACTTACTCTCTTTCTTCTTTTTCTTCTTCTTCTTAGTAGTAGTAGTAATAGTAGTAATAGTACTAGTATTAGTGGTTATGCTCTCCTAGAGTTCGAGTGAAAACAAGTCTCCTCAGATGGCCAACACCCTAGACCTTTTTTGATCACGTTTTACAAATTATTTTGCGTTATCGCAACATCCGATTATGATTAGTTACTCGCTAACAACAGTAGATCTTCTTTAAAATTTGAGTTACAATAAGCGTCCCCAAGGTTCCAATACTTTTGACCCCTTCTAGTGAACGTTTGGTTGGTTCTCTCCCTCCTCGGTCTTTCCATTCTTCTTGAACTTCCACGACCATTTTGTATGGTATAAACCGAAGCTGATGTACATCACATTGTTTTTTTCATTTAGATGGGGGCAGCTTATGAGATGTATTGCAGTTTCAGTTCCTTTGGCTACATATGGTGTTCTTTTTATGTTTTAGTTGTATTTTTATTGCAACTTTCACGTGGCTTTATTATTATTATTATTATTATTATTATTATTATTATTATTATTATTATTATTATTATTATTATTATTATTATTATTATTAGCATTATTATTATTATTATTAGCATTATTAGCATTATTAGCATTATTAGCATTATTATGTATTCGCTATGAGTTCTCACACAGGTCATCATCAGTGATTGCTAACTGATAATAACCGGTGGTGTTCCTTGGAGTGGCAGAGATCTCCCCGGATGTCTATTACTCTGTAGCTTTTTCGATAACCGTTGTAAATGACTTTGCGTTATCGACAACGCCG
>OY744546.1:47232688-47247688 GCA_963556195.1 Sepiola atlantica
TCTCTTGTTCTTTCGTTCTGATGGTTGTTTATCTTTTTCTTAATACTGGTTCGCCCTCTTTCTTCTCAATTTCTCTATTTCTTTCTGTCTTCTTTTGTTATACTTTCTTATTCTTCTCCTTCTGCTTGGGTGTCTTCCTCTGTTTGTTCCTTTAAATGTTTTCTTTGTCGTCTAATTATTTTTCTTCTTTTTCCCCTCTTTCTTCGTTTTTGTTATTTGTTGCTCTGATACTGATTTTTGCTTCCTTTTCTTAACTTCTTTTTTCTTCATTTTTCTCTCTTTCTTTCTTCTTGTTATTTGTGCTCTGATACTGTTTTTTTCTTCTTTTCTTAACTTCTTTTTTCTTCTTTTTCCTCTATTTCTTTTTTCTTGTTATTTGTTGCTCTGATACTTATTTTTGCTTCCTTTTCTTTACTTATTTTTCTTCTTTTTCCTCTCTTTCCTCTTTCTTGTTATTTGTTGCTCTGAAACTTATTTTTGCTTCCTTTTCTTAACTTCTTTTTCTTCTTTTTCCTCTCTTTCTTTTTTCTTGTTATTTGTTGCTCTGATACTTATTTTTGCTTTCTTTTTCTTAACTTTTTTTTCTTCTATTTCCTCTCTTTCTTTTTTCTTGTTATTTCTTGCTCTGATACTTGTTTTTGCTTCCTTTTCTTTACTTATTTTTCTTCTTTTTCCTCTCTTTCCTCATTCTTGTTATATGTTGCTCGTATACTTATTTTTGCTTCCTTCTCTTAACTTCATTTTCTTCTTTTTTTATTTTTTTTTACTCATACTTTCCTTCTGCGTCTTCTGCTTTTATTTTCCTTGTTAAATTATTTTTATTTGTTCTACATCTTTCGTTTTCGACCAACGTGTTTCTTTTTGTTATCCCCCCTTTTATTCTTGTTCTTTCTTGTTCCGTTATTTTCTGTCGCTTCCTTCCTCTCCTTTTCCCTCATTTTTCATTTCTCTTCATGCATACTATTGTGTACATATAAGTATACTTGTAAATTACTCTTGATATTCTTTCAATTATTTCCCAGTTAAAACACTGTTTTTTTTATTATATAAACGCATTTCAGCGATGCAGATTCTGTTCATCGCCATTCGGTAATACCACACGCCGTAATAATGTAAGTAGAAATTGCTATCGATTGACTTTTGGGGGACAGGTATGAACCCATGTTAACTCTTACCCCAGTTATTAATGAACTTGTAATGCAAGCAAGCCTCTCAAGCATTAGTGGAGCACTTTCAAGTATATACTTCCATGGAATGTGCTCCGAAGAACTTGCTGCACTTGCGCCCCTATTAAAGTAAATATCCCCGGATAACCCGACAATCAGCAAAATTATACCCTTCACCGAAAAAGGTCTACATATGCCGGAAAGATTCCTACTTTAATGACTTTTTTCCTCGAAGTGCTGACATATAGAATCCTCTTCCACCTCACTGTTCCTCCAACTGTATTAACATACTGAAATTTAAATGTAATGTGAACAAACATCGTGTTTCACAACTCCCCACTGACGATGACCCTATACATTTGTTATCTAATTTACAGTAACAACAAATCTAGGCAAGCAAAAAGATCTTAGAGATAACATCATTATTTTCCGCTTATCTTAGTAATAATTTCGTCTCTTATTTCTACTTGCAAGGAAAGATGCAGAGAGTGGTTTAGTAAACCTTGCCTCACTATACCTTGTAATTCAAGGCAGTATGAGACAAACAACCAGCCATTATTATTGTTACACCGGCCGTTCTTACACAGGAGAAACTGCACCGGTTGTCACTATAAATAGTGCGAGTCACCGAAGACAAAGCCCAGTCTTGTAACTGTCTAGCCAAGAGCTAGTCAGTTTCTTATATTGTTAATACACTTGTTAAACCAACCCTCGACTTGACTTCCTTTATTTATTATTTACTGTGGGAGAACTTCACAACAATTATTATGAAAACATTATATGATTTGTTTGTCGGAAATGATTTAAATCACATTTAAAAAATACTACCAATGTGTCACCACTTACAAAGGCCAAAATTCACTCGAGGATAAGAGTCAATAGATTTTCAGTTGAATATTGAACACTAGTGTGAGGGGAGTTAAAACGACGATGGACAATATTTCCACGTCAATTATTTTGAATCTAAATTGAGATTATTCTAACTCATCATGTATTATTAAAAGCACGCATCGGAAATAATTATTGTGTGTGTGTCTCACGTTTATAATTATAATAATATAATTATAATTAGCTAAAACGGCTTTCACTATTGACGGATACGTAGATATACAATATAATTCTAAAACAGTTGTTGTTGTGTATTATATAAAGTATTCGGACTACTGTTGAATGTTATTGTTAATACAACGCAGCCGATGTAAACTCCGAGATTTGTTAGGTGCGTCTAGTTGAACGCAGGAATGTTGATGTCGCACATGACGTTTCTGTATGGAATTTCGAACTGAAGAATATATTTGATCTATCTTGTAAATTGTTTTCCTTCCTTCAGACATAAGGGAATAGAAGTACAAAGTGTTTTTCTTTTTTCTTTTTTCTTTTGTCTTCTTCGTCGTCCTCTTCTTGAAATTTGGGTACATACGTTTGCTGTCGACGAAAGTTATAACATTCTCAAGATTTACTCAGTGTAAAAGTTATGATAAAATCAGATTTTCTAAAACGCGTGTACACATGGATAATATTGTTGAGTGTTGAGAGTGTTGGAGTATGATGACAAAGTATTAATATTAAATTGTGTATTCTACGAAATTTAAAAAATATAAGCTCTTTTTAACATCAAGTGTAAACCATTGAGCTGAAGCGAATCTTCAGTATTTACTTATATCCGGGCGATTCGTTATGTTTTTATTTTATTTCATAAAATTGTTAGTTCTTAAAGCAACCTTTTCTTTATATGTATATGTATATCTATATTCATCTATTTATATATATATTATTATATATATATTATATATATATATATATATATATATATATATATATATATATATATATATATATATATATTATAAGCCCCCTTTACTAAAGGCTGGGCACTCTGTAAAAATAGCTTCATGCAAGATCAAAACACAGTTTGTTGATCACTTTCACTGCTCGTGTAAATTAGCCGCCGACTCGCTATTTACAAAGTTAAATTCCTCTTTAATTATTAGCTAATTCCCTATGGCCGAGGGATTAACGCTCTTGACTACGAATCAGTGGCGATTTGTGATCGGAGTTCGAGCACGCCGACCGTTCAGAATTAACTTCCTGCACTGAAGATTGCGTTAGCATGAAGCATCGATGTCTGTAGGTAATAATTAATTAATATTTATTCATAAACATTATTAAAAGCGACCTTTACTAAAGGCTGGGCACGCTGAGTGAGTTTAATAACAAGCAGTACAAATAGATTCATGCAAGACCATAGCACAGTTTGTTGATCACTTTTACTTCTCGTGTAAATTAGCCGCCGACTTGCTATTTACAAAGTTAAATTCCTCTTTAATTATTAGCTAATTCCCTATGGCCGAGGGGTTAACCCTCTTGACTATGGATCAGTGGCGATTTGTGATCGGAGTTCGAGCCTGCCGACCGTTGAAAATTAACTTCCTGCACTGAAGATTGCGTTAGCATTTAACATCGATGTCTGTAGGTAATAAATAATTGATATATATATATATATATATATATATATATATATATATATATATATATATATATATATAAGATAGATGGACGAAGAGTGATAAACATTCACGAATGTCCAAATTTATATCAAACTTCGATTGTTCAATGCAAGGTATATTTTGGCTTTTCTATTGCCAACTTATCTATCTGTATAATTCCTCTGATGATTTTCGATCGTTGAAAAGTAAAGAATAATAAACATAATTTTATTACAGAATATACCTTGCATTGAACAATCGAAGTTTTATATAAATTTGCACATTCGTGCATGTTTATCACTTTTCGTCCATCTATCTTTATAATTACTCTATTTCGTATATTGAACTTTTACCATTTCACTATAGGTTCTTTCTACTAAAAGTGTACTTTTAGTTTCATATTTATTCTATATATATATATATATATATATATATATATATATATATATATATATATATATATATTAACTAGTTCACCCCAAACAAGGCGAATTGTCACTGTCGACTTAAGGGGCTACTGAGAATTAGGGTGAAAGTAGTGAGGGTCATCCTAGATTGGAAGCTGTGCAGCGGGATGCTTGCTCGCATTACTTTTAAATTTCTGCGTGTCGGTACAGTCGGGGAAACAGGGAGCATCGACAGAGTTCCAAAGGTCGAATACATGAGGAAAGGATATATTGGAGTAGAAGGATATCCGTCATGTGGGAACCTCCACGGTGAATGGATAGGATTTAGCTGATTGTCGGGTTGAACGAGGGTATTTACGTTGAGGGGTCACCAGAGCAGCAAGTTCATCGGAGCACATTCCATTGTAGTACTTGTAAACGAAACAAAAGGATGCAACATTGCGACCGTGAGGCAAGAGCTGGAGGTTTGTTGATAGTGAAGAACCTATTAGAATAGCGTTGTTTGGTCTTGTCTAAGAGGGAGAGACTGCTGGATGGGGCACCAACTCAGATGTGACAACAATACTCCACGCATGGGCGGATGGTGGCTTTGTAGAGATATATGATACTAACAGGTATGAGACATTTTCAAGCTCGATATATATATATATATATATATATATATATATAATAAATATTTGTTATTGTTTATTATCTATGTACGTATACGTTTCGTCCTTTTTCAATCGGGACTCATCAGCGTAGAGATATGACTATTCACTACCGGTCATGCGATTCGAAACTCCGGACTAGAAGTATTTTTCAACTACAATCCGACGTCGCTAGGCCAATTGTAAACAGCGAATAAACTATGATAATTTTAAGACTTTAACGGCGGCTTGCCGTCAAGGCATTCTACTTCTATTACGGGAAGGAAAGATGTATAAAGCAAGTGACGTCATGCTGTGTTAATACTACCATTGTAGTGCTCTACTTTTTCGAGGAGCGACAACTGATAAATATATATATATATATAAATATATATATTTATATATATAAATATATATATATAAATATATATATATATATATAAATATATATATATATGTATATAAATATATATATATATATATATATAAATATATATATATATATATATATATATATTTATATATATATATATATATAAATATATATACTAAGATGCACTTAGAGTTGACACTTTACTGCAGTTTGGCGGTGTTTTCCGATCGTCAGACGTGTAACATAATGTTTATTATGTATCAAAAATAAATATCTCCTTACAGCGTAGCATACGCACATCTAAATAAATACATGATAACAAATGCTATGTCAAACGCACGCTTTACAGATCAACCAACAGTCATGCTGACGTATAAGGATGTGCGGACGAATCTAGAAAAAAAAAACGATTACAGAACAAGTAAAAAAACATGTCAATAAAATAATGGAATATCCGTTCGTAAAAGTGGATTAATTGAATTTGTTAGAAACAAAGAAAAAAATATAATATTCGCTTTACGAAATAATTCTTTAAAAAAATGAAACAAAAACAATAAAATCCATTCACGGAGCCGAAGGAAAAAAACAATAATGGCGCGAGGACGAATAAAGGGCTATAGTATAAAAAAAAATGGAAAATATTCTTGAAAATCAGAATCAAAAATAAAGATTAAAATTGATAGAGAATGTGTTTGTAGTTTTTGTTCCATACCCTGTATTTTAAAAGGTTAGCCCATTTTTTGCATATTTTCGGCGAGGTTGTATGACTTGCAGCTGGCTCTCCCTTTTCGTTTCCCCTGTTTCTCATTCTATATCCGATCTCTTCGTCACTCTGTCTCGCTCTATATATGCATTTCCTCCACCCACTCTCCTGATTAACTCTATGTTACTGTCTCACCCATCTTCTACCTTACTCCCCTTCCCCCCTTCTTTCTGTCCGACCCATTTTTCAATCGTCATTATATATATATATATATATATATATATATATATACATATATATATATATGCATATATATATACATATATATATATATATATATGTTTATGCAAACATTGTTAAAAATAAAATAATTCGTCTGTTTAAGTATACATTTTTTATTTTTTTCAATTTTTCTGATTCTATTTCTTGTATGAAAATAAAGAAAATTAATACATTTCCCATAGGTTGGATGAACATTTTACACTCTTCGTCGAATCATTCTCAGGTGTAAAGAGAAAATTTTCTTTGAAAACTCATGAGTTAAGGACTTTAAAGAACTTTGCCTGAACATTGAATTGTAATAAAATTTGATTCGTACCTCATTTTATTTTTTCACTTCATCTATTGCTATTAATGCTCTATCCAGTACATTGAGCTTTATTTTTATCCGGATGTTCACTAATTAAAGATATTAGTTGCCTCTTATATCTTTTGTTATATATATATATATATATATATATATATATATATATATATATATATATATATATAGCAATGTGGATAAACAAGTAAAATGCTGATGAGCATAAGGAGACAAACACATAATTTGAGCAGGACCAAGCTATTTTGGTCGAAATATTCGACCATATTCGTTTGATGATATTGCTTTATTGAAACAAAATAACATTTTATACAATGTGGGAAGAAACAAATACAGGGTGAAGGGAGAAACAGTAATGGGGGATTGTAGTAGATATGTGAGATGAGGTGAAGGAATAGGAGTGGGGAGAGTAGTTCGTGTGTGAGAGGACGTGAAGGAAAAGGAGTGGGATGAGTTGTGAGTAAGGAAGAAGGAGGAAAGAAGAATGTATGGTTTGTAGCAGTGTAAGAAAGTATGGCAGCACGTGGAGCACAAAATGGAGTAGAAATGTTGGATGGAATAAAATATGAGCACGTGGTGGAAGGGAAATGAAATAGTAGAAAAACATGGTGAACTAAAACTAAACATGAATGAATAATAAAAAAAATAAATGAAAATAAAACCATGTGGTGAGATAAATATATAAGAGTGGAACAAGGAGGAGTGGAAAGAGTAGAACGTCGAGAAGTAGGTATGGGAGATGAGGAGGGGGAGTGGGAGCAGTAGTGATTAAGAAGGAAGGAGATCCAAGTCATGTTGGTGGTAGAATGCTGTCACTTATTCTTATTCTACAACCAACATGACTTGTATCTCCTCTTTCCTCGCTCCATATTCTTCCCACTTGAGAGGAAAACTCATAACCAACTGACAGAAAACACAAATAGCAGGCACAACGTTTTACCCGGAAATGTAAACACAGGTACACCGCAAAAACACACGTTCTGTACAAATGCCTCTCTCAACAGAATAAAGTCTAACGAAATAATAATATTAAATTATTAAATGTTCTACTTTATATAGAACTTCAAAATGACTATTTGAAATAACTCGATATTTTGTCAGACATCTTCTCATATCACTGATTGTGCAAAACGAATTATTTATTTAAACCGACACGTCTCTTCTTTTGATGTCCCGCGCGTTTAACATAGACAAATTACCAGTGTTGGTGCTCGTTATATGTTGGGCAGTGTAAACATTATTTCGTTCTCACAGATAAATGGCGGAAAACACAAGAAAAATCAGTGCTTCTGTATTATTGGAGACATATGACATTTTCATCTTTAATTTAAAAGAATATGTTTAAAGGGGAGATAATAGTAAGAAAATAGATTTTAAAAGGGTACTCATGCTGTTTAGGGACCGGGTTAAAAAATTCCGTCATAATTTAGAAAGCCATTCTTAACATTGGGAAGGGTTAGGGTGTATTAACAATTCTGTGAAATCGTTATGTTTAAATACAGAGTAGTGTATCAACTCATACTTTCACATGTTAAGAATGGCTTTCTAAATTGTAACGTTTTCATTTCAGCACGGCCCGAAAACTGCATAAGTACCGTTTTGGAAATGTATGTTCTTACTAATTCTCTGGATTTTCCTAATAGATTGTAGTTACAAAAAAACACATCTTGAATTATTTCCTTAGTCAACAGACTCTTCAAAACTAAAAATGAAAATTTCCTCTGTCCCCCAAAGTACGGAACCACCAAAAGTTGTTTTGCGGGGCCGTCACCCGCACGTTCATTACGTAGACGATGCTAAGGAGTTCGCAAAACCATCTCCTTTCAACTGCTCGCCCTTGTTCTTCATCTGTCAAGCTGAATGACGCACAGAAATGGGAAAATGTTGATCACCCGCACGTGAAGCATCTTAATTTTTGTACTTCCGATTTTTGTTTCTCTAAGAAATAACTTCAGTTTTGCTAATTTTGTTGATGTTGTTCGTTTTGCTATTTTTAGCTAATCGGACTTTGAAAGCCTATGGAGATCGTCCCTCAACATTGTATGGTTTGCAAAGAGTACGTTAACCGTAGCTTGTTCTTACCCCGGATAGCAAGAGCCGTAAGTCTTAACACTTGCATACGAAGCCGGGAAAGTTTTAGTAAGAACATACAAAGGAAACAACATGTTTATTCCCTTTCCATCGACTTGCAGTTATGCACCTGTCACATTCTTTGTGGTCAAACTCAGAGGCAGATATGTTTAGAAGACGATAGATACTGATATTGATTCCTCCTGTATTTCCAACATGATACATATCCAAGATACATGATACATACACAAGACACACATCCATGATACATATCCATGATACATATACATATCCATGATACACATCCATGATACATTGTAGACTGTTATCTCTTACAATACCACTTTGCAACTCAGCAAGACACGTAATTGAAATGTTAGATTTTGAATGTGTAGTGTGCTGCTATTCCTGGTGTTGAGGGTGTCTGACTTCTGCAGTAAGACCACGAAAATCATGCATGAGCATCGAGTCGTCTTCGTTAGACGGTGTTATACGTTACAACGACAAAATTGCAAATGTTTACCCTCGAAACCTGAAGCAGCAAAACCCAGTGGCTGTATACAAAATCGGGAAAAGTTTGATCCAGAACACACAACGGACTTGCGACTGTATATGTCCAGAAGCGACGTTGCTATCTTTACTCCATGGATTTACTGTTCCTTGCCTGACACGTCCTCGCTTGTCATATGCAGATGAATGCGTCAGATCAGTCTTTATGTTCATTTGCCATCAAGATGTTAAACAGTGAATTGACATGAGGCAGATCTGACAGCATTTGATTGATATACTGAACCAACTTTCCTCATCGGTTCCGTGTTGACAGCACTTTACTCGTCTAGATGATCTACACTTTCCTGTATGTATTCATCGAAACCCGTAATTCATTGTACTAAACCTGGCAAAGGTTTTTTTTAAATCAATACACACCCGTTGTTTTATTGATGCTATGTGCATTTCTTACATAGAAGATTCGCTTTTGAAATGTGTTTCGTGCTGAGAAACGTTGTCTGAACTTCAGCTTTTGTTCACAGTCGGTCCAGGACGGTTGCCACCATCACTTAACTTGTATAATGATTCGATAGTTTAGACATAGCTGTAAGTTGCATTTTAAACTTAGTTATAATATTTATCCACAAGTGGAACCATGTAAATTCCACAGTTGCTTATTTAATCTGTTATATATACTGCATTGCTTATTTGTAAGTCCGGCAAGAACGCATACCTTATTATAGTATTGCTCTACCATTGTTCGAAGTTATTTCGTTAAATTAGTTTTAGAATATATCTAGCTATGCGGGTCTATGTCTTAAACTCAAACAGGAGTTTGTGACATGTATTCATTCTACGTACGTTTGGCGCGAACGCAGACACCAATATATGAGTGTACAATCTTTGGGCAGAAAAGTTACAACACATTGTTGTTAGCCGTAAGGCCAAGAATAGTGTATTTTAATCAGAGTTTCACCTTCAACATAATATATAAATCGAATGAAATATAAAAATTACTTTTTTTGTCATTACATCTTTGGCGATTCTATCATTTCAAAAGTGTTGGCTGTGACACCTACGTATGAACATACCATTGACTCAGCGTATTATTATATAAATTATTTTGCAGGAATATATTTATAGATTTTACATGTATATATTATTTTAGAGATGATTTAATAGGTATTATTAACTGGATAAACGTACAGTTCATATAGGAAGTAGATAGGTGGTCAGTCCGTTTGATCTTGTGACGGGGAATTTAGAAATGCGGTTCGTTTATAGTTCGAAATTGCTTGTTTATATTGAATATTTAAATAAATTAACTAAAATTAAATATTCAGCGTTATCTTGAATACATCAGGTTTACAAGGCCCCGAAGTCATCGATAAAACATGTAAATAAAAGCGTGTTTAAATACTTTAACGCAAATAAAGATTAGGCAGCTAAGTAGAAAAGGTACATTTTCTTGCTTTTTGTAACAGTTATTTGTTTACTATTTATTTCTTTACACCCTTTTTATCTGGTAGAAATAGTACACAACCGCCGATAAGTCTACTGCAACCTCCAGAGAATTACGGTAGTTTAGACCGACCCGGAACGTAAAGCCTTTCTATAGAAAACAGATATCCAGATCTGTAAATTGTATCCCACAAAGCAGATCGAAGAAATTGAAAACAGAAAATTAAATTAAATAATATAATGAAGTTTAAGATGTCAGTAGTCTTTCGTCCCTGATATCAAATGAAAAGGATCTTCCAGAAAGAAACATTGTCACTGCTTATACCTTAGACAGAAGGCGGGTGATATCCATAATGACTAGTGAGGTAATGGGCTGCAAAAAACTACTACTAAACAATTTCCACATTAAAGACGCATTTACATGAGTTAGTGCCCCCCCCCACTCTCTACGATCTTGAACCAATGTGTTTGCTTGGTTTATGTTTATGTTCACTAATTCACAGACGTTGTCTATCCATACTTTCTTTTGTCTACCTTTTAACCAGTGTTCTTGTATTATGCTTTCAAAGCATCGTTTGCATAGCCTTACACTGGAACGCTTAACGTAACCACACAATATCAATACTTTACATTTGATCACAGAGGATATTGATGGGATACCACTTAGTGTTCGTAACTCTGCGATACTGATGTGATCAGATAGTTTATGATCACTAATGAAATGCATGGTGTGGCTTCGGAATTTTTCTACCTTCTGACGTAATTCTACAGTCCAGTTGACACATTCAATTCTCATAAGACTACAGGAAGGGCAAATGCGTTATAGATTTTAACATTTAGGTAAAGTTATTCTTCGAAAGCATTTAAATCTACTTCGCTATTCGTTGACACCAGACTGCAGCAGTATCGTAGCGGAAGTGATGGGGTGTGTGTGTAAGAGAGAGAAAGAGATGGCGTGTGTGTGTTATGACGTATGTGTGTTTTGAGATACGGGCACTTTAAATGTGCTTACAGCGATCTGGGACAATATCGGTAAACACTATAGTTACATTGTAATAGGTCGTACAATACAAAGGTAAATCGACTGTTGCCCGCCATGTAAAAAATAAATAAAAAGCGTTGTAAAAAAGAATACAATGGCTGAAAGAAAAGGGCGGGATTGGTAATTGAAACGCTATTAAATATTGAATTGTTTGATCGCCTTCTCTCTTTCACCAACCCACGTTTCTCTTTTAACTCTTTTTCATCTCTCAATCTATATACATGTACATATCGCATGCTCTTTTTCTTCCACTGCCCCCTCTCTAACACAGACACACACACGCATGCATCGTTGATCGTTTTTCAATATGGTCGGACTGAAAAAACGGAAATGCGTCAACGACTGATTAGTTCAAATTATTTTATTATTTACCCGCCCTTTATTCTTCGCGCTTAAGCTGCATTCTTTCAGATATATATATATATATATATATATATATATATATATATATATATATATATATATATATATATATATATATATATATATTTAGTTTCTGCAGAGGTAAATCCGTTGAAACTCCAATGTTTATAACTAGTGTTCAACAACAAGTAGATCTTTGTCTTCTTTGTTGTGAAGAGGTGGACTCTCTGTGAAATTTACAACCAAAACATGTATGCACATATGTAACTAATGATGTTTATATAAGTAAAAAATATATACTATATATATATATATATATATATATATATATATATATATATATATACATATATATACAGAAATAAAGGGAGAGATAAAAAGAATGGGGACGAGATGGGTTTTAAATTACTAGGGATATATTAGCTGATGAGTATACAGATTGAGATCAAAATCGTTCTCTCTATTTATATATATATATATATATATGATTGTTTTTATTCTAACGTATATGTACAAAAATAATGTATTAAAAAAAGAAAGATATCCCTCAGTGAAGATGATTGTTGGACCCCACGCGGATTTTTGTATAAAACAGAATTGTTGAACGACGCGTAACCAACGAGCGTCGATTACAACAACAAAAATAACAAAAATAATGTGTTTAAAAATAGAGGGAGACCCTTTAATCAAGATGATCTTAATTGCCACGCGGATTTGTGTATAAAACCAATTTATGTGGCGGCTTGTTGTTTATAGTGGATCTCTCACTATTGAAATTGTTGCAGCTGGTAAGTTATTTAATTTAATTGCAAAGCGTCTTCGTTTTTTTTTACGAAAACAAATTTTAAAATGTGTAATAATA
This sequence comes from Sepiola atlantica, assembly GCA_963556195.1. NCBI lineage: Eukaryota > Metazoa > Mollusca > Cephalopoda > Sepiida > Sepiolidae > Sepiola > Sepiola atlantica. The sequence continues at coordinate 47,245,341 of OY744546.1, forward strand.
GTTGTTAATAATCATAGTTATTAATGGTGATGATGATAATGATAATAATAACAATTATGCTAGCCGCGGAGCAACTGACATAGAGGGTAAGAATCTCCAGCAAGCAATAGCACACGCAAAATCTATAAGGATAGTAAAAACCTGATGGAATGCAAAGGCAGTTGTTAATGCCAAGTTGGCATCTGGGATGGTTTAACTGCATTGCATGCCCATTATTGGGTCGCCATCTTCGGATAGCAACTCTCCAATAGATGATATCTTGATAAAATACTAGGGAAGAAAACATTTCACAAGCCGTTCCTCATATTATTTCAATATGAGTGTTCAAAATTATCAAACCGAAAACGACCTATGTGGGTCTAGAATGTCAAGTACAAGGATCACGTTTGGCGGGGGAACGAACGAGGCTTATAAAGTCGTCATCCAGCGAACCCCTCGATACACAAACACTAAAACGTGAACTAATTAGACTAAAACCTTAAACAGAATTGCAATAAAATGTTACTTGAAGAGTGATCCTTTTCAAAAGACGATTTAGACAGCGAATGCACCAAAGCTGGAATGAGCTAGGCCTATTTGAACTATCAGAACAAAAACTTGCAGGACAAGCCCGGGTGATTAAAACTAATGAATGATTATCTGCTATTGAAAGTCAATAACTAAAAAGATAGATAAACTTGGTGCAGTTGAAGAAAAGTCTATGGTGGAAACAACAACACACTTTTTGTCATCAGTTTGATCCCAATGAAACTTATCTTACGTAATCTGAAGGCAGGATATGGACCTGAGAAAAGACTTCCTACAGTCAACCACTTACTCTTCATTGATGACCTTCAGGCTTTTGGAAAGACTGCAACCCAACTTGATACCCTAATGAGCACGGTTAAAGTATTTAGTGATAGAATACGAAGGGAATTTTGAATCACTAAATGTGTCATTCCTATTATGAAAAAGGGGTAAACTTGCCCATTGAGATGGTTTGGAACTCCCAACAACAGATCTGATAAAGAATGTAGACAGTGAGAGGAGCTACACATTGTTGGGAATATTTGAGGCGTATAATATTAAAAACAAGGGAATTAAAAACCAAGTAACAACTGGGTACAACAGAAGAGTAAGGAATACTCTTTAATCACACCTCCACAGTCGAAATACAATCAATGCTATCAATACTAGACAGTAGCTATCATTCGATATACTGCCGATATACTTGACTGAAATGTAAATGAAATAAATGTGTGGATACGAAAACACGAAAAATGCTTACAATTTATGGAGCTTTTGCAAGGAAAGGAGATGTAGATTGGTTCTATCTAGAAAGGAAAGTGGTCGAAGTTTACATTGTGTTGAAGATGTTGTGAATATAGACGAAAGTTGTCTATATAAATATATTTCTAAATAGTAATGAGATCCTTCTTCGTGAAGTGAAAAGAGAGGAAATACTAAGAACTGGGGTGAAAATTATCAAAGGTTACAAGAGAGATGGTTAAACTTATTTGGAAATAAATTACTTTTAGAGATAATGAAAGCCGCAATTGGTTGGTCAGGGGTGATCTCAAAAGATCGACTGAGAGCACCTTAATGGCAGCCAAAAAAAAACAAATCGCCTGCACTAGGTCCATCAAACATTAAATTGCCAAGACTGCAGAATAACCGATATGCCGATTGTGTAATGAAAGGGACGACACCTGTGCACATATTGTATCTGAATGCCCAATGATAAAACTACACTAGTATAAAGAATGGAGACACGACGAAGTCGCTCAGGTACTACACTAGAATATATGCAAACTTTACGAATTGGACTACAGTGAGAAGTGGTACAGGACAAACGACAATGTCAAACTAATTTGGGGCATGCGCATACAGACATATAAGGTTCTTGAACATTCAAACCCCGACGTAATCTTTCCAAACAAACACAAGAAAACTCGCTTAATCATTGATATAGCCTGTTCCTTTCGATACCAGAGTGCAGTAGAAAAACACGATAAAAAAATATTAACATGTAAAATGGGAATTAGTTAGAATATGAAAATGTGAAGAAGTAAAGGTGATCTTCGTTGTAATTGGAGAGATTGGAACAAGAACGAAAGCCACCATACATGGCTTAAACAAATTGACGAGACAATTTATTTTCCAATTCTGCAAAAGGCTTGCCTGTTTTGAACAGCAAAAGTGATTAGGTACAGCTTGAATATCTAAGGTCAAGAGAATTGACTTGATGTTAAAAAAATCCAACTAAAACATCTTACTTAAAGGAAAGACAACAATGAAATAATAATAATAATAATAATAATAATAATAATAATAATAATAATAATAATAATAATAATAATAATACAACC
>OY744546.1:47257688-47275188 GCA_963556195.1 Sepiola atlantica
TTATTATTAAAATATATCAGCTTATTATGAATGTAACGTGTTAATTATACGTGGACATATGATTTTATATTGAATATGTTTGAAAGATAATTCAATTTGGTGTGTGAATATTAAATGTGCAAAGTTCAATATGTACTTTAATATCGACATAAAAATAGTATTTGGATATTAAAGTAAGTATCTATGAAAGTTTATTTTTGTTTGTTACGACATCTTGTTAAAAAACAAATAATCATATAGAATTATGTTGTATTGAAAGTTATTAGCACCTACACCAAGCAGCCGAAGATATTACCAACGGTGATTCGAATTGAATATATTACGTGAAAGATGAAGATGTTGTACTCTGTGCAGTTAGTTAATCAAACTCCCGTGCTGAAATTAGTAAACAAAAAGAACACTGCTGATCTGATTAAATATAAAATCGACAACTTTTGAGTGGCAGAATTCACTTTGCTTGTGAATATAAGCAATAATCGAGAGCGATTAAAGTTCATTTAGCAATCGCGAAAATGGTTACATAGACTTGAATGTCAAGATAGAATACGATGAGAAAGAAAAGAGGTTGGACTATTTTAAAAGTCTAAATGAAGAATAATGATAATAACCAGAACTATCGAGCAAAATAAATGTATAAATAAAAGTACAAGGTGAATAATAGCGACAAAGAAAGATATTTACTCGTTCGTTATAAAAGTAAAATGGTTTCGCCAATGCGGTAAAATAACGTGTTTTACGTAATACTTAGTAGTGATGTAGTGAACATATGTTAGATGCATTGTTCGTATCTGATACCATTTGCATGTTCTCAAATGTGTAACCAATAAATGTGTTTTGGAGTGAATCTTATATATATTTGATGAAACAATGATTAAAGTTTCTATTATTCCGGACCTTTAAATATTTAGCAGTAATTCCACCAATTTTACAATTTACTGTCTTAATATTTAAACCATGTTTAAATATAAATGAATTGGTCTGAGATTTTCTGTCTCTTGGCATTTATCTTTGTGCATCCCATATTCCACGTTCCGGTTCTCAACATTGCATTGCTTCTGCCTCGGAATTCTCACTTACTTGTTTACTAGCAATGCTTCAAGCTAACTACCATTTCTCTCTCTCTCTCTCTCTCTCTCTCTCTCTCTATATATATATATATATATATATATATATATATTTAAATATACATATATATATATATATATATATATATATATATATATATGTGTGTGTGTGTGTGTGTGTGTGTGTGTGTGTGTGTGTGTGTGTGTATCGAGGTAAGCTCTGTAACCACTGGATAACAATTCTGAGAATCTTTATACTGTTTATATAATTGTGCTCAATAATTAATATGGCTATGTCCTATTCATACTGACTGACATTGCTTGTCTATAGATAAAAAAAATGGGTCAGACGCACCTTAGTAACCGCGCCGTTCTCAGACTGACAGTCTGTTCGTTAAACCTGCATATCGTGTAAGCAAATTATTATCCGTAAGTGTCGCTTGACGAAAGTCAACATATTTTTGTGATATACTCACTGTTAAACTTTCACATATTTGAATTTCCAACGTCGCCAAATCGAAGTTATATCAGTTAACATGGGATTTCGGTGTTGCCAGATTTTAATAGGTTAGGCATTGCAACGTTGATACGAGGACATTTTCTGTGATAAGAAATCATATGATGGTCTAAACAGTCCTTGCACAAAAATAATACACATCTTTTGAACGGCAAATACGTGTACATATAGCATTTACACAGCGATACGTAATTCGCGAGTATGGTAAAATAATATTATTTGAGTAAGGTTACATTTAAAATATATTTTTTAACAAGTTTGTTGAAAAATATGTTGCGGGTGGGATGTACACAACCACACTAACAAACAGACAACCTCTACCGGAAAGGTAATCGTAGATTAATGTGGAATACTCTTGTTTAAAATAAATAAGAGTTTTTAGTATTTTCTTATATAAAATTTGAATCCTTAAAATACGAATACCATCACTTCATTTCGAGTTCGTTGCACACAGTTTTTTTCTCCTGGTGACCTAATAATCATTCTAATATATGATATTTTCAATATATAATTATATGCTTATATAATCACACACACACACACACACACACACACACACACACACACATATATATATATATATATATATATATATATATGCCATGAAAAATGCCAGTATACTGAAATCATATGCCCTTAATAGGGTTCAGATGAAAATTCATATACACTAAATGTACAATAGCAAGGAAATTCCCAAGTGTTTACACTTTTATTGTCATTAAGGGTATGCGAGCACAACAGGGCTATTTTACTTGTAGGAACTTTTCTTCAGCGCACCTCACACACTTCATCCACTCATGCATAGATATTTATACTGTAGTGATGTGATAATGAAATGGTTTGGTTGATATGTAGTCATACTCTTAACGACAATAAAAGTGTAAAAATTTGGGAAGTTCCTTGCTGTTGTACATTTAGTGTATATGAATTTTCATCTGAACCCTATTAAGGGCATATGATTTCAGTACACTGGCATTTTTCATGGAATGTCACTACTTTTTTAAAGGCTATGCCTAAAGACAATGGTAATTTTTAAGGTTGGGGGAATTTTGTGGAAAACTAAGGTATATGGTAAACTGAAATTAAAATGCCATCAACTAGACCCTAAAACCTCTATCTGTTAAAAATCAGTTGTATCCATCAAATAGTTGATGAGATATAGGGTTGACCACACGTATGTACGTACACACGGATAACACAAAATCACTCCTGATTTTTCTGGATCTCTGGGTTGCCTTGACTAATGATGCTGAAATTCTACATACTTATAGAACCTATCAAATGAAAATTTTGTGCAAAGTTTTAACTAATTTGGTTTATTGGTTTTTGAGTTATGACTGATCAAAGAAATGAGATGTCTAGTATAGGTCGTTTTTGAAGTCTATTAAGGGATAGAGCGCTATCGCGCCTCCCTTGATGTATGTGTGTGTGTGTGTGTGTGTGTGATTATATAAGTATATATTACAACGATAGATACATATATATTCAAGCAAACATTGTTAAAAATGACAAAATTCTTTTGCGTAATTATACTGTTTTTTATTTTCATCAACTTTTCTAATGATCTTCTTGTGCTAAAATCAAAAAAAAGATATAATGTATATTCCGTATGTATCACGCACATTTTCGATTCATTTTCGAATCATCATCAGGTAAAAAATAAAATGAACCAACAAGCTGGAGAAAGACAATTATTATCAAAAGTCAGCCGAAAAACAGGCACTTGAACTCAGACGCCAAAAATCTTTCTCACACTCTTCCAGGAATAACGTTAACAATTTAAATTCGGCACCGCCAGAATTCGCGTCACAGGATAATATTGTATCACGTTATCCATTTTTAAAAGTTGTTACTAGTGTTAGCACGTTATATTATTAATTGGGGGGTTGCTGGGTTTGAATAAATATAGCTTTGAGTGTTTGTAACTTTTTGAAAATTGGGTTCGGAACGTATTTTATAAGTGTCATGTAGTTAAATTTGTCTTATTTAGTTTTTGTAGATGTTTGTTAATTTACTAACATCTACAAAAACATAATTGCCCCCCCCTCTAATCTAAGCTGGAGTAAACAAGATGCATGGTGAGGCGGCGGAATAGAGTTGTGGTTGGGAAACCAATGTAGCTATTAGCTTTATTATTATTATGGAAGTTACTTTCCTCCAAAAGGCATATTTGAAATAGTTCATCGTCTAAAGGAACACACCTGTGCAGTTCCAGAATAAATACTATTTATAAGTTTAAATACTTATAAATAGTATTTATTCTAGAACTACACAGGTGTGTTCCTTTAGACGATGAACTATTTCAAATATGCATTCTCGGCTTCTTTTTTAAAATTTTCTTTTTTTCTCCAGCTTTTTGTTTATTTGTTTTTGTCACCTAGAGTTGATTCGACAAATACTCAAAAGTACTAGTGATACGTATGGAATATCCATTATTCTTTTTAATTTGACACAAAAACATTATTAGGAAAATTGAAAAAATAACAAGCCGCGCATGCGTGGTTCTCTTCTGTATGTGACTCGATGTGGCGAGTGTAAAATGCAATAAATCTGGGCAATTTGGGGCATTTTTGCCCCCCATTGTACCCCCTGGGGGCGCGAACCAGTATTATCTGAAGTCAAGGATGCTCATTTTATATCCAGAACAATTGCCTCTACATTTTGGTCAAGTTTCAGAAAAATTGAATGGATGGATCAAACGTTATGGGAGGAAAGGATCATGTTTTGCCATTTTGGGGTTTTTTGACCCCCTGGGGGCGGGAACCAGATTATTTCCAAGGTCAGCGATACATATTTTCTATTAGGAACAATTGCCTCCACATTTTGGCAAAGTTTAAGAGAAATTGAATGGATGGATGAAAAGTTATGGGGCAAAAAATGTCATTTCTTGCCATTTCGAGGCCTTTTGACCCCCTGGGGGGCTAACCAGATTTTTTTCAAAAATCGGAGAATTTCACTTTCTAACCTGACCAAAGTTACAACTTCATGCAAAAGTTCAGAGAAATTCAATAGATGGTTGCGGAGAAAAATCCGGACGGACGGACGGAAATGCCTCAAAACATAGGTCTCCTGATTTTATAAATCGGGGGACCAAAAAAGGAATAATAAAACTAAAGAATCATTAAAGAAATAATAGTTTGCTTTAACCAGCTTTTCTCGTAAACAAACGAACATCTATTGATCTTTCTACATAACGATTGAAAATAACTTCGAAACAGCACATATATATTATACTGTTTAATAAAAAATATAATTAGCTTATTCTAACCAACATCATATTCTTTTAAACAGAATAGGATATGTTTGAATTCTAATAAAATTATTAATCCCCAATGATATATAACACCGCCCCACCATACATGACATTTTACTGCAGAGATAAAACAGACTGTCTATCATGATAGACTCAAATACTGCATGCACGTCAAAGTAGTATACCATTGTATAAAATATATGTATCTAATGTATCTCTTCTCGCCCCTACATCATACTATGGATTCTTCTAATGTATCCCTTCTCGTCCCTACATCATAATATGTATGCATCTAATGTATCCCTTTTCGCCCCTACATCCTTATATATATGAATCCAATGTATTTCTTCTCGTCCCTACATCCTAACATGTATGCATCCAATTTATCCCTTCTCGTCCCTACATCCTTATTTGTGTGCATCCAATACATCTCTTCTATTCCTTACATCATAATATGTATGCATCTAGTGTATCTCTTCACGCCCCTACATCCTAATATTTATGCATCCTTCTCTTCCTGGGCTGATATGTATGAATCCAATGTATCTCTTCTCGTCTCTACATCGTAATATGTATGTATGAAATGAATCTGTTCTCGTCCCTACAGTCGAATTTCAAAGAAAATTAAAATTAAATATATTCCGTAAAACATTGTGAAAAAAAAAATGGCAAGCAGGTCGAAAAATAAATATTGTCGATCGAACAATCGCTAACTATTATTAACTACAACGATGAACTTTTAAATAAAAAAGATGAGATTCTCTTAAAGTGCATGCATGGGATATAGTCTAGATATGAACAATACAAAGATCCATAAGTGAACTGCTTGTTTAAGAGATAGTGAAATAAATAAGAAAGGGTTATCAGTAATGTAATCTGGCGGTTTCTAATCAGATTACGCTAAGAATTATTTTAACATATTTTAATCCGGAAATTCACGTGTTTGACAGAGTAAAAGTGACGGTAACAAATACACTGATAATATATCTTACAATCTGAAAACTCACGTAAAAATTGAACACGTAAGAAAAAAAGTATATTTTCGTGCGCTTGGTAACAGTTATATGTTGTATATTTGTTTTTCACTCCTTTTTTCTAGTTAATTATACTGCACACGCGAATGAACTAATTATTGAAGATATTTGCAGTTGAAGCTGAGAGACAAACAATGCTATCACTAAAGTGTCCTTACTTATGGGGCGTTTTATGAAAGGTATTTGTCGACAATGGTTTTAGAGACTACTTTGTTGAAATCTGCCAAGAAGAAGTCTCGCAGTAATGTGTTCCATAAACAAAACAAGGTGTATATATATATATATATATATATATATATATATATATATATATATATATATATATATATATATATAGAATGCATGTATTAAAGCAGTTAAACGAATATATGAGAGGGAAACTGACATTGACTCTCAACATGTACATGTGCTCTCATCAATATAGAAGATAGTGACTTTGTAATATCACAAGACACAGATACATATACGTATAAATGCCTGCACAATATATCTATATATGTGTATATCAATGTATATAGATATATATGTGTATATATATTTATATATATATATATATATATATATATATATATATATATATATATATATATATATATATATATATATATATAACCATATATATGAATAGGTATATATGTGTACGTGATAGCGGATCTGTATGTGACAAACTAGAGACAAAAATCAATAACATTTGGAAGATTTGGACACAGAAATTGAAAGAAAGATTCCGGAGAAAAAAATGTGACTTTATTCTTATATTTGTTTACATTATTTTATCGTTTTTCAATACACACACACACACCCACACATATATATATATATATGAATGTAATACTCTATATGTAAATATATATATATACAAATATATACGTAAGCGTATATATATACAGATTTATATATGTTTATATATGTGTACATATATCTACATGTAGTAATCTATATACATGTATATAGATATATGAAAGTATATATATATATATATATATATACAAATATATATATATATGCATATATATATATATATATATATATATATATATATGCATATATATATATATATATATATATATATATGCATATATATATATATATATATATATGCATATATATATATATATATATATATATATGCATATATATATATATATACATATATATATGCATATATATATATATATATATATATATATATATATATATATGCATATATATATATATATATATGCATATATATATATATATATATATATATATATGCATATATATATATATATATATATATATATATATATATGCATATATATATATATATATATATATATATATGCATATATATATATATATATATATGTGTGTGTGTGTGTGTGTGTGTGTGTGTGTGTGGGTGGGTGGGTGTATATTAATTTCATTCTTTTTTTCTCTAAACGTTTCAGTCTTTTTTCTCAACGTTTCAGTCTTTTTCACTGATTTCATTTCTGTCCGTGTATTTATTATCATGATTACCATTTGTGTTTTTTTTGCTTCTCATTTTTAACGCCATTCGTCCATCTTTCTTCGATGTTTTATTTCAATTTATTTAATTCTCTTTCTGCTTTTTTGTTCATTTTCTTCTATGTCTCCAATCTACAAAAAATCGCGTGAGTGGAGTCCATTCGATTTGCAATTTCTATATGAAGGATAATAAGAATATTTACCAGGGCGCAAGAGACGCCCTGAGAGCTAAAGAAAAAGAAATACGAACGTATATATAAGTATAATATATAAAATGAGATAAAAAAAATAAATAAAACATAAAATAAAAATATACAAATGAGTGAAACAAAAGTTAAAAAAATACACTCAAATGGCCGGCGGAGAACCGAGTACGAGGAATAACTAAATACATAAAATTAAATAATAGTGGACACACACGTGCGCGTACACACATATATATATATATATATATATATATATATATATATATATATATATATATATATATATTTATATATATATATATATTTATATATATATATATTTATATATATATATATTTATATATATATATATTTATATATATATATATATTTATATATATATATATTTATATATATATATATATATTTATATATATATATATATATATTTATATATATATATATATATTTATATTTATATATATATTTATATATATATATATTTATATATATATATATATATATTTATATATATATATATATTTATATATATATATATATATATATATATATATATGATAATTTTATTTACACAGACATGTACAAAATCTGCGACACTGGCATGTCGATGTCATCGATCAACAGTTACTATAAACTGAGATCTCATCAGGCAGAGTTAGAATCCGATCTTAACCTCAGATTCTAGATTTTAGATTTTTGTTTTCTGTTTTTTGTTTCTTAGATTTTTTAATTTTTCATTTTAATTTTTTAACGGCTTTAATTTTTGAAATGTTAAATTTCTTTCCTTCTTCTTCTATTTCTCTATCCCTCCACTTCATTCTCTCCAAATATGATCTGAGGTTAAGATCGGATTCTAACTCTGCCTGAGGAGATCTCAGTTTATAGTAACTGTTGATCGATAACATCGACATGCCAGTGTCGCAGATTTTGTACATGTCTGTGTAAATAGAATTATCATATATAAAGCTCTATTTTGATATTGAGCACTTTTTATAAACCCGGTTAAAATTCTCTGGATTACCATCCTGTGGATATTTTTCACCTGGATTATTACCATTATTATTATATATATATATATATATATAATATATATATATATATATATATATATATATATATTAACTATAGGGAATTGTATGAAAATTAACTTTATAGACAGCCCATATTTTCGTGCCATATATATATGTATGTATGTATACTTACCTGGCACATGCTAGGAAGTAAGTGTAGTATCTGTTCCGATGGATACTGCACCCTATAGACGGATGTCGTCTTGTCCTTCGGGACTTGATTCCACCTGTCTGTGGGTTTGTCCTGTGCAGTTCTAAGAGGTCCACCCTCCCAGGCTTCGCCTCCCCTCTTTGGGGAGGAGTAAGTTTATTGCTTACTGCTTGAGGCGCCCCTAACGGGGAATGCCGACGGGGCTGCCCAGGCAATTTTTAAATGGCCAGAGTGCTCACCTCTCGAGCGCTGGCTTTTAACACCACTTACTCGACCCAAGCTGTGGTCACATCTTACTTGTGGGAGTAAGATAAAACTGGCCCTGTGCCTAACTCCTGCAGAGGAGTAAATAAATATATATATATGTATGTATATATATATATATATAAATATATATATATATATATATATATATATGTAAGTTATAGATAATTATAAAATAACATATAAATATATAACATATCAGGCAAATCTTAGACAGAAACATATATAAATATGTATATGTGTATATGTACATATATAAATATGTATATGTGTATATGTACATATACACATATGTATGTGTATATTGTTAAAATAATAAACACACAGACAAAAGTAATTTTTCAAAGTCGTTGAGACATGAAGTAAAATTCCAGTAGATGGCTACTTCATTGGATACTTCGTTGCCATGGTGACTGTTTGTGACGTATTCAAATTATTTTCCGGTCGAAAAATAGAAATGACAACCTTATAGGCATGTCTTGTTCTAACGACTCTTTTTACTTGCCACTTCCCTATTTCTCACTTTCTATTTTCTTTCAACTTAACTTGCCCTTGCATTTTCTAGCTATATCTTAGACTATTCTGCCTTTCACTCCTTCAAATCCCTTAATGTATATCATATTTAATATGTTTATATCTATTAATATATATATATATATATATATATAAATATATATATATATATAAATATATATATATATATATATGAAATATGAAAATGAAGATAAAGATTATATCTGTAAATTATATTCTCTCTTGAATAAAGAAAGCGTGATATACGAGATAGTATGAGTTAATAAGTGATGAGATTAAAAATTAGGTAGAATACAACATTTTTAAAATCATAAATGTGTCAAACAAGTCTAATATTATTGTTTCCTTTCCTTAATCCATGAGTTTTCAAAGATATGCTCTTATCATAAGAGATAATTCGACAGATCAGTCGGTACAATTTACTGTTATATAAACATCTGGAAATATAACAATATAAAATACATGTAAATACATGAAAATAAAATAACAACAATTTAGCCACGATAAAATATGCAAAGAAAGTCATAACTACTGCAGAAGCATAGATATATAAGGTTAGTATGAGATAAACTCCTCAGGGTGCTGGATTATTTAGTAAATTAAAAAAGTCAGAGCCGAATATGTCTTTATAAATGTATTACATAAGATCAGAACATCGGTCCCGTCGGTTTCAAATCAAAACAAATGATGCCTATAATTCATCTACTTTACCGGACTGTATTCTGTTTTTTTTTTTCAAAACAGATCCATATATATATATATATATATATATATATATATATATATATATATATATATATATATAATTTATTTAGATACTGTATATTACATATTTCAGCATATTTCAGCATACAACCTGACACACTATATATATATATATATATATAGTCTAAAGAAGCTTTGAGTCATTTATATATATATATATATATATATATATATATATATATATATATATATATATGATATATATATATTATTGGTAGTCACACGCGCGTCCCGATTCTTTTAACAATGTATTACTTAATTTTATTTGAAAGTTATGTTGGACAATATTTTTCACTATTATTTTCTTTTATATCTAGCTCATTTAAAAAAAAGTTTTGTTAAGGCTAGTGCGGAGGTTGTTGGAAGGACTGGTAATGGTTGTAAAGAAAATCATGTGCCATGTTATTTACCAGATTGCCGAGTATATGTATTCTGAAACTCATAATGGTAAGTTCATCAGTTTAGGAGTTTATCCTGTACACAGAATACATTACATAACAATATATATATATATATATATGTATATATATATATATATATATATATATATATATATATATATATATATATGCACCGCATAATGTTAAAATTTACAAAAAAATATAGTTGTAATTTTACTCACTGTGTGGCCTCGAATATATATTTAAAAGTAAAAGTATTTAATGATTTAGTTAAGTTGCTTAAGGATAATGTTATCATGTATATATATATATATATATATATATATATATATATATATATATATATATATATATATGTAAGAAAGATGTTTGAAGCCTAAGAATGCCTTTATTTTTAAATAAATAGTAATTTATTTAAAGTAGTCCCAAATTTTCGACGTAATACGTCTTCGTCAGGGGTACAAGACATTTTTTTGCACCCCTGACGAAGACGTATTACGTCGAAAATTTGGGACTACTTTAAAAAAATTACTATTTATTAAAAAAAAATGCATTCTTAGGCTTCAAACATCTTTCTTACATTTCAATATTGAATGGTTTCTAATGGGAGACCAACATATCGTCTTATCTTTAATGCGTGTCCGCGCATCTTTCCCTAAAAGACTACAACATTTGAACTATTACCGAATCAACATCTTACGGATTATACCTTCTACTAGCGATAAACGTGTCGCTATGAAAAAAATGTCTTGTACCGCTGACGAAGACGTATTACATCGAAAATGTGGGACTACTTTAAATAAATTACTATTTATTTTTAAAAAATGCATTCTTAGGCTTCAAACATCTTTCTTACATTTCAATATTGAATGCTTTCTAATTGGAGACCAACATATTTTCTATATATATATATATATATATATATATATTTGGATTTTTCACTTAGACACAAGATTATTCAGTGAAGACCGGGATTAGTCCAATAATAACAAGCTCGATGACACTCGATTACAGGGTACAGACCATTTATATGTGATTTTTTGAAAGCTTGCCAAAGCATTCCGTTCAGGAGCTCAATCAACACCACAAAATATTTTTTCATTCAAAAATTATTTATTTATCATTTTTCAAATTAAAGAGTAAAACACACACGTGTTTCACTACCGAGCAGGTACTTACTTGGCAGATCATCAGGGAAATTAAGTACCTTGAATAAGAATTACAACAACCGGCAATACACAATGTGGTGTTGCTTTAATTGAGGTCACTTAAGAGGGGAAGAAAAAATAAAACAACAAAAATAAAAAATAAAAAGATAAAAAGGAAAAAATAGAGAATGTCGTAGAAGAATATCTTGCACGATTTTCATAACATTGTTGCTACTAGGCGAAACAGCCATTCTTTATTTTTTCCTTTTTATCTTTTCATATTTTATTTTTTTGTTTTATAGTCGTAAGAGGAAAAAATGTTGGAAAACACTCTCAATTAGTGATGTATACATATGGTTTAAATTTCATTAACATCGTATATATTTATGTGAAGTTTTAAGGGAGTTCTTCCCCCAAGGGTTAATTAAAAGTGTGGGCACCTAAATATTTTGCAAATTGAGGGTCACGTACAGAGATTTAGAACGCCTTCCATTGTCATACCTGAATAATTTCATACGAAACAAGATGAGGACTAAAAAAAAAAAAAGGTATTTTACATATCTTTATTTTGTAAATTCAGAAATTCTGATGATGAAGTATATCTTCGAAAATTAAATTGAAAAAAAAAAGTTAATAACACTAAAATGCATCGTATGGCGTTCTAATTGCTTATTATTATTTTTAATAATTAATATTACCATGTAAACAATGCTTTCTAACGAAGGACAACATTTTTTATTACAATTTGCACCGCCATGTGCCGTCCAAAAAAAACTCTCATCGATATTCGTTCATCAACACCGAACCAATAACACAAAAAACTAATGATGAGAACTAAAAAAAAAAAATTAAATAGAAATTTTTTTTTAAAACGAAGGTATTTTTATATATCTTTATTTTGAAATTCAGAAATTCTGATGATGAAGTATATCTTCGAAAATTAAATTGAAAAAAAAAAGTTAATAAAACTAAAATGTATTGTATGGCGTTCTAATTGCTTATTATTATTTTTAATAATTAATATATAATATATAATATAGATTTTCTTAAAATAGGATATTAAAAGTATTAAATACAGTGTTGAGCTACTCTTTTCCTCCTTCAGATTAGGAAGGCATTTAGAGATTCATGACCACTTCCATTGTCTTCACCAGAACGTGTTATACATATGATTTACATTTCATACAAATATGATATATTTGAAGTTTTAAGGGGATATTCTTTCTAGCTTCCTTAGGCCTGCACTTAGAGATTTGGAAACACTCCATTGCTTCAACGGTATATTTTGTATAAGAACACACTAGATGTATATCTATATATTCCATATATATATCTATATATATATATATATATATATATATATATATATATATATATATATATATATATATATATATATATATATATATGAGAAAGGAAGTAATCCGACGTAATGGGAAATGAAAAAAGGAAAAAACAAAAAGATGATTTTTTTTATGTATTCATCAACGTTTCGTCTTTATTCGTAAGATTTCCTCAGGATGATGAGTTTAAGAAAAATGTCATGCATGTACATATAAATATTGGGTTGACATGATGGGTTAATGAGACGAAGCAGTAGCCACTACTGGAAGCGCAGGACCAAGGTCCGGACTGAGAGAAGTAGGTGGCAGGGAGTGAAATGAATGTAGATGGCTGTGAGTGAAAATAAGAGGGGTGGGAGTGTTATGAATTTGTCTTAGGGTAAGAGAGAGGAAAGGGGGTGCTGAGATTTTTGTTGTGGTGAGGTGTAGCATGGATTTTGAGGGGCTGGGCAAAGAGGAGGGGAGTGGGAAGTTCTGTGTGTTTGGTGTGTAGATAGTTTCATAGTTTTAGAAAAACATTTAAATACATAAAAAACACCTTTTGTTTTTTCCTTTTTCATTTCCCATATATATATATATATATATATATATATATATATATATATGCACATCTATATGGAATAATGATTAATATTTCAAGTAGATGACCACTTTTACAATGATTTATTTAACTGCAAAAAAAACATTACTTGCCATAAGCCTTTATTATTACTTAACATAGACGTGACTCGTTGGTTCGCAGACACTACCACTATTTTTTTCTAAATTATTTAATTAGAAAACTCACAAACTGTGAGATATATTTTTAGCCATTATTCTTGTATAGCTAAACATATAATTATCATAACTGCTCTCTTGCAATCTACTTATTTATTTTTATTATTATTATTATTTTGTAGAAGTATTATACTTTTGTTAAATCATTATTACTATCATTAATTAGAATAATTATTATAATGTACAATATATAAGCTTAAATCCTTATTTTTTTATATCTAATTTACATACGTGTTTGCATGTTTTGAGACACGCGTACATACATTAGATGGCAAAGCTTTAAAAAGGAAATTATTATTTCTCTAAATGTGCAAATATACATTAAGACCATCTAGAGATTGATTGAATTAACACAGACTCTGAAAAATATGCATATGTCCAAGAGAGGGATATATATATATATATATATATATATATATATATATATATATATATATATATATATATATATATATATATATATATATATATATATATATATAGAGAGAGAGAGAGAGAGAGAGAGAGAGACTGGTGACTTCTTCAGTTAATTATGAATTACGACTGATTAGAACAATGACAACGGATGTGTTTGCAAACATATCTAACTGTTAAAAATACGATATAATTTAACATGTATTTATTGTTACGAAAATATATAGGCTAACTCCTCAGGAAAACAAAAGTTAACTAACTGAAATTTTTTATATATTCTCTTAATATATATATATATATGAATTTAGTAGTTATACTCTCTCTCTCTGTATATATATATATATATATATATATATATATATATATATATATATAGAGAGAGAGAGAGAGAGAGAGAGAGAGAGAGATTATAACTACTAAATTCATGAAATAATTATCAATGGTATGTAAATATGTTTCATAAATCAAACATCAACAACATATCTGTGTACATATGTTTCAGAAACTTTTAATTAAAAAAGAATTTATCAGCGCCAAGTAAAAGACGGGAAGTCATTATAATTTATTTGCAAATCCGAGGTGAACGAATACAGATTCAAGGACTCTCTGGGAACCGAGTTTGTTCGCTATGACTGTCTGAAATTATTATTTCCCTGCGCTGATCAAAGCCGTAAGCTCGAAATTACGTCGTACATACGTAAAATATTAACAAATATTTTAATATTATTAGAAGCTCTTTTCAGGAAAATTGAGAGTCGAACCTTGTCGGTAAGATTACAAAAAAACATTCATCTAAATGTCTCAGTAAAATGCTCCGACTCTGTCGTTGAGTACTGTAGAATGTTTAAATATTGATGCTCGCCGCTTTCAGTGTAAATCTCACTTAATTTCGCCGTTATCACGTGACAATCTCTCGTAGCCTAATAAGACTAGGTTAATGATTCAAGGTGTCTCTGTGAACCGGGGTCGCGCTTCTATGACTGTCTGAGATTGTTATTTTCTGCGCTGATTAGAGCCATACACTCGAAACGACGTCGTACGTAGGTTAAATATTAAAAAAATAATTTAATATTATATATATATATATATATATATATATATATATATTATATATATATATATATATATATATATATATATATATATATATGTATATTTATATATGTATATATATAAATATATATATATATGTATATGTATAAATATATATATATATATATATGTAATTATTTCTTGTATTTATATACAATGTTATAAGGAGATGTAATAGATAATGTATCGATTTTCATTATTTACTTCAACAGTGCTCAATACATGAGTAGAACTGAATAGTAAGTAATAGACACATATTTCTGGCAATTAAGCTACACATATGTTTCCTTCTGACAATTGCCTACAGTGATGACACGCGAAAGCTTCTGTGTAGCTTAATTTCTATACTATATATTTTCATGACTTACTATATATATATATATATATATACATATAAATATATGTATATATATATGTATATATATGTATACATATTCATATATATATATATATATATATATATATATATGTATATATATATATATATATATTATATACATAAAGAGGGGAAGCCATAGAGAGATATGATGGCGATGTATATATAGATATATACACTGTAAAGCTTGCCATTCGAAAATAAGAGAGTAATAAATATGTTTCTATATGGATTAATAAAATATTCGATATACTTGTGTAATGATAATTGTAATAGCTATTATTGAATCTGGATAATCCTATAAGGTTTTGAGAATATACAAAATATTCCTTGTTTCGTTTTTTCCTTTTCATTTTATGCTTTATTTTCAATTTTGACGAAACACAATCAACCTGTTAATCTAACGCCATAGTGCTTCATAATAAATGCTTAACATCTATGTGTTCTTACTCTTGTATTTTGATCAACTTCATCATTGTAGAGAAAGAGAAAAGGCAAACAACCTTTGCTGATTAAAGTGTTACGGTCGCTTTAAAATCTTGTTTTGTCATATACTCCACATGCAGTTAATAATCTACATACATTTCATAAATATAACTCTTACGAAATGTTTGAATGATAAATGTTGGAACTAAATAACATTTGAGCGGGCATATTTCTTAGAAAACCACTTCCGATCTGTAGTTGAATGGGGAAAATGGATACTTACATGTAAACTACAAAGAGATTGCTCTTTTCCTTTAACACCTATAAGAAACCTATTAACCATTTCACAACTATAAGTAACCTTAAAGAAAAATACTCTAAGGGAGAACATCTCTAAAGCAACATCTATAGTAAAACCTCGCAATAGCAACAATAACAATATCTCTGTTGAATTGCAATTGCAGAATCGGTAACGACTGCCCTTTTGGATTAGAGGTGTATGGTATCAGGCGGTGTTTACAAATGTGACATAATGACGGAAACAATACCTTCACTTATGTTGGTTTCACTGAAATGGATCGAAAAGATAGATATAGAAACCATATGTGCTCTTTTAATACTAAGCGTACAGAAAAAAACTCTAAGGGAGAACACCTTTAAAGCAACACCTATAGTAAAACCTCGCAATAGCTGAATCGGTAACCACTGCCCTTTTGGAGGAGAGGTGTATGGTATCAGGCGTTGCTTACAAATGTGACGTAATGACGGGAACAATACCTTCACTTATGTTGGTTCAACTGAAATGGATTGAAAAGAAAGATATAGAAACTTTTAATACTAAGCATAATACACATTCCGAGAAATCTCACACCCATAGCTAAACATGTAAGGGAATTGATCAATAATAATATTCTATTTGTATTGAAGTGGTAAATATTTGTTAGGGTTAATAAATATATAGCTAACACAAATAAAAAAAATGTAACTTATGCGCACTAGGATCATACCATATTATGGCATTAAGCGATTACATTCTAAACATAAGGCAAGACATACTACCCAAACTGCTTGCGTCGAAATAAGTATTGTTAAAGGTATAACTAAATAATTAGACTCGGGAAAGTTTTAATTTAAAATAAAAAAGCTATTCATGTTACATTTATGTAAGGTTGTC
>OY744546.1:47277688-47282688 GCA_963556195.1 Sepiola atlantica
ATAACGTTTGCGGGCGGGAGGATGTTTTAGTGTTTTGTTTGTTTGGTGTTCGTCTTTCTTTTACAATTGAGAATGATTGTGAATTACATAGAGTTGTACAATCGAATGCACGATTTACAAATAAGTAAATTAACCGTTGATAAATGTCAAATAAGAGAATTATTAAGACGCGTTCATCTAATGTGCGCTTTTAGCGATGAAAATTCATGTGACAGACATAGATTTTTAACAAAACCTGACAAAGAAACGAACATACGACTCTGAGAGACAAATAAGCATTTTACTTCAAGACTTAAGCATGACTCACATACATTGTTTTAGTTCAAAGCTAAGCGTGACAAACATATGAAAATGCTATTTTTCATTCGAACGTGACAAACGAATGAAATTGCAATTCCAAACTTAATATTTAGTGCCTCTTCAATTGAATCCCCACGAGAGTAGAGTTAGATAAGGTCTGTTTTTAATATGGGTACAATTCAGTTCCCTAGAAAACGCCACTCTGCATTTGGGGCAATGAGTAAAACTTATCTGAGTCTGTAAGGATTTCTCTGTCACTGACCGCGGACAGAAAATATAACGTGTATTATCAAAACAGGTACTACACATCCAATACATTTTAGCAACATACCTTTGAGTCAGAGAAGAAAATTTTAAATAAAAAATGTGGCCAGGCAACCGCAGGACCGACACTCTTAGAATGGCGCGTTTCGCGATTAACCCGTGTATGCATACTGTTGTTCCACAACAACAAATACAAACGTTGTCATACATTATCATTGTGAAGAGTTCAAACGCAAAGCGCGATAAATCCAATTCGTTTAAATTGAAACCGTGAACAATAAAAACACGAATATATTAAATCTAGACTTTAAATGAAAGCTGATTTTAATTTAAATCCAACAGAAATTATTTCGGTATCATATTATGTAACAAATAGTGTTAGGGTGTCGTCGACGGTTGAAATGGAACACTTTTTGTAGGGACAGTTTCGTGATTTTCAAAATGGCGTTTTAATAATTATTTTGTTTTTTATGAGAATCAGGGACAACGGGGAATACGTTTTGCCTCCATTATTAGTCGTCACGTTCCTTTGTGGAAGCTAGCTCAACATGAAGTGACGTGTTTCAAGAACAAGTTAAATCAGGTGAGTAGAATTTCTGTAAAAATCAAGCATTAAATAGTTCAGTGTGACAGCCCCCCCCCCCCCCAAATGGTATTTTAGATTAAAGCATGATAGGGAGAAGAACACGTTACATTTGTTAGGTTTGAGAGGGTGATGTTCCCAGGCTATAAACGTGCAAAGTTGAATCAAGCAATGTTGAATGCAAAGACAGAGTAATAATTAATAAACAAAATGAAGTAGTTCAAATAACGTTTATTGAACGTGTGTGTACGTGGAATGGTGAAGTGTGTGATGTATGCATGTGTGTCGATGGAAAAACAGTTCTTGAAAAGGTATAAGAAGAAATGAATCCGGCGTAGGAAAAGTCTTTGAAAGCCGTACACAAAGAAAACGAGTTGAGAACTCTTACCGTTGTTTGACCACGTGTTGACGGAAGAAACGTGTGTTGGTAGTTGTTTTGCCGAGACCAGTTGAAAAGAAAAAGAGTGAGACGAAACGCTAGTGTATTAGCATCGTTCTGTCGAGGCCAATCGACCAGAAGAGAAAAGTGAAACGGAACGCTAGTGTCAGCGTCGTTCTGTCGAGTCTGGTCAGTGAAGAAGAGAGAGAATTTCCGTTTGCACCGGGTTTTATAGTCCGAAGGGCAGATAACTCTGGTGTCGCTTTACAGCGCCACCTGTCGGTGAAAAAGCGCCACCTAACGGCCAACCGGTGTAGTTATGTTTTGAAAGGAGGAGGTAACTGCTACACATTAAATCGTGATAGACCAACGAATATTATATATCAAAAATAAGGCCTGGCAGATAAATGAGCATGCTTGTTCAGACGTAAACATGCCAGACTGTAGATCATATTATTTTCAACTTAAATATTACCTATGAACGAACAGGCTATTTACAAAGTTAAGTGTAACAGACCGAAGACAATTCTATTGTCTACTTTTCTGTGACCAATCGATCGAAATGCAAATAATCTTACACAGATATTTGGGCGCAATTAAAATTAGATGGTTTCATTTAATTCCTACGTTTATCATTGTCAATACAATTTTAAGCATAACCGTGACATATAAATTTAAATTGTAGTTAATACAGAAACATGACAGGGAAATTGAATTTAAAACTAAGTTTGGCAGACACACGATGAAACGATTTAAAACCCTAATCGTGACTATTAGATTAGACTCTTATAAAGACATACGCAAACATCTCACTTTTGTTTTATTTTACGTCAGTCGAAGTTCTCAGAAATCAAAGGGCCCCTTCCTGGCGCTAATACTTGATCTTTATATGAGATACATCGATATTCGAATATTCCATAAATGTTCTCCTTTACTAGTCATACATTGAGTTGTAAAAAAGTTAGAATATTTATGTCCTCTCCGCATTTGACCGGTAAACTATGTTATAGTATATTTGTTTGGGGTATCCTGGTCTTACCGGATTCCAGGACAAGAATTCATCTAGTCTGGTGGAGTAAACAATCTACACACGCGGATATGCCATTTAAAACATAATGACGACACACCAACATAAATCATAGTTTAGCTTGAGCATAAAAGACAGATTAAAATGTTATTTTACATTAAATGCGACACATCAACAAAATTGTCTTTATTTTCAAACTGAAACGTGAAATACCAACGAACATTCTATTTATAAATTAGCTTGACAGACAAGTGTGCATTATGTTTTAAACATGAGCTTTACAGACGACAAAAATCCTATTTAACTTAAACGTGACAGATCAACAAAATGTTATTAAAATATAAACGCGACAGTCTTACGAAAATTCTATTTTTTAGTGAGTGTAACAAATTAGCGGACATTTTATTTTAAACTTGAGCATGACAGACCGATAAAACTGCTATTTTAACTTAAGTGTGATAGATCAACGAAAATGCTATTTAAAACACAAGCGAACACTATATTTCAAACTGGAGCGTGACAGACCGATAAAAATGCTATTTAAATTTGAGCGTGACACACTAACATAAATAATATTTTAAACATTGACATGCCAACGAAAATATTATTTCAAAGTTCATTTGATACACAAGCGAGTATTATATTTCAAACTTAAGCGTGACAGAACGATACAGTGCTATTTAAACTTTAATGTGACAGACCAACGAAAACACTATTTAAAAAATAAGAGTTACAGAGTATTGGCGATTTCATTTAAAAGTAAGATCGACAGACACGCGACCTTTATATTTAAAACTTCAGCGTCTGAGACCAAGACAATAATATTTTAACGTAAGCAGGTCAGGCCAACGAAGATGATGTAGAAAACACAAGCATTGAAGACCAAGAGAATTCTAAAGCGAACTTAGCTTTACACTCAAGTGATAATTAACTTTCGAATTGAGTGTGACAGTTAGACAAAAATGCCATTTAAACTTTTATTACGTAGATGTAGATTTAAATAGGGACTTGCATGCGTGGTTTTGCTATATTTACTCTTTCAGCAATGAGAAACACGCTGTTTGTTAATTTGTATTTGAATTGCCTCTAAGAATAATGGTCGCATCGTTGACCTCTACCTGTTAACTTGCGTAATTACCATAAGCAAGAATGTCATTATTTGCTTAACAATATCTTTGATATTTGATTACAAAAAATTAATATACTACAAATTAACTTAATACCTAATATTCAGAACTTTTGAAAAAATATTGGTTTAAGGTTAATTATATAAATATATTTAAACTCGTTTAATCAATATATATATATATATATATATATGTATATATATATGTATATGTGTATGTATATGTATATATATATATATGTATGTATATGTATATGTATATATATATATATATATATATATATGTATATGTATATATATATATATGTATATGTATATGTATATATATATATATATATATATATATGTATATGTATATATATATGTATATATATATATATATATATATATATATATATATATATATGATTATTTTTATTTACACAGACAAGCACAAAATCTGCGACACTGGCATGTCGATGTTATCGATCAACAGTTATTATAAACTGAGATCTCATCAGGGAGAGTTTAAATCCCATCTTAACCTTATATCATATTTGGAAATATGATCTAAGGTTAAGATCGGATTCTAACTTTGCCTGATGAGATCTCAGTTTATAATAACTGTTGATCGATAACATCGACATACCAGTGTCGCAGATTTTGTACATGTATGCGTAAATAAAAATAATCATATATATAAAAGCTCTATTTGATATTGAGCACTTTTTATAAACCCGGTTGAAATTATTTGGATTACTACCCTGTGGATGTTTTACCTGAATTATATATATATATATATATATATATATATATATATATATATATATATATATATATATATATATATATATATATATATATATATATGTTTGTGTGGGGAGGATATGTGTTTGTGTGGGGGTGGGAGTGCATAATTATTATATAAAGAATACTCCGGATAATATAAACATGGCAAATTACAAATCCATATTGAATATTTATATTTTGGATCTTACTATATATAATATATATGATCATCCTATGCTAGTTGGCGTAAGTAAAACATTGACAAATTCCAGAGGTAATTCTGTTACATGATTATGTTTACACAATTCCAATAAGTATTTTTATTTTTATTTTAATTTTTATTAATTCGAACAGTCGAAGAAAACTACTGACTGGCATACGATACGATTGTATATAAGAAACCAGGATGTCTTGCTACTGAACTAAACAATGTCCAAGTGGCGAATGATCGACTTTTAAAAAATAAAATAATCTGAACGTTATAAGAATTGACTGTATGAACAGAAAACGCATCTGATGACACCGATGATTGACAATCAGTTCTGATCGTCGC
>OY744546.1:47287688-47292688 GCA_963556195.1 Sepiola atlantica
GGAAATCCTAGCATTTGATCGCTTCCATCTTGGTAAAGAGTTCTACAGACAGCTATTCACAGTTACGAAGCTGGCATCGGTAGAGGTAAATTTTGCAGATTCTTTGATGATAACTGCATTTACATTGCGGTTTCGAGCTTTCGACGCCCAATTTGTGTTGCTCATATAAACAGCTATAATTGGCGATACGCATAATATCATAAAAATAGTTTAGGAGAGCAACAACGATGCAGAACACAATGCAAACAAACAGTTGTTAAACCCACCCAGATTTTCGGTAAAACATTTCAGAAATCGATTCACATATAATTGGGGCATGTCTATTTTAGTGTCAAACAATTATCACTGTCAGAGTGTATATATATATATATATATATATATATATATATATATATATATATATATATATATATAGATAGATATATTCCTATGAAACCGCAGACATCCGTGTCATAGTTCGCAATGCATAAAAGAACACCCTCCTTTTCTTTTTGTAATTCTTTATTTTACTCTTTTATTTAGCTATTTGGATATCCGAATTTGGAACACCCAGATCTTCAGTCTGTGTCGATATCCACTAAACCACCGTCACCTCCCGCTAAACTTATCTCGTTTTCTGTCGGTGTATCTTTTCTTGTCTGTGTGTCTCTCTCCCTCACTCAGTTCTCTCTCCCTTCTCTTTTTTCTATCACCTCCCTCGCTCTGTTTCTCTCTCTCTCCCTCTCTCTCTGTCTCTCTCTCTCTTTGTTTATCGTGCCCCTCCCTTTATTTCCGATTATTTATATCTGACTCTCTCATATTCTTTAGCTATTTGGATATCTGACTCTATCCTTCTTTATTTTTCCCTTTCCCGCGTCTCCATTCTTCTATCTCGTATCCTCTATTTATTATTTCTGTTTTTTTTTTCTTAAAAAATCCTTCCGCGCAAACACACGTGGTTGTCTCGTTCATTCTCACGCTTATAATCTTTCATCCACTCTATTTCACGCTCATCATCTTTCATACTCATCTCTTATTCTGTCTATTTATCTCACATTCACTCTCCCCTTTTCTCTATGATAAAACCTCTTTTGTTTTTCAACCAATTCCCTCTCTTTCGACCATCATTTTCTTCGTCTTATTTTGTTAACCTTTTTGTCAAATTCGACCACAGAAATAACATCGACCCTCACTTTTAGTAACACTTTATCCCTTTCCCCCATCTCTCTCCTTCTCTTTCTATATCTCTCTCTTTCTCTCGCTTTCGTTCCCCGCACTCACTCTCTCTCTCTCTCTCTCTCTCTCTCTCTCTCTCTCTCTATATATATATATATATATATATATATATATATATATATATATATATATATATATATATCTTGGACATATGCATATTTTTCAGATTATGTGTTGATTAAATCAATCTCTAAAGAGTCTTAATGTATATTTGCACATTTAGAGAAATAATAATTCCCTTTTAAAAGCGTTGCCATCTAATTTATATACGTGTGTCTTTTAACATGCAAACACGTATGTAAATTAGATTGCAAAAAGATAATGATCTAAACTTGTATATTTTAAATTATAATAATATATTTCCATCTTTATTCCTTCTTATTTTTTATTCTAAAGTGACAATGTCTCTTGCTCAATCTAAAATTGTATTAACATTTTAAAATAACAGTTCACTCATTGCTATATAAGTACTTTGATAATAAAAACAGAATACTCAAATTGACCATATAAATTGATGTGATTGATTATTTATACATCCGCTTTTTACCATGTGTGTATACCCATATGTGAGTGGCATCGCTCTAGTGACACCTTCCGAAAAAACACTTGTATCTTAACATTCCAACCGATTTCTAGGTTATGTCAAACGACTTTACATAGTTATCTCTGATAGCAAAGCAGGAAAAATCAATGTGCCTCCGTAAAAAAACAATAATCAATAACAGGCGTTTAATACGCTGAGTGCTTGAACGAATCAACCTTATCTGTCAGTATGCTTAGTAGATCTTAGCTTATATATATATTCATTGATAAAGAAAAATTATATATATGCATATGTATTTATCTATATAGATGTAGGGAAATATATACTTTCGCATACACTTAATATAGACTAACATTTTCAAGGTAAAAGCTCGATGATTGCCAACATATAACAGCAGAGCATGTATAAATAAACAATATTATGCTACGTGTACATTACCAAAATGTTATTTACTTTACTGTTCATTATAAATGTATGTATATATATATATATATATATATATATACAGGGTGGGCAAAAATAAGGGTCCTATTTTTAAAAATTCATAACTTTTTTATTTATTGATTTAAAAAAATTTTTTTTTTTAGAATAAGTAAAGGACCCCTTCCGAAGCAAGCATGAGCCGTATTAGCCCTAAGGAACGTACCCTCATTTAGAAAACATTATTTTTGCTTAAAAAACTCAAAACAGTGTAAAAAACAATACTTTAGTTTTTGTAAGTTTTAAGAAGTGTTTTTCGGCTAAAATTTGTTTTGTTTATTTCAAAAAATCTCGAATCTCGGAAGGGTCAGTCTACACACACATAAAGTTTGGTGAGTTTAACTTTTATTTTGTCGAAGTTATTCTAATTCAAGTTATTCAAATTTAAAGATAGGACCCTTATTTTGGCCCACCCTGTATATATATATATATATATATATATATATATATATATATATATATATATATATATATACATATATATATGATGGACTCTCCCGTCGATTTCGTCGTATGAGTTCCCCGTTAGTAGCTGCCCGCGCGTGAATTTGTAATTGAGTCGGCATTGCTTGATTCCAATGGCAAGTAATAATACAGGACGACTGGAAACAATGCCGAGATAAGCAGAGAGCACATACAGCATGGTAGTCCCAAATGGTCACCCATTTAGTACTGGCCAGGCTGGACGCCGCTTAACTTCGGTGATCTAACGGGAACCGGTGTGTCAACGTGATTGTGCGTGCATATGCATATGCATATATATATATATATATATATATATACACATATATATGTATATATATATATATGTATATATGTATATATATATATGTATATATGTATATATGTATATATGTATATGTATATGTATTTAAGACAATGGTATATCAGCACTTAATGCAAATACACTGGTGGAATACCAACTTATACCAAACCCTTAAAAATCCTAGATGAAAAACAGAAAAAAATATTTAAGAAAATGGTATATCAGCACTCAATGCAATCACACTGGTGAAATACCAACTCTTACCAAACCCTTAGAAATCCTAGATGAAAAACAGAAAAAAATATTTAAGACAATGGTATATCAGCACTTAATGCAAATACACTGGTGGAATACCAACTTATACCAAACCCTTAAAAATCCTAGATGAAAAACAGAAAAAAATATTTAAGACAATGGTATATCAGCACTCAATGCAATCACACTGGTGAAATACCAACTCTTACCAAACCCTTAGAAATCCTAGATGAAAAACAGAAAAAAATATTTAAGACAATGGTATATCAGCACTTAATGCAAATACACTGGTGGAATACCAACTTATACCAAACCCTTAAAAATCCTAGATGAAAAACAGAAAAAAATATTTAAGACAATGGTATATCAGCACTTAATGCAAATACACTGGTGGAATACCAACTCTTACCAAACCCTTAAAAATCATAGATGAAAAACAGAAAAAAATATTTAAGACAATGGTATATCAGCACTCAATGCAATCACACTGGTGAAATACCAACTCTTACCAAACCCTTAAAAATCCTAGATGAAAAACAGAAAAAATATTTAAGACAATGGTATATCAGCACTCAATGAAAATACACTGGTGGAATACCAACTCTTACCAAACCCTTAAAAATCCTAGATGAAAAACAGAAAAAAATATTTAAAACAATGGTATATCAGCACTCAATGCAAGCACACTGGTGAAATACCAACTCTTACCAAACCCTTAAAAATCCTAGATGAAAAACAGAAAAAAAAATTTAAGACAATGGTATATCAGCTATGTTTCCATTTCCCTCTTAATAATAGTATTAATCTTTTTATTAATGTCTGTTAGCGCTAATAATATCAACACAAACATTATCTATTGTTTTTTTTTTAATAATTGACATTATTATCTTAATGATTTACAAATAAATAAAACGAATATATCTCATCTTTAGTTATTTATTTACAGTTGTCACAAGTTGTAACCTATGTAAAACAGTGAATATTATGTAGTTTGTTACCGTAAAAATAATTTGCAACTAAATATTAAAAGAATAACGTTTTTACGATTTAATTTAATTATTATCAAAATTTTAATCTTTTCAAATAAAAAATGTTCTTTCTTCTTACAGTAAAAATGATTGTTTTAAATACATACAACGGCTGTCATTTTTCTTAATTAATGTATTTAAAATTGTAACAATTCCATGCATAGAAATACATTAAAATACAAAGAATTAAAAAAATAGTTCATTAAAGCTGTGTATAAGTCTCTTATATTGGATTTTAGAAGAATTACTTTAGAAATAGAATCGTTTATATTTTTGGCATGCTGTGACATCAGATGTTTCTCAATTACCTTTGTTTGCAAATTAAATATTTTTGGTGATCGGACGACCTCATTTGTTAAAACAGGGGTGGGAAGTTATAACGTACGTACAAAGGAAAGTAAATGAGCATTAGTACACAGATTATAATCGATAGACCAAAATAGATATTCGAGCTTAATGGAGAGGTAGACAGTCACGCAGTGAGACAGACGGCCAGTGTAGACTGATTGGAAAACTAGCTCTGATTAAATTAAGGCAGCATTCCTGCTTTGTCTATGAGCACACCAATGCATTAACGTATGTACGTATTCTTTGAATCGGCGCGAACAGTATCGAAGAACCTCGTCCCAGCCGGAAATATCGATAGGAGGGGCGAGTGAGTGAGGATGGCGTAGATGGTGTCGTTATGCAAACGGGATGCAGCTTCCTCGGT
>OY744546.1:47295188-47380188 GCA_963556195.1 Sepiola atlantica
AGAAATGTGGGTGTTTAGATGCTCTTTAATGCGTTGGTGTAGAGGCCTAACGGTACTACCGATGTAGAACTTTTGACACTTAGCGCATTGTAGGTTGTATACTATATATATGCGGAGGCAGAGGCCAGAGTTGGGGATGGGGCAACTAGCTAGAGAGCAGGGGTCTGGGGTGTAGTGGCTTTTTTTGGATAAATGTTGTTGGAGAGAGGTGCCTGTGTGAGAAAGTTGTATGTTAAGGTTCTCACTACGCATGGCATTGCGGATAGCAGAAGTGATACAGTCGCTAAAGAAGGGGAGTTTAAGGAAGCAAGTGTTGGTGAGAGTGTGGTGTCTACGTCTTCTGGTGTTGTTAAGGCTAGATATGGTAGTTAGGGGGAAGCCGTTGGTCAATAGAGTTTGGTGGAAGGCTTCGGTGTGTGTTGTTTTATCGGAAGAAGAAGAGCATTTGTCTTGTATGCGGGTGATTTCAGTTTGTGCGTAACTAATTTTGGATTTGAGGGGTAGTGCGGATTTGTAGTGGATAAAGAGATTCCTGCAAGCTGGCTTTCTATAGAAAGTGGTGTGGAGAGATCCGTCGTCATTAATGCTGAGTTTGAAGTCTAGAAGTGAGAGAGAGCCTGAGGTGTTGGGATGTTCGATGGTGAATTTAATGTGGGGGTCAGAATTATTAAATGTATTAAAGATAGAGGTAGCTTCCTCTCGGGATGAAGTGAGGATCAAAATGTCGTCGACGTATCTCGAGAAGAAAATATGGGAATGGCAGGTGCTAAGTGCTTGCTGTTCCAGTCTGTTCATGTAAGAAATGGCGAGGAGGCCGGAGAGACTGGAACCCATGGGTAGGCCAGAGACTTGTTTGTATGTGTCTTGTTGGAACTTAAAGTAGGTGTTATCCACAATGATACGTAGGAGCTGATGAATGTCTGTAGGGGTAAGCCCAAAACAGTCAAGATTGTTAGAGGAGATGTGGTCAGTTATGAGGTCAATGGCGGGGTGTGCGGGAATGGAAGTATAAAGGGAGACTACGTCAAGGCTGAAGATGTAGTTATTGACGCGGAGCTGTTGGGGTTGGAGCAAGTTGAGTCTATCTATTACCTGGTCAGAGCTGCTGACGTGTGCCGGGAAGGTGGGGAGTAGCGGTTTAAGTAAGTGGGAGAGGAGCCAGGAGATCTTGTAAAGAGGTCCCTCAGTACTGGAGACTATAGGTCTGATCTGTAGGTGGTTGCTGGTTTTGTGGGTTTTAATAAAATGGTAAAAGGTGGGGAGTCTACTGTTTCTAGTGGTGAGATTGAGCCTATAAGCCTTGGGGAGATTACGTCTGGAGCAAATTTGGGACCAAGCGTTGTTAATAGAGGTTTGTATGCGGGTAGCAGAGATGTCATTATCGGGTGTGTAAAGGGATGTATTGCTGAGGTGTTCTAGGGCGAGAGTATTGTAGGATTCTTGGGAGATAATGCAGAATTCCTTGCCTTTGTCAGAGGGTAGGTAGACCAGGTTTTTTTTCTTAAGGCCTTTGAGGGTGAGACGCTGGGAATGGGAGATATTTGGTGTGATACGGTGTTTTTCCCGTTGTATTATGGAGAAAATCTTATGTTTGAGATTTACCAACTTTAGGTCAAAAGGGTGGTTTTCAGGAGGAGGGTGTAGGGGGCGGTCAGGTTGATAAACGGGGAAGGGGTTGGATGAAAAATTAGGGGGATCGGTGGGGGTGGAGTCGTTAAGTGGGTCCAGGGAGGGTGGTTCAAAGGCTGATAACCATTTCAAATGGTACGCTGTCCTGCAGAACTGTGTTTCAATATCGAGGAGGGTTTGGTCATTAAGTTTTTGTGTAACGAAGAATTTGGGTCCGAGGCTGAGGAGATCAGTTTCTGTTGCGGAGAGAGAACACGTAAGGTCAGTGATGAGTGGTTGGGTAGTAGTTTGAGGATGGAGAGGGGGTCCGTGTACAGCTCCATAATTGGTAAGTGGCTGTAAGATCTGTTTTTGGTGGAGCCAGTTGAATTTAAGTATGAGTCTGTTTTTTTTCGTGTGGAAACAGTGGTGGAAAGCTTTGTTGACAGATGTGGAGATGCGGGGTGGAAGGTGTGAGGGGGGGGGGGAAATTTGCTATCAGACATAGCGTTTATATGTTGGTGTAGCTTGCAATGGAGGTGTTTGATGGTTTGTTTGATACACAAGGTATGTATGAACGAGCGTGCAGAGTGGAGAGTGGATAGGTAGAAGCATGACGGTAGGTAGATGCATCTAAACACCAACATTTCTTCCTTCCATAAACACTTAATATCAAGTGGCAACACATCGCTCCATTAGTGTCCGCATCCTCAACTCTGTCCGCAATATAGGTCAGCTTCGAATTTCGGAAGCTATCCTAATCTCTAAATTTCGTCCTACCTTGAATAACAGATTCGAGTTGCCATCTCCCTTCATCCTCTGATTCTTACATCCTCACACTCCCACCTCCTCACACTCCCACCTCCAACTTACTTGCTTATTTTTTTTTTCATAGTCCTCTCCCTTCCCATAATCTCTTCTTATTCCCCCATCCCTTCCCCTGCTAAAAAGGTCCCATCCTTGGCTTTTATCCACTTCACAACTCAAATTCCTTCTCAAGTTTCTAATCTCATTTCTAAAGTCTGAATATATTATTTAGAATAAGTTATCTCCCTTTGACAGTAACAGACCACACGAAAATTTAAATTTAGATTTGAAGAGAATAAATGAAAAAAAAAAAAGAAAAAGAGATTAATTGATGAATCATGTAAAATGAAACATAATAAAATTATAAAAAATTGGTATATTACTAAACAAATGTTTATAATGTTTTAACCTTAGTTATATGATTGCTTAATGGAATTTTGACATTTTCTGCGTTCCTACTGCCAATTGTTTTCCCCTGTATTACGATGATCTGACACCGGTTTTTTCTCTTTCCTTTTCGACCCTCTCGGTCTTCTATTGTTGTCTTCTGATAATGAAAGTTTTTCTTTCGAAAATTTAAGATTACCCTTTGCCGATCTGTTACTTACCGAAAAAAAATACTATTTGGTATTTAATCAGTTTTCGTGAAATTATTAATAAATCGTTTTGAGTTTCACTTTCTCCCTGCGTTTATTTCTTTTCACTTTTCCATCTCACGGCAACCACATCGCATTGCTATAGCCTTGGACGACTAATTTACACTTACATTTACCAGCAATGCTTCAAGCAAACTACAATCTCCTTTTATATATATATATATACATATATATATATATATATATATATATATATATATATATATTGAGTTGTTTTAGACGTGATATTGGGTAACTTATTAGTAACCGTTGAATATAATATAATAGTGAATGTATGCTTTCTTAACTTTCACATTGGTCGATTTTCATTTTTTTACAAGGATTGAATAACTAAAGTATATAACAAATTCAGAATATTCTGTGATGTAATAATATAAAATCCTGCCTTTGCGACCCAATCTCTCTTTTTTAATCATTCTATCCTCATCTGATCTCTCTCTTCCTATTTATATCCGTCTCCTATTCTCTCTCTCTCTCTCTCTCTCTCTCACTCACTCACTCTCACTCTCTCTTACCCTATTTTTCCGCTCTCATAGTTTTACTTTCTTCTTTAATTATTTACATAATTCCATACAACTCATCACGTCTCTTATCACTCCCCCTTTATTTATGTTATAGTCCCAACTGTCTAAAACATTCCGTATTGACGACGGTGTTAAGTGCACATTTTTTACTAACGCAAGCGAATATCGAAATGTCGGCCATGTTAGAGTCTGGTAAAGAAGGAAAGTCTAAAGCAACATTTTCGTCTTCAGGACAGATTTTTCTCTTTCTACCTCCTTTGTCGACGGACAGCACCCAAAGGTATACAAAACAGTCCAGTAGATATTAAACTTGAACCGATCACTTACCCGTGTATCTGAGAGGACGTCAATGTGTCATACAATAATCTTAACGAACTATTTTTTTAGGTATAGTCTATACTCGTACAAAAAGATATAAACAGATCTGAACGGTGATTCGAGAAAGAATCGAAAACGTTCAGCAAACCTATGACACATTTATGTATTAGTTTTAAAAATACTTTTTGAAAGTATAAAAAATGTATAATAAAACAGACGAATTCTATTATCGTTAACAATATTTTCATAAATGAAAAAAGTATGTCTAAATACCCAGAATTCAAATTGCGTATATATATATATATATATATATATATATATATATATATATATATATATATATATATATATATATATATAAACATTCAATGAACTAAAACATTACAATTGTTCCAACAATTAGAACATAAAGTCTAGTATGGCGTACGATCGTTTCCAAAACATTTTTGTAATAATTTATATATATATATATATATATATATATATATATATATATATAGAATTATAAAAAGAAAAACTATACACACATTAAGGTTGTACACATAATAACTTATTTCGACCCCTTTAATTAGGTCTCCTCAGATGTATAGACAACCACGTCAAAAAAAGAATATATATATATATATATATATATATATATATATATATATATATATATATTCTCTAGAAAAAAGGTTCATGATTAGGAACGAGTGTAATTGTTTCAGTCAGGAAAAAGTTATTTTGCCAAAATCGTTTAACATTATAACTAAATAATAGATTGGCATTTTTCTTATCCCTTTCTCTGGCACGCTTACTCTCTCTTTCTCGCTTTCACTCTCCCACATTTTAGTGTTTCTGCTCGTAGTGCTGTTCTAATATTCTAATGGACAATTTCAATTGTTATTGTATTGCTTTTCAGTCTTTATTGACTCCGTTTCTTAATAACAAAGACGCAGATTTATAGACAGATAGATAGATAGATAGGGAGAGAGAGAGAGAGAGAGAGAGAGAGAGAGAGAGAGAGATAGATCAGGAAAGGGACAGAAAGATAATGTGGAAAGGACCGAGAGAGATACGGAAGAAAAATGTTTACACTACGTATAGAATAAGACCTGAGCTTCAGTATTATATAGAAAGAGAGATAGAGATAGAGAGAGAAAGAGAGATAGAGATAGAGAGAGAGATAGAGAGAGACTGTGTGTGGTAGAGAGAGAGAGAATGAGAGAGAGAGACATACAGAATTTAATAGATTGAAATTTACCAGAGATGTGACACTTGATTAGTTATTTCCAAATCATAACTAATTAAAAGAATTGAAATGGATTTTTTGTATGCACTTTGTACGATAAAAATATATAGGGATATGACTTAAGTAAACAAACGTGAATTTAATAATAACACGACTACTTCTACTACTACTACTACTACTACTACTACTACTAATGCTACAAATAATAAATAATTAGAATTACATATATATATATATATATATATATAACTTATGTATAATATATTACTGTTTTTTTTTATTTTTATTTTTTTATTTATTTTTTTATTACTATTGTCTGGTGATACCAGATCAGGCTGCCCTGTGGCTCCCTGAGACGGAATTCACCTACATTGACGTTTTTTTTTTTTTTTTTTTTTTTTTTTGTAAAACTTAATTATGTTCTACAAAACCAAAAACAAAAACAACAGCCCCTCTCCCTTTCTCCCTCCCCTTTTTTATTTTATTTTTAGAACTTGAAGCATAAATCTTTTACTATAATGACCAGATTCAGCATTAAATAACCCAAAAAGGGTTGATATGCCGTAAAACAAAACTACCAAACCATACCATACCATTACTATTGTACTATTGCACTATAATTTAAAACGTAATCTACCAGCTACTGTAGTATATGTGTTATCATTAGACCATCCTCCCAGGCATCACCTTCATTTATTTGGGAATAGTATAGTATATGTAATGTTTTCATAGAAAACAATACTCAAGCATTACCTCCTTTTTATGTATATTTTCGTTTCTTAGGATGCCATCCTTCCAGACATTGATTCCTCATTTTGTAGGGGGGTAGTGTAGTATCTGTTCTGTTGTCAGAATACCATCCTCTAAGTGAGTAACTTTTTTCATTTTCTCTGGGAAGGTTTGTGGTATAGTCGCATTATAATAATAAATATATGTTCATAGTATACGTTCCTTGGCCTTTTGGCTAAGATCAAAGTGTAGTATCTGTTCCGATGGATACTGCACTTCATAGATCGGTATTGTCTTGCCCTTCGGGGCTTGATTTACGCCGGTCTATGGGTCTGTCCTGTGCAGTTCTAGGAGGTCCACCCTCCCAGGCTTCGCCTCCCCTCTTTGGGGAGGAGTAAGTTTATTGCTTACTGCCTGAGGCGCCCCTACCGGGGAATGCCGACGGGGCTGCCCAGGCAATTTTTAATGGCCAGAGCGCTCACCTTCTCGGGCGCTGGCTTTTCAAATCCCACTTTCCGACCTTGTGTCACATACTCCCATTGTGGGTGGGCGTTAAATAACGCCTTTTGGCTAAGATCAAAGTGTAGTATCTGTTCCGATGGATACTGCACTTCATAGATCGGTATTGTCTTGCCCTTCGGGGCTTGATTTACGCCGCTCTATGGGTCTGTCCTGTGCAGTTCTAGGAGGTCCACCCTCCCAGGCTTCGCCTCCCCTCTTTGGGGAGGAGTAAGTTTATTGCTTACTGTCTGAGGCGCCCCTACCGGGGAATGCCGACGGGGCTGCCCAGGCAATTTTTAATGGCCATAGCGCTCACCTTCTCGGGCGCTGGCTTTTCAAATCCCACTTTCCGACCTTGTGTCACATACTCCCATTGTGGGTGGGTGTTAAATAACGCCTTTTGGCTAAGATCAAAGTGTAGTATCTGTTCCGATGGATACTGCACTTCATAGATCGGTATTGTCTTGCCCTTCGGGGCTTGATTTACGCCGGTCTATGGGTCTGTCCTGTGCAGTTCTAGGAGGTCCACCCTCCCAGGCTTCGCCTCCCCTCTTTGGGGAGGAGTAAGTTAATTGCTTACTGTCTGAGGCGCCCCTACCGGGGAATGCCGACGGGGCTGCCCAGGCAATTTTTAATGGCCACAGTGCTCACCTTCTCGAGCACTGGCTTTTCAAATCCCACTTTCCGACCTTGTGTCACATACTCCCATTGTGGGTGGGTGTTAAATAACGCCTTTTGGCTAAGATCAAAGTGTAGTATCTGTTCCGATGGATACTGCACTTCATAGATCGGTATTGTCTTGGCCTTCGGGGCTTGATTTACGCCGGTCTATGGGTCTGTCCTGTGCAGTTCTAGGAGGTCCACCCTCCCAGGCTTCGCCTCCCCTCTTTGGGGAGGAGTAAGTTTATTGCTTACTGTCTGAGGCGCCCCTACCGGGGAATGCCGACGGGGCTGCCCAGGCAATTTTTAATGGCCATAGCGCTCACCTTCTCGAGCGCTGGCTTTTCAAATCCCACTTTCCGACCTTGTGTCACATACTCCCATTGTGGGTGGGTGTTAAATAACGCCTTTTGGCTAAGATCAAAGTGTAGTATCTGTTCCGATGGATACTGCACCCCATAGACTGGTATTGTCTTGGCCTCCGGGGCTTGATTTACGCCGGTCTATGGGTCTGTCCTGTGCAGTTCTAGGAGGTCCACCCTCCCAGGCTTCGCCTCCCCTCTTTGGGGAGGAGTAAGTTAATTGCTTACTGTCTGAGGCGCCCCTACCGGGGAATGCCGACGGGGCTGCCCAGGCAATTTTTAATGGCCATAGCGCTCACCTTCTCGAGCGCTGGCTTTTCAAATCCCACTTTCCGACCTTGTGTCACATACTCCCATTGTGGGTGGGTGTTAAATAACGCCTTTTGGCTAAGATCAAAGTGTAGTATCTGTTCCGATGGATACTGCACTTCATAGATCGGTATTGTCTTGGCCTTCGGGGCTTGATTTACGCCGGTCTATGGGTCTGTCCTGTGCAGTTCTAGGAGGTCCACCCTCCCAGGCTTCGCCTCCCCTCTTTGGGGAGGAGTAAGTTAATTGCTTACTGTCTGAGGCGCCCCTACCGGGGAATGCCGACGGGGCTGCCCAGGCAATTTTTAATGGCCATAGCGCTAACCTTCTCGAGCGCTGGCTTTTCAAATCCCACTTTCCGACCTTGTGTCACATACTCCCATTGTGGGTGGGTGTTAAATAACGCCTTTTGGCTAAGATCAAAGTGTAGTATCTGTTCCGATGGATACTGCACTTCATAGATCGGTATTGTCTTGGCCTTCGGGGCTTGATTTACGCCGGTCTATGGGTCTGTCCTGTGCAGTTCTAGGAGGTCCACCCTCCCAGGCTTCGCCTCCCCTCTTTGGGGAGGAGTAAGTTTATTGCTTACTGTCTGAGGCGCCCCTACCGGGGAATGCCGACGGGGCTGCCCAGGCAATTTTTAATGGCCATAGCGCTCACCTTCTCGAGCGCTGGCTTTTCAAATCCCACTTTCCGACCTTGTGTCACATACTCCCATTGTGGGTGGGTGTTAAATAACGCCTTTTGGCTAAGATCAAAGTGTAGTATCTGTTCCGATGGATACTGCACCCCATAGACTGGTATTGTCTTGGCCTCCGGGGCTTGATTTACGCCGGTCTATGGGTCTGTCCTGTGCAGTTCTAGGAGGTCCACCCTCCCAGGCTTCGCCTCCCCTCTTTGGGGAGGAGTAAGTTAATTGCTTACTGTCTGAGGCGCCCCTACCGGGGAATGCCGACGGGGCTGCCCAGGCAATTTTTAATGGCCATAGCGCTCACCTTCTCGAGCGCTGGCTTTTCAAATCCCACTTTCCGACCTTGTGTCACATACTCCCATTGTGGGTGGGTGTTAAATAACGCCTTTTGGCTAAGATCAAAGTGTAGTATCTGTTCCGATGGATACTGCACTTCATAGATCGGTATTGTCTTGGCCTTCGGGGCTTGATTTACGCCGGTCTATGGGTCTGTCCTGTGCAGTTCTAGGAGGTCCACCCTCCCAGGCTTCGCCTCCCCTCTTTGGGGAGGAGTAAGTTAATTGCTTACTGTCTGAGGCGCCCCTACCGGGGAATGCCGACGGGGCTGCCCAGGCAATTTTTAATGGCCATAGCGCTAACCTTCTCGAGCGCTGGCTTTTCAAATCCCACTTTCCGACCTTGTGTCACATACTCCCATTGTGGGTGGGTGTTAAATAACGCCTTTTGGCTAAGATCAAAGTGTAGTATCTGTTCCGATGGATACTGCACTTCATAGATCGGTATTGTCTTGCCCTTCGGGGCTTGATTTACGCCGGTCTATGGGTCTGTCCTGTGCAGTTCTAGGAGGTCCACCCTCCCAGGCTTCGCCTCCCCTCTTTGGGGAGGAGTAAGTTAATTGCTTACTGTCTGAGGCGCCCCTACCGGGGAATGCCGACGGGGCTGCCCAGGCAATTTTTAATGGCCACAGTGCTCACCTTCTCGAGCACTGGCTTTTCAAATCCCACTTTCCGACCTTGTGTCACATACTCCCATTGTGGGTGGGTGTTAAATAACGCCTTTTGGCTAAGATCAAAGTGTAGTATCTGTTCCGATGGATACTGCACTTCATAGATCGGTATTGTCTTGGCCTTCGGGGCTTGATTTACGCCGGTCTATGGGTCTGTCCTGTGCAGTTCTAGGAGGTCCACCCTCCCAGGCTTCGCCTCCCCTCTTTGGGGAGGAGTAAGTTTATTGCTTACTGTCTGAGGCGCCCCTACCGGGGAATGCCGACGGGGCTGCCCAGGCAATTTTTAATGGCCATAGCGCTCACCTTCTCGAGCGCTGGCTTTTCAAATCCCACTTTCCGACCTTGTGTCACATACTCCCATTGTGGGTGGGTGTTAAATAACGCCTTTTGGCTAAGATCAAAGTGTAGTATCTGTTCCGATGGATACT
Source organism: Sepiola atlantica (assembly GCA_963556195.1). Lineage (NCBI taxonomy): Eukaryota > Metazoa > Mollusca > Cephalopoda > Sepiida > Sepiolidae > Sepiola > Sepiola atlantica. The sequence goes on from OY744546.1 coordinate 47,305,019, forward strand.
GCACCCCATAGACTGGTATTGTCTTGGCCTCCGGGGCTTGATTTACGCCGGTCTATGGGTCTGTCCTGTGCAGTTCTAGGAGGTCCACCCTCCCAGGCTTCGCCTCCCCTCTTTGGGGAGGAGTAAGTTAATTGCTTACTGTCTGAGGCGCCCCTACCGGGGAATGCCGACGGGGCTGCCCAGGCAATTTTTAATGGCCATAGCGCTCACCTTCTCGAGCGCTGGCTTTTCAAATCCCACTTTCCGACCTTGTGTCACATACTCCCATTGTGGGTGGGTGTTAAATAACGCCTTTTGGCTAAGATCAAAGTGTAGTATCTGTTCCGATGGATACTGCACTTCATAGATCGGTATTGTCTTGGCCTTCGGGGCTTGATTTACGCCGGTCTATGGGTCTGTCCTGTGCAGTTCTAGGAGGTCCACCCTCCCAGGCTTCGCCTCCCCTCTTTGGGGAGGAGTAAGTTTATTGCTTACTGTCTGAGGCGCCCCTACCGGGGAATGCCGACGGGGCTGCCCAGGCAATTTTTAATGGCCATAGCGCTCACCTTCTCGAGCGCTGGCTTTTCAAATCCCACTTTCCGACCTTGTGTCACATACTCCCATTGTGGGTGGGTGTTAAATAACGCCTTTTGGCTAAGATCAAAGTGTAGTATCTGTTCCGATGGATACTGCACCCCATAGACTGGTATTGTCTTGGCCTCCGGGGCTTGATTTACGCCGGTCTATGGGATTGTCCTGTGCAGTTCTAGGAGGTCCACCCTCCCAGGCTTCGCCTCCCCTCTTTGGGGAGGAGTAAGTTTATTGCTTACTGTCTGAGGCGCCCCTACCGGGGAATGCCGACGGGGCTGCCCAGGCAATTTTTAATGGCCAGAGCGCTCACCTTCTCGGGCGCTGGCTTTTCAAATCCCACTTTCTGACCTTGTGTCACATACTCCCATTGTGGGTGGGTGTTAAATAACGCCTTTTGGCTAAGATCAAAGTGTAGTATCTGTTCCGATGGATACTGCACTTCATAGATCGGTATTGTCTTGGCCTTCGGGGCTTGATTTCCGCCGGTCTATGGGTCTGTCCTGTGCAGTTCTAGGAGGTCCACCCTCCCAGGCTTTACCTCCCCTCTTTGGGGAGGAGTAAGTTAATTGCTTACTGTCTGAGGCGCCCCTACCGGGGAATGCCGACGGGGCTGCCCAGGCAATTTTTAATGGCCATAGCGCTCACCTTCTCGAGCGCTGGCTTTTCAAATCCCACTTTCCGACCTTGTGTCACATACTCCCATTGTGGGTGGGTGTTAAATAACGCCTTTTGGCTAAGATCAAAGTGTAGTATCTGTTCCGATGGATACTGCACTTCATAGATCGGTATTGTCTTGGCCTTCGGGGCTTGATTTACGCCGGTCTATGGGTCTGTCCTGTGCAGTTCTAGGAGGTCCACCCTCCCAGGCTTCGCCTCTCCTCTTTGGGGAGGAGTAAGTTTATTGCTTACTGCCTGAGGCGCCCCTACCGGGGAATGCCGACGGGGCTGCCCAGGCAATTTTTAATGGCCATAACGCTCACCTTCTTAGGGCTGGCTTTTCAAATCCCACTTTCCGACCTTGTGTCACATACTCCCATTGTGGGTGGGTGTTAAATAACGCCTTTTGGCTAAGATCAAAGTGTAGTATCTGTTCCGATGGATACTGCACTTCATAGATCGGTATTGTCTTGGCCTTCGGGGCTTGATTTCCGACGGTCTATGGGTCTGATCTGTCCTGTGCAGTTCTAGGAGGTCCACCCTCCCAGGCTTTACCTCCCCTCTTTGGGGAGGAGTAAGTTAATTGCTTACTGTCTGAGGCGCCCCTACCGGGGAATGCCGACGGGGCTGCCCAGGCAATTTTTAATGGCCATAGCGCTCACCTTCTCGAGCGCTGGCTTTTCAAATCCCACTTTCCGACCTTGTGTCACATACTCCCATTGTGGGTGGGTGTTAAATAACGCCTTTTGGCTAAGATCAAAGTGTAGTATCTGTTCCGATGGATACTGCACTTCATAGATCGGTATTGTCTTGGCCTTCGGGGCTTGATTTCCGACGGTCTATGGGTCTGTCCTGTGCAGTTCTAGGAGGTCCACCCTCCCAGGCTTCGCCTCCCCTCTTTGGGGAGGAGTAAGTTTATTGCTTACTGTCTGAGGCGCCCCTACCGGGGAATGCCGACGGGGCTGCCCAGGCAATTTTTAATGGCCATAGCGCTCACCTTCTCGGGCGCTGGCTTTTCAAATCCCACTTTCCGACCTTGTGTCACATACTCCCATTGTGGGTGGGTGTTAAATAACGCCTTTTGGCTAAGATCAAAGTGTAGTATCTGTTCCGATGGATACTGCACTTCATAGATCGGTATTGTCTTGGCCTTCGGGGCTTGATTTACGCCGGTCTATGGGTCTGTCCTGTGCAGTTCTAGGAGGTCCACCTTCCCAGGCTTCGCCTCCCCTCTTTGGGGAGGAGTAAGTTTATTGCTTACTGTCTGAGGCGCCCCTACCGGGGAATGCCGACGGGGCTGCCCAGGCAATTTTTAATGGCCATAGCGCTCACCTTCTCGAGCGCTGGCTTTTCAAATCCCACTTTCCGACCTTGTGTCACATACTCCCATTGTGGGTGGGTGTTAAATAACGCCTTTTGGCTAAGATCAAAGTGTAGTATCTGTTCCGATGGATACTGCACCCCATAGACTGGTATTGTCTTGGCCTCCGGGGCTTGATTTACGCCGGTCTATGGGTCTGTCCTGTGCAGTTCTAGGAGGTCCACCCTCCCAGGCTTCGCCTCCCCTCTTTGGGGAGGAGTAAGTTAATTGCTTACTGTCTGAGGCGCCCCTACCGGGGAATGCCGACGGGGCTGCCCAGGCAATTTTTAATGGCCATAGCGCTCACCTTCTCGAGCGCTGGCTTTTCAAATCCCACTTTCCGACCTTGTGTCACATACTCCCATTGTGGGTGGGTGTTAAATAACGCCTTTTGGCTAAGATCAAAGTGTAGTATCTGTTCCGATGGATACTGCACTTCATAGATCGGTATTGTCTTGGCCTTCGGGGCTTGATTTACGCCGGTCTATGGGTCTGTCCTGTGCAGTTCTAGGAGGTCCACCCTCCCAGGCTTCGCCTCCCCTCTTTGGGGAGGAGTAAGTTTATTGCTTACTGTCTGAGGCGCCCCTACCGGGGAATGCCGACGGGGCTGCCCAGGCAATTTTTAATGGCCATAGCGCTCACCTTCTCGAGCGCTGGCTTTTCAAATCCCACTTTCCGACCTTGTGTCACATACTCCCATTGTGGGTGGGTGTTAAATAACGCCTTTTGGCTAAGATCAAAGTGTAGTATCTGTTCCGATGGATACTGCACCCCATAGACTGGTATTGTCTTGGCCTCCGGGGCTTGATTTACGCCGGTCTATGGGATTGTCCTGTGCAGTTCTAGGAGGTCCACCCTCCCAGGCTTCGCCTCCCCTCTTTGGGGAGGAGTAAGTTTATTGCTTACTGTCTGAGGCGCCCCTACCGGGGAATGCCGACGGGGCTGCCCAGGCAATTTTTAATGGCCAGAGCGCTCACCTTCTCGGGCGCTGGCTTTTCAAATCCCACTTTCTGACCTTGTGTCACATACTCCCATTGTGGGTGGGTGTTAAATAACGCCTTTTGGCTAAGATCAAAGTGTAGTATCTGTTCCGATGGATACTGCACTTCATAGATCGGTATTGTCTTGGCCTTCGGGGCTTGATTTCCGCCGGTCTATGGGTCTGTCCTGTGCAGTTCTAGGAGGTCCACCCTCCCAGGCTTTACCTCCCCTCTTTGGGGAGGAGTAAGTTAATTGCTTACTGTCTGAGGCGCCCCTACCGGGGAATGCCGACGGGGCTGCCCAGGCAATTTTTAATGGCCATAGCGCTCACCTTCTCGAGCGCTGGCTTTTCAAATCCCACTTTCCGACCTTGTGTCACATACTCCCATTGTGGGTGGGTGTTAAATAACGCCTTTTGGCTAAGATCAAAGTGTAGTATCTGTTCCGATGGATACTGCACTTCATAGATCGGTATTGTCTTGGCCTTCGGGGCTTGATTTACGCCGGTCTATGGGTCTGTCCTGTGCAGTTCTAGGAGGTCCACCCTCCCAGGCTTCGCCTCTCCTCTTTGGGGAGGAGTAAGTTTATTGCTTACTGCCTGAGGCGCCCCTACCGGGGAATGCCGACGGGGCTGCCCAGGCAATTTTTAATGGCCATAACGCTCACCTTCTTAGGGCTGGCTTTTCAAATCCCACTTTCCGACCTTGTGTCACATACTCCCATTGTGGGTGGGTGTTAAATAACGCCTTTTGGCTAAGATCAAAGTGTAGTATCTGTTCCGATGGATACTGCACTTCATAGATCGGTATTGTCTTGGCCTTCGGGGCTTGATTTCCGACGGTCTATGGGTCTGATCTGTCCTGTGCAGTTCTAGGAGGTCCACCCTCCCAGGCTTTACCTCCCCTCTTTGGGGAGGAGTAAGTTAATTGCTTACTGTCTGAGGCGCCCCTACCGGGGAATGCCGACGGGGCTGCCCAGGCAATTTTTAATGGCCATAGCGCTCACCTTCTCGAGCGCTGGCTTTTCAAATCCCACTTTCCGACCTTGTGTCACATACTCCCATTGTGGGTGGGTGTTAAATAACGCCTTTTGGCTAAGATCAAAGTGTAGTATCTGTTCCGATGGATACTGCACTTCATAGATCGGTATTGTCTTGGCCTTCGGGGCTTGATTTCCGACGGTCTATGGGTCTGATCTGTCCTGTGCAGTTCTAGGAGGTCCACCCTCCCAGGCTTTACCTCCCCTCTTTGGGGAGGAGTAAGTTAATTGCTTACTGTCTGAGGCGCCCCTACCGGGGAATGCCGACGGGGCTGCCCAGGCAATTTTTAATGGCCACAGTGCTCACCTTCTCGAGCACTGGCTTTTACCATCCCACTTTCCGACCTTGTGTCACATATTCCTATTGTGGGTAGGGGTTAAATAACGCCTTTTGGCTAAGATCAAAGTGTAGTATCTGTTCCGATGGATACTGCACTTCATAGATCGGTATTGTCTTGGCCTTCGGGGCTTGATTTACGCCGGTCTATGGGTCTGTCCTGTGCAGTTCTAGGAGGTCCACCCTCCCAGGCTTTACCTCCCCTCTTTGGGGAGGAGTAAGTTAATTGCTTACTGTCTGAGGCGCCCCTACCGGGGAATGCCGACGGGGCTGCCCAGGCAATTTTTAATGGCCATAGCGCTCACCTTCTCGAGCGCTGGCTTTTCAAATCCCACTTTCCGACCTTGTGTCACATACTCCCATTGTGGGTGGGTGTTAAATAACGCCTTTTGGCTAAGATCAAAGTGTAGTATCTGTTCCGATGGATACTGCACTTCATAGATCGGTATTGTCTTGGCCTTCGGGGCTTGATTTCCGCCGGTCTATGGGTCTGTCCTGTGCAGTTCTAGGAGGTCCACCCTCCCAGGCTTTACCTCCCCTCTTTGGGGAGGAGTAAGTTAATTGCTTACTGTCTGAGGCGCCCCTACCGGGGAATGCCGACGGGGCTGCCCAGGCAATTTTTAATGGCCATAGCGCTCACCTTCTCGAGCGCTGGCTTTTCAAATCCCACTTTCCGACCTTGTGTCACATACTCCCATTGTGGGTGGGTGTTAAATAACGCCTTTTGGCTAAGATCAAAGTGTAGTATCTGTTCCGATGGATACTGCACTTCATAGATCGGTATTGTCTTGGCCTTCGGGGCTTGATTTACGCCGGTCTATGGGTCTGTCCTGTGCAGTTCTAGGAGGTCCACCCTCCCAGGCTTCGCCTCTCCTCTTTGGGGAGGAGTAAGTTTATTGCTTACTGCCTGAGGCGCCCCTACCGGGGAATGCCGACGGGGCTGCCCAGGCAATTTTTAATGGCCATAACGCTCACCTTCTTAGGGCTGGCTTTTCAAATCCCACTTTCCGACCTTGTGTCACATACTCCCATTGTGGGTGGGTGTTAAATAACGCCTTTTGGCTAAGATCAAAGTGTAGTATCTGTTCCGATGGATACTGCACTTCATAGATCGGTATTGTCTTGGCCTTCGGGGCTTGATTTCCGACGGTCTATGGGTCTGATCTGTCCTGTGCAGTTCTAGGAGGTCCACCCTCCCAGGCTTTACCTCCCCTCTTTGGGGAGGAGTAAGTTAATTGCTTACTGTCTGAGGCGCCCCTACCGGGGAATGCCGACGGGGCTGCCCAGGCAATTTTTAATGGCCATAGCGCTCACCTTCTCGAGCGCTGGCTTTTCAAATCCCACTTTCCGACCTTGTGTCACATACTCCCATTGTGGGTGGGTGTTAAATAACGCCTTTTGGCTAAGATCAAAGTGTAGTATCTGTTCCGATGGATACTGCACTTCATAGATCGGTATTGTCTTGGCCTTCGGGGCTTGATTTCCGACGGTCTATGGGTCTGATCTGTCCTGTGCAGTTCTAGGAGGTCCACCCTCCCAGGCTTTACCTCCCCTCTTTGGGGAGGAGTAAGTTAATTGCTTACTGTCTGAGGCGCCCCTACCGGGGAATGCCGACGGGGCTGCCCAGGCAATTTTTAATGGCCACAGTGCTCACCTTCTCGAGCACTGGCTTTTACCATCCCACTTTCCGACCTTGTGTCACATATTCCTATTGTGGGTAGGGGTTAAATAACGCCTTTTGGCTAAGATCAAAGTGTAGTATCTGTTCCGATGGATACTGCACTTCATAGATCGGTATTGTCTTGCCCTTCGGGACTTGATTTACGCCGGTCTATGGGTCTGTCCTGTGCAGTTCTAGGAGGTCCACCCTCCCAGGCTTTACCTCCCCTCTTTGGGGAGGAGTAAGTTAATTGCTTACTGTCTGAGGCGCCCCTACCGGGGAATGCCGACGGGGCTGCCCAGGCAATTTTTAATGGCCATAGCGCTCACCTTCTCGAGCGCTGGCTTTTCAAATCCCACTTTCCGACCTTGTGTCACATACTCCCATTGTGGGTGGGTGTTAAATAACGCCTTTTGGCTAAGATCAAAGTGTAGTATCTGTTCCGATGGATACTGCACTTCATAGATCGGTATTGTCTTGGCCTCCGGGTCTTGATTTACGCCGGTCTATGGGTCTGTCCTGTGCAGTTCTAGGAAGTCCACCCTCCCAGGCTTCGCCTCCCCTCTTTGGGGAGGAGTAAGTTAATTGCTTACTGTCTGAGGCGCCCTCTACCGGGGAATGCCGACGGGGCTGCCCAGGCAATTTTTAATGGCCATAGCGCTCACCTTCTCGAGGGCTGGCTTTTCAAATCCCACTTTCCGACCTTGTGTCACATACTCCCATTGTGGGTGGGTGTTAAATAACGCCTTTTGGCTAAGATCAAAGTGTAGTATCTGTTCCGATGGATACTGCACTTCATAGATCGGTATTGTCTTGCCCTTCGGGGCTTGATTTACGCCGGTCTATGGGTCTGTCCTGTGCAGTTCTAGGAGGTCCACCCTCCCAGGCTTCGCCTCCCCTCTTTGGGGAGGAGTAAGTTTATTGCTTACTGTCTGAGGCGCCCCTACCGGGGAATGCCGACGGGGCTGTCCAGGCAATTTTTAATGGCCAGAGCGCTCACCTTCTCGGGCGCTGGCTTTTCAAATCCCACTTTCCGACCTTGTGTCACATACTCCCATTGTGGGTGGGTGTTAAATAACGCCTTTTGGCTAAGATCAAAGTGTAGTATCTGTTCCGATGGATACTGCACTTCATAGATCGGTATTGTCTTGGCCTTCGGGGCTTGATTTACGCCGGTCTATGGGTCTGTCCTGTGCAGTTCTAGGAGGTCCACCCTCCCAGGCTTCGCCTCTCCTCTTTGGGGAGGAGTAAGTTTATTGCTTACTGCCTGAGGCGCCCCTACCGGGGAATGCCGACGGGGCTGCCCAGGCAATTTTTAATGGCCATAACGCTCACCTTCTCGAGCGCTGGCTTTTCAAATCCCACTTTCCGACCTTGTGTCACATACTCCCATTGTGGGTGGGTGTTAAATAACGCCTTTTGGCTAAGATCAAAGTGTAGTATCTGTTCCGATGGATACTGCACTTCATAGATCGGTATTGTCTTGGCCTTCGGGGCTTGATTTCCGACGGTCTATGGGTCTGATCTGTCCTGTGCAGTTCTAGGAGGTCCACCCTCCCAGGCTTTACCTCCCCTCTTTGGGGAGGAGTAAGTTAATTGCTTACTGTCTGAGGCGCCCCTACCGGGGAATGCCGACGGGGCTGCCCAGGCAATTTTTAATGGCCACAGTGCTCACCTTCTCGAGCACTGGCTTTTACCATCCCACTTTCCGACCTTGTGTCACATATTCCTATTGTGGGTAGGGGTTAAATAACGCCTTTTGGCTAAGATCAAAGTGTAGTATCTGTTCCGATGGATACTGCACTTCATAGATCGGTATTGTCTTGCCCTTCGGGACTTGATTTACGCCGGTCTATGGGTCTGTCCTGTGCAGTTCTAGGAGGTCCACCCTCCCAGGCTTTACCTCCCCTCTTTGGGGAGGAGTAAGTTAATTGCTTACTGTCTGAGGCGCCCCTACCGGGGAATGCCGACGGGGCTGCCCAGGCAATTTTTAATGGCCATAGCGCTCACCTTCTCGAGCGCTGGCTTTTCAAATCCCACTTTCCGACCTTGTGTCACATACTCCCATTGTGGGTGGGTGTTAAATAACGCCTTTTGGCTAAGATCAAAGTGTAGTATCTGTTCCGATGGATACTGCACTTCATAGATCGGTATTGTCTTGGCCTTCGGGGCTTGATTTCCGACGGTCTATGGGTCTGATCTGTCCTGTGCAGTTCTAGGAGGTCCACCCTCCCAGGCTTTACCTCCCCTCTTTGGGGAGGAGTAAGTTAATTGCTTACTGTCTGAGGCGCCCCTACCGGGGAATGCCGACGGGGCTGCCCAGGCAATTTTTAATGGCCACAGTGCTCACCTTCTCGAGCACTGGCTTTTACCATCCCACTTTCCGACCTTGTGTCACATATTCCTATTGTGGGTAGGGGTTAAATAACGCCTTTTGGCTAAGATCAAAGTGTAGTATCTGTTCCGATGGATACTGCACTTCATAGATCGGTATTGTCTTGCCCTTCGGGACTTGATTTACGCCGGTCTATGGGTCTGTCCTGTGCAGTTCTAGGAGGTCCACCCTCCCAGGCTTTACCTCCCCTCTTTGGGGAGGAGTAAGTTAATTGCTTACTGTCTGAGGCGCCCCTACCGGGGAATGCCGACGGGGCTGCCCAGGCAATTTTTAATGGCCATAGCGCTCACCTTCTCGAGCGCTGGCTTTTCAAATCCCACTTTCCGACCTTGTGTCACATACTCCCATTGTGGGTGGGTGTTAAATAACGCCTTTTGGCTAAGATCAAAGTGTAGTATCTGTTCCGATGGATACTGCACTTCATAGATCGGTATTGTCTTGGCCTCCGGGTCTTGATTTACGCCGGTCTATGGGTCTGTCCTGTGCAGTTCTAGGAAGTCCACCCTCCCAGGCTTCGCCTCCCCTCTTTGGGGAGGAGTAAGTTAATTGCTTACTGTCTGAGGCGCCCCTACCGGGGAATGCCGACGGGGCTGCCCAGGCAATTTTTAATGGCCATAGCGCTCACCTTCTCGAGCGCTGGCTTTTCAAATCCCACTTTCCGACCTTGTGTCACATACTCCCATTGTGGGTGGGTGTTAAATAACGCCTTTTGGCTAAGATCAAAGTGTAGTATCTGTTCCGATGGATACTGCACTTCATAGATCGGTATTGTCTTGGCCTCCGGGTCTTGATTTACGCCGGTCTATGGGTCTGTCCTGTGCAGTTCTAGGAGGTCCACCCTCCCAGGCTTCGCCTCCCCTCTTTGGGGAGGAGTAAGTTAATTGCTTACTGTCTGAGGCGCCCCTACCGGGGAATGCCGACGGGGCTGCCCAGGCAATTTTTAATGGCCATAGCGCTCACCTTCTCGAGCGCTGGCTTTTCAAATCCCACTTTCCGACCTTGTGTCACATACTCCCATTGTGGGTGGGTGTTAAATAACGCCTTTTGGCTAAGATCAAAGTGTAGTATCTGTTCCGATGGATACTGCACTTCATAGATCGGTATTGTCTTGGCCTCCGGGTCTTGATTTACGCCGGTCTATGGGTCTGTCCTGTGCAGTTCTAGGAAGTCCACCCTCCCAGGCTTCGCTTCCCCTCTTTGGGGAGGAGTAAGTTAATTGCTTACTGTCTGAGGCGCCCCTACCGGGGAATGCCGACGGGTCTGCCCAGGCAATTTTTAATGGCCATAGCGCTCACCTTCTCGAGCGCTGGCTTTTCAAATCCCACTTTCCGACCTTGTGTCACATACTCCCATTGTGGGTGGGTGTTAAATAACGCCTTTTGGCTAAGATCAAAGTGTAGTATCTGTTCCGATGGATACTGCACTTCATAGATCGGTATTGTCTTGCCCTTCGGGGCTTGATTTACGCCGGTCTATGGGTCTGTCCTGTGCAGTTCTAGGAGGTCCACCCTCCCAGGCTTTACCTCCCCTCTTTGGGGAGGAGTAAGTTAATTGCTTACTGTCTGAGGCGCCCCTACCGGGGAATGCCGACGGGGCTGCCCAGGCAATTTTTAATGGCCAGAGCGCTCACCTTCTCGGGCGCTGGCTTTTCAAATCCCACTTTCCGACCTTGTGTCACATACTCCCATTGTGGGTGGGTGTTAAATAACGCCTTTTGGCTAAGATCAAAGTGTAGTATCTGTTCCGATGGATACTGCACCCCATAGACTGGTATTGTCTTGGCCTCCGGGGCTTGATTTCCGCCGGTCTATGGGTCTGTCCTGTGCAGTTCTAGGAGGTCCACCCTCCCAGGCTTCGCCTCCCCTCTTTGGGGAGGAGTAAGTTTATTGCTTACTGTCTGAGGCGCCCCTACCGGGGAATGCCGACGGGGCTGCCCAGGCAATTTTTAATGGCCATAGCGCTCACCTTCTCGGGCGCTGGCTTTTCAAATCCCACTTTCCGACCTTGTGTCACATACTCCCATTGTGGGTGGGTGTTAAATAACGCCTTTTGGCTAAGATCAAAGTGTAGTATCTGTTCCGATGGATACTGCACTTCATAGATCGGTATTGTCTTGCCCTTCGGGGCTTGATTTACGCCGGTCTATGGGTCTGTCCTGTGCAGTTCTAGGAGGTCCACCCTCCCAGGCTTCGCCTCCCCTCTTTGGGGAGGAGTAAGTTTATTGCTTACTGCCTGAGGCGCCCCTACCGGGGAATGCCGACGGGGCTGCCCAGGCAATTTTTAATGGCCATAGCGCTCACCTTCTCGGGCGCTGGCTTTTCAAATCCCACTTTCCGACCTTGTGTCACATACTCCCATTGTGGGTGGGTGTTAAATAACGCCTTTTGGCTAAGATCAAAGTGTAGTATCTGTTCCGATGGATACTGCACTTCATAGATCGGTATTGTCTTGCCCTTCGGGGCTTGATTTACGCCGGTCTATGGGTCTGTCCTGTGCAGTTCTAGGAGGTCCACCCTCCCAGGCTTCGCCTCCCCTCTTTGGGGAGGAGTAAGTTAATTGCTTACTGTCTGAGGCGCCCCTACCGGGGAATGCCGACGGGGCTGCCCAGGCAATTTTTAATGGCCATAGCGCTCACCTTCTCGAGCGCTGGCTTTTCAAATCCCACTTTCCGACCTTGTGTCACATACTCCCATTGTGGGTGGGTGTTAAATAACGCCTTTTGGCTAAGATCAAAGTGTAGTATCTGTTCCGATGGATACTGCACTTCATAGATCGGTATTGTCTTGCCCTTCGGGGCTTGATTTACGCCGGTCTATGGGTCTGTCCTGTGCAGTTCTAGGAGGTCCACCCTCCCAGGCTTCGCCTCCCCTCTTTGGGGAGGAGTAAGTTAATTGCTTACTGTCTGAGGCGCCCCTACCGGGGAATGCCGACGGGGCTGCCCAGGCAATTTTTAATGGCCATAGCGCTCACCTTCTCGAGCGCTGGCTTTTCAAATCCCACTTTCCGACCTTGTGTCACATACTCCCATTGTGGGTGGGTGTTAAATAACGCCTTTTGGCTAAGATCAAAGTGTAGTATCTGTTCCGATGGATACTGCACTTCATAGATCGGTATTGTCTTGCCCTTCGGGGCTTGATTTACGCCGGTCTATGGGTCTGTCCTGTGCAGTTCTAGGAGGTCCACCCTCCCAGGCTTCGCCTCCCCTCTTTGGGGAGGAGTAAGTTTATTGCTTACTGTCTGAGGCGCCCCTACCGGGGAATGCCGACGGGGCTGCCCAGGCAATTTTTAATGGCCATAGCGCTCACCTTCTCGGGCGCTGGCTTTTCAAATCCCACTTTCCGACCTTGTGTCACATACTCCCATTGTGGATGGGTGTTAAATAACGCCTTTTGGCTAAGATCAAAGTGTAGTATCTGTTCCGATGGATACTGCACTTCATAGATCGGTATTGTCTTGCCCTTCGGGGCTTGATTTACGCCGGTCTATGGGTCTGTCCTGTGCAGTTCTAGGAGGTCCACCCTCCCAGGCTTCGCCTCCCCTCTTTGGGGAGGAGTAAGTTAATTGCTTACTGTCTGAGGCGCCCCTACCGGGGAATGCCGACGGGGCTGCCCAGGCAATTTTTAATGGCCATAGCGCTCACCTTCTCGAGCGCTGGCTTTTCAAATCCCACTTTCCGACCTTGTGTCACATACTCCCATTGTGGGTGGGTGTTAAATAACGCCTTTTGGCTAAGATCAAAGTGTAGTATCTGTTCCGATGGATACTGCACCCCATAGACTGGTATTGTCTTGGCCTCCGGGGCTTGATTTACGCCGGTCTATGGGATTGTCCTGTGCAGTTCTAGGAGGTCCACCCTCCCAGGCTTCGCCTCCCCTCTTTGGGGAGGAGTAAGTTTATTGCTTACTGTCTGAGGCGCCCCTACCGGGGAATGCCGACGGGGCTGCCCAGGCAATTTTTAAATGGCCAGAGTGCTCACCTCTCGAGCGCTGGCTTTTAACCCCACTTTCTCGACCCAATCTGTGGTCACATCTTACTTGTGGGAGTAAGATAAAACTGGCCTTGTGCCTAACTCCTGAGGTGGAGTAAATACCTTGGCCTTTTGGCTAAGATCAAAGTGTAGTATCTGTTCCGATGGATACTGCACCCCATAGACTGGTATTGTCTTGGCCTCCGGGGCTTGATTTACGCCGGTCTATGGGATTGTCCTGTGCAGTTCTAGGAGGTCCACCCTCCCAGGCTTCGCCTCCCCTCTTTGGGGAGGAGTAAGTTAATTGCTTACTGTCTGAGGCGCCCCTACCGGGGAATGCCGACGGGGCTGCCCAGGCAATTTTTAATGGCCATAGCGCTCACCTTCTCGAGCGCTGGCTTTTCAAATCCCACTTTCCGACCTTGTGTCACATACTCCCATTGTGGGTGGGTGTTAAATAACGCCTTTTGGCTAAGATCAAAATGTAGAATCTGTTCCGATGGATACTGCACTTCATAGATCGGTATTGTCTTGCCCTTCGGGGCTTGATTTACGCCGGTCTATGGGTCTGTCCTGTGCAGTTCTAGGAGGTCCACCCTCCCAGGCTTCGCCTCCCCTCTTTGGGGAGGAGTAAGTTTATTGCTTACTGTCTGAGGCGCCCCTACCGGGGAATGCCGACGGGGCTGCCCAGGCAATTTTTAATGGCCATAGCGCTCACCTTCTCGGGCGCTGGCTTTTCAAATCCCACTTTCCGACCTTGTGTCACATACTCCCATTGTGGATGGGTGTTAAATAACGCCTTTTGGCTAAGATCAAAGTGTAGTATCTGTTCCGATGGATACTGCACTTCATAGATCGGTATTGTCTTGCCCTTCGGGGCTTGATTTACGCCGGTCTATGGGTCTGTCCTGTGCAGTTCTAGGAGGTCCACCCTCCCAGGCTTCGCCTCCCCTCTTTGGGGAGGAGTAAGTTAATTGCTTACTGTCTGAGGACCCCCTACCGGGGAATGCCGACGGGGCTGCCCAGGCAATTTTTAATGGCCATAGCGCTCACCTTCTCGGGCGCTGGCTTTTCAAATCCCACTTTCCGACCTTGTGTCACATACTCCCATTGTGGATGGGTGTTAAATAACGCCTTTTGGCTAAGATCAAAGTGTAGTATCTGTTCCGATGGATACTGCACTTCATAGATCGGTATTGTCTTGCCCTTCGGGGCTTGATTTACGCCGGTCTATGGGTCTGTCCTGTGCAGTTCTAGGAGGTCCACCCTCCCAGGCTTCGCCTCCCCTCTTTGGGGAGGAGTAAGTTAATTGCTTACTGTCTGAGGCGCCCCTACCGGGGAATGCCGACGGGGCTGCCCAGGCAATTTTTAATGGCCATAGCGCTCACCTTCTCGAGCGCTGGCTTTTCAAATCCCACTTTCCGACCTTGTGTCACATACTCCCATTGTGGGTGGGTGTTAAATAACGCCTTTTGGCTAAGATCAAAGTGTAGTATCTGTTCCAATGGATACTGCACCCCATAGACTGGTATTGTCTTGGCCTCCGGGGCTTGATTTACGCCGGTCTATGGGATTGTCCTGTGCAGTTCTAGGAGGTCCACCCTCCCAGGCTTCGCCTCCCCTCTTTGGGGAGGAGTAAGTTTATTGCTTACTGTCTGAGGCGCCCCTACCGGGGAATGCCGACGGGGCTGCCCAGGCAATTTTTAAATGGCCAGAGTGCTCACCTCTCGAGCGCTGGCTTTTAACCCCACTTTCTCGACCCAATCTGTGGTCACATCTTACTTGTGGGAGTAGGATAAAACTGGCCTTGTGCCTAACTCCTGAGGTGGAGTAAATACCTTGGCCTTTTGGCTAAGATCAAAGTGTAGTATCTGTTCCGATGGATACTGCACCCCATAGACTGGTATTGTCTTGGCCTCCGGGGCTTGATTTACGCCGGTCTATGGGATTGTCCTGTGCAGTTCTAGGAGGTCCACCCTCCCAGGCTTCGCCTCCCCTCTTTGGGGAGGAGTAAGTTAATTGCTTACTGTCTGAGGCGCCCCTACCGGGGAATGCCGACGGGGCTGCCCAGGCAATTTTTAATGGCCATAGCGCTCACCTTCTCGAGCGCTGGCTTTTCAAATCCCACTTTCCGACCTTGTGTCACATACTCCCATTGTGGGTGGGTGTTAAATAACGCCTTTTGGCTAAGATCAAAGTGTAGTATCTGTTCCGATGGATACTGCACTTCATAGATCGGTATTGTCTTGCCCTTCGGGGCTTGATTTACGCCGGTCTATGGGTCTGTCCTGTGCAGTTCTAGGAGGTCCACCCTCCCAGGCTTCGCCTCCCCTCTTTGGGGAGGAGTAAGTTTATTGCTTACTGTCTGAGGCGCCCCTACCGGGGAATGCCGACGGGGCTGCCCAGGCAATTTTTAATGGCCATAGCGCTCACCTTCTCGGGCGCTGGCTTTTCAAATCCCACTTTCCGACCTTGTGTCACATACTCCCATTGTGGATGGGTGTTAAATAACGCCTTTTGGCTAAGATCAAAGTGTAGTATCTGTTCCGATGGATACTGCACTTCATAGATCGGTATTGTCTTGCCCTTCGGGGCTTGATTTACGCCGGTCTATGGGTCTGTCCTGTGCAGTTCTAGGAGGTCCACCCTCCCAGGCTTCGCCTCCCCTCTTTGGGGAGGAGTAAGTTAATTGCTTACTGTCTGAGGCGCCCCTACCGGGGAATGCCGACGGGGCTGCCCAGGCAATTTTTAATGGCCATAGCGCTCACCTTCTCGAGCACTGGCTTTTCAAATCCCACTTTCCGACCTTGTGTCACATACTCCCATTGTGGGTGGGTGTTAAATAACGCCTTTTGGCTAAGATCAAAGTGTAGTATCTGTTCCGATGGATACTGCACCCCATAGACTGGTATTGTCTTGGCCTCCGGGGCTTGATTTACGCCGGTCTATGGGATTGTCCTGTGCAGTTCTAGGAGGTCCACCCTCCCAGGCTTCGCCTCCCCTCTTTGGGGAGGAGTAAGTTTATTGCTTACTGTCTGAGGCGCCCCTACCGGGGAATGCCGACGGGGCTGCCCAGGCAATTTTTAAATGGCCAGAGTGCTCACCTCTCGAGCGCTGGCTTTTAACCCCACTTTCTCGACCCAATCTGTGGTCACATCTTACTTGTGGGAGTAGGATAAAACTGGCCTTGTGCCTAACTCCTGAGGTGGAGTAAATACCTTGGCCTTTTGGCTAAGATCAAAGTGTAGTATCTGTTCCGATGGATACTGCACCCCATAGACTGGTATTGTCTTGGCCTCCGGGGCTTGATTTACGCCGGTCTATGGGATTGTCCTGTGCAGTTCTAGGAGGTCCACCCTCCCAGGCTTCGCCTCCCCTCTTTGGGGAGGAGTAAGTTAATTGCTTACTGTCTGAGGCGCCCCTACCGGGGAATGCCGACGGGGCTGCCCAGGCAATTTTTAATGGCCATAGCGCTCACCTTCTCGAGCGCTGGCTTTTCAAATCCCACTTTCCGACCTTGTGTCACATACTCCCATTGTGGGTGGGTGTTAAATAACGCCTTTTGGCTAAGATCAAAGTGTAGTATCTGTTCCGATGGATACTGCACTTCATAGATCGGTATTGTCTTGCCCTTCGGGGATTGAGTTACGCCGGTCTATGGGTCTGTCCTGTGCAGTTCTAGGAGGTCCACCCTCCCAGACTTCGCCTCCCCTCTTTGGGGAGGAGTAAGTTAATTGCTTACTGTCTGAGGCGCCCCTACCGGGGAATGCCGACGGGGCTGCCCAGGCAATTTTTAATGGCCAGAGCGCTCACCTTCTCGGGCGCTGGCTTTTCAAATCCCACTTTCCGACCTTGTGTCACATACTCCCATTGTGGGTGGGTGTTAAATAACGCCTTGTGGCTAAGATCAAAGTGTAGTATCTGTTCCGATGGATACTGCACTTCATAGATCGGTATTGTCTTGCCCTTCGGGGCTTGATTTACGCCGGTCTATGGGTCTGTCCTGTGCAGTTCTAGGAGGTCCACCCTCCCAGGCTTCGCCTCCCCTCTTTGGGGAGGAGTAAGTTAATTGCTTACTGTCTGAGGCGCCCCTACCGGGGAATGCCGACGGGGCTGCCCAGGCAATTTTTAAATGGCCATAGCGCTCACCTTCTCGAGCGCTGGCTTTTCAAATCCCACTTTCCGACCTTGTGTCACATACTCCCATTGTGGGTGGGTGTTAAATAACGCCTTGTGGCTAAGATCAAAGTGTAGTATCTGTTCCGATGGATACTGCACTTCATAGATCGGTATTGTCTTGGCCTTCGGGGCTTGATTTCCGCCGGTCTATGGGTCTGTCCTGTGCAGTTCTAGGAGGTCCACCCTCCCAGGCTTTACCTCCCCTCTTTGGGGAGGAGTAAGTTTATTGCTTACTGTCTGAGGCGCCCCTACCGGGGAATGCCGACGGGGCTGCCCAGGCAATTTTTAATGGCCATAGCGCTCACCTTCTCGGGCGCTGGCTTTTCAAATCCCACTTTCCGACCTTGTGTCACATACTCCCATTGTGGATGGGTGTTAAATAACGCCTTTTGGCTAAGATCAAAGTGTAGTATCTGTTCCGATGGATACTGCACTTCATAGATCGGTATTGTCTTGCCCTTCGGGGCTTGATTTACGCCGGTCTATGGGTCTGTCCTGTGCAGTTCTAGGAGGTCCACCCTCCCAGGCTTCGCCTCCCCTCTTTGGGGAGGAGTAAGTTAATTGCTTACTGTCTGAGGACCCCCTACCGGGGAATGCCGACGGGGCTGCCCAGGCAATTTTTAATGGCCATAGCGCTCACCTTCTCGGGCGCTGGCTTTTCAAATCCCACTTTCCGACCTTGTGTCACATACTCCCATTGTGGATGGGTGTTAAATAACGCCTTTTGGCTAAGATCAAAGTGTAGTATCTGTTCCGATGGATACTGCACTTCATAGATCGGTATTGTCTTGCCCTTCGGGGCTTGATTTACGCCGGTCTATGGGTCTGTCCTGTGCAGTTCTAGGAGGTCCACCCTCCCAGGCTTCGCCTCCCCTCTTTGGGGAGGAGTAAGTTAATTGCTTACTGTCTGAGGCGCCCCTACCGGGGAATGCCGACGGGGCTGCCCAGGCAATTTTTAATGGCCATAGCGCTCACCTTCTCGAGCGCTGGCTTTTCAAATCCCACTTTCCGACCTTGTGTCACATACTCCCATTGTGGGTGGGTGTTAAATAACGCCTTTTGGCTAAGATCAAAGTGTAGTATCTGTTCCGATGGATACTGCACCCCATAGACTGGTATTGTCTTGGCCTCCGGGGCTTGATTTACGCCGGTCTATGGGATTGTCCTGTGCAGTTCTAGGAGGTCCACCCTCCCAGGCTTCGCCTCCCCTCTTTGGGGAGTTGTAAGTTTATTGCTTACTGTCTGAGGCGCCCCTACCGGGGAATGCCGACGGGGCTGCCCAGGCAATATTTTAATGGCCAGAGTGCTCACCTCTCGAGCGCTGGCTTTTAACCCCACTTTCTCGACCCAATCTGTGGTCACATCTTACTTGTGGGAGTAGGATAAAACTGGCCTTGTGCCTAACTCCTGAGGTGGAGTAAATACCTTGGCCTTTTGGCTAAGATCAAAGTGTAGTATCTGTTCCGATGGATACTGCACCCCATAGACTGGTATTGTCTTGGCCTCCGGGGCTTGATTTACGCCGGTCTATGGGATTGTCCTGTGCAGTTCTAGGAGGTCCACCCTCCCAGGCTTCGCCTCCCCTCTTTGGGGAGGAGTAAGTTAATTGCTTACTGTCTGAGGCGCCCCTACCGGGGAATGCCGACGGGGCTGCCCAGGCAATTTTTAATGGCCATAGCGCTCACCTTCTCGAGCGCTGGCTTTTCAAATCCCACTTTCCGACCTTGTGTCACATACTCCCATTGTGGGTGGGTGTTAAATAACGCCTTTTGGCTAAGATCAAAGTGTAGTATCTGTTCCGATGGATACTGCACTTCATAGATCGGTATTGTCTTGCCCTTCGGGGCTTGATTTACGCCAGTCTATGGGTCTGTCCTGTGCAGTTCTAGGAGGTCCACCCTCCCAGGCTTCGCCTCCCCTCTTTGGGGAGGAGTAAGTTTATTGCTTACTGTCTGAGGCGCCCCTACCGGGGAATGCCAGCGGGGCTGCCCAGGCAATTTTTAATGGCCATAGCGCTCACCTTCTCGGGCGCTGGCTTTTCAAATCCCACTTTCCGACCTTGTGTCACATACTCCCATTGTGGATGGGTGTTAAATAACGCCTTTTGGCTAAGATCAAAGTGTAGTATCTGTTCCGATGGATACTGCACTTCATAGATCGGTATTGTCTTGCCCTTCGGGGCTTGATTTACGCCGGTCTATGGGTCTGTCCTGTGCAGTTCTAGGAGGTCCACCCTCCCAGGCTTCGCCTCCCCTCTTTGGGGAGGAGTAAGTTAATTGCTTACTGTCTGAGGCGCCCCTACCGGGGAATGCCGACGGGGCTGCCCAGGCAATTTTTAATGGCCATAGCGCTCACCTTCTCGAGCACTGGCTTTTCAAATCCCACTTTCCGACCTTGTGTCACATACTCCCATTGTGGGTGGGTGTTAAATAACGCCTTTTGGCTAAGATCAAAGTGTAGTATCTGTTCCGATGGATACTGCACCCCATAGACTGGTATTGTCTTGGCCTCCGGGGCTTGATTTACGCCGGTCTATGGGATTGTCCTGTGCAGTTCTAGGAGGTCCACCCTCCCAGGCTTCGCCTCCCCTCTTTGGGGAGGAGTAAGTTTATTGCTTACTGTCTGAGGCGCCCCTACCGGGGAATGCCGACGGGGCTGCCCAGGCAATTTTTAAATGGCCAGAGTGCTCACCTCTCGAGCGCTGGCTTTTAACCCCACTTTCTCGACCCAATCTGTGGTCACATCTTACTTGTGGGAGTAGGATAAAACTGGCCTTGTGCCTAACTCCTGAGGTGGAGTAAATACCTTGGCCTTTTGGCTAAGATCAAAGTGTAGTATCTGTTCCGATGGATACTGCACCCCATAGACTGGTATTGTCTTGGCCTCCGGGGCTTGATTTACGCCGGTCTATGGGATTGTCCTGTGCAGTTCTAGGAGGTCCACCCTCCCAGGCTTCGCCTCCCCTCTTTGGGGAGGAGTAAGTTAATTGCTTACTGTCTGAGGCGCCCCTACCGGGGAATGCCGACGGGGCTGCCCAGGCAATTTTTAATGGCCATAGCGCTCACCTTCTCGAGCGCTGGCTTTTCAAATCCCACTTTCCGACCTTGTGTCACATACTCCCATTGTGGGTGGGTGTTAAATAACGCCTTTT
The DNA here is from genome assembly GCA_963556195.1 of Sepiola atlantica. Classification (NCBI taxonomy): domain Eukaryota; kingdom Metazoa; phylum Mollusca; class Cephalopoda; order Sepiida; family Sepiolidae; genus Sepiola; species Sepiola atlantica. The sequence goes on from OY744546.1 coordinate 47,325,314, forward strand.
GGCTAAGATCAAAGTGTAGTATCTGTTCCGATGGATACTGCACTTCATAGATCGGTATTGTCTTGCCCTTCGGGGCTTGAGTTACGCCGGTCTATGGGTCTGTCCTGTGCAGTTCTAGGAGGTCCACCCTCCCAGACTTCGCCTCCCCTCTTTGGGGAGGAGTAAGTTAATTGCTTACTGTCTGAGGCGCCCCTACCGGGGAATGCCGACGGGGCTGCCCAGGCAATTTTTAATGGCCAGAGCGCTCACCTTCTCGGGCGCTGGCTTTTCAAATCCCACTTTCCGACCTTGTGTCACATACTCCCATTGTGGGTGGGTGTTAAATAACGCCTTGTGGCTAAGATCAAAGTGTAGTATCTGTTCCGATGGATACTGCACTTCATAGATCGGTATTGTCTTGCCCTTCGGGGCTTGATTTACGCCGGTCTATGGGTCTGTCCTGTGCAGTTCTAGGAGGTCCACCCTCCCAGGCTTCGCCTCCCCTCTTTGGGGAGGAGTAAGTTAATTGCTTACTGTCTGAGGCGCCCCTACCGGGGAATGCCGACGGGGCTGCCCAGGCAATTTTTAAATGGCCATAGCGCTCACCTTCTCGAGCGCTGGCTTTTCAAATCCCACTTTCCGACCTTGTGTCACATACTCCCATTGTGGGTGGGTGTTAAATAACGCCTTGTGGCTAAGATCAAAGTGTAGTATCTGTTCCGATGGATACTGCACTTCATAGATCGGTATTGTCTTGGCCTTCGGGGCTTGATTTCCGCCGGTCTATGGGTCTGTCCTGTGCAGTTCTAGGAGGTCCACCCTCCCAGGCTTTACCTCCCCTCTTTGGGGAGGAGTAAGTTAATTGCTTACTGCCTGAGGCGCCCCTACCGGGGAATGCCGACGGGGCTGCCCAGGCAATTTTTAATGGCCAGAGCGCTCACCTTCTCGGGCGCTGGCTTTTCAAATCCCACTTTCCGACCTTGTGTCACATACTCCCATTGTGGGTGGGTGTTAAATAACGCCTTGTGGCTAAGATCAAAGTGTAGTATCTGTTCCGATGGATACTGCACTTCATAGATCGGTATTGTCTTGCCCTTCGGGGCTTGATTTACGCCGGTCTATGGGTCTGTCCTGTGCAGTTCTAGGAGGTCCACCCTCCCAGGCTTCGCCTCCCCTCTTTGGGGAGGAGTAAGTTAATTGCTTACTGTCTGAGGCGCCCCTACCGGGGAATGCCGACGGGGCTGCCCAGGCAATTTTTAATGGCCATAGCGCTCACCTTCTCGAGCGCTGGCTTTTCAAATCCCACTTTCCGACCTTGTGTCACATACTCCCATTGTGGGTGGGTGTTAAATAACGCCTTTTGGCTAAGATCAAAGTGTAGTATCTGTTCCGATGGATACTGCACTTCATAGATCGGTATTGTCTTGCCCTTCGGGGCTTGATTTACGCCGGTCTATGGATCTGTCCTGTGCAGTTCTAGGAGGTCCACCCTCCCAGGCTTCGCCTCCCCTCTTTGGGGAGGAGTAAGTTTATTGCTTACTGTCTGAGGCGCCCCTACCGGGGAATGCCGACGGGGCTGCCCAGGCAATTTTTAATGGCCATAGCGCTCACCTTCTCGAGCGCTGGCTTTTCAAATCCCACTTTCCGACCTTGTGTCACATACTCCCATTGTGGGTGGGTGTTAAATAACGCCTTGTGGCTAAGATCAAAGTGTAGTATCTGTTCCGATGGATACTGCACTTCATAGATCGGTATTGTCTTGCCCTTCGGGGCTTGATTTACGCCGGTCTATGGGTCTGTCCTGTGCAGTTCTAGGAGGTCCACCCTCCCAGGCTTCGCCTCCCCTCTTTGGGGAGGAGTAAGTTAATTGCTTACTGTCTGAGGCGCCCCTACCGGGGAATGCCGACGGGGCTGCCCAGGCAATTTTTAAATGGCCATAGCGCTCACCTTCTCGAGCGCTGGCTTTTCAAATCCCACTTTCCGACCTTGTGTCACATACTCCCATTGTGGGTGGGTGTTAAATAACGCCTTGTGGCTAAGATCAAAGTGTAGTATCTGTTCCGATGGATACTGCACTTCATAGATCGGTATTGTCTTGGCCTTCGGGGCTTGATTTCCGCCGGTCTATGGGTCTGTCCTGTGCAGTTCTAGGAGGTCCACCCTCCCAGGCTTTACCTCCCCTCTTTGGGGAGGAGTAAGTTAATTGCTTACTGCCTGAGGCGCCCCTACCGGGGAATGCCGACGGGGCTGCCCAGGCAATTTTTAATGGCCAGAGCGCTCACCTTCTCGGGCGCTGGCTTTTCAAATCCCACTTTCCGACCTTGTGTCACATACTCCCATTGTGGGTGGGTGTTAAATAACGCCTTGTGGCTAAGATCAAAGTGTAGTATCTGTTCCGATGGATACTGCACTTCATAGATCGGTATTGTCTTGCCCTTCGGGGCTTGATTTACGCCGGTCTATGGGTCTGTCCTGTGCAGTTCTAGGAGGTCCACCCTCCCAGGCTTCGCCTCCCCTCTTTGGGGAGGAGTAAGTTAATTGCTTACTGCCTGAGGCGCCCCTACCGGGGAATGCCGACGGGGCTGCCCAGGCAATTTTTAATGGCCAGAGCGCTCACCTTCTCGGGCGCTGGCTTTTCAAATCCCACTTTCCGACCTTGTGTCACATACTCCCATTGTGGGTGGGTGTTAAATAACGCCTTTTGGCTAAGATCAAAGTGTAGTATCTGTTCCGATGGATACTGCACTTCATAGATCGGTATTGTCTTGCCCTTCGGGGCTTGATTTACGCCGGTCTATGGGTCTGTCCTGTGCAGTTCTAGAAGGTCCACCCTCCCAGGCTTCGCCTCCCCTCTTTGGGGAGGAGTAAGTTAATTGCTTACTGTCTGAGGCGCCCCTACCGGGGAATGCCGACGGGGCTGCCCAGGCAATTTTTAATGGCCATAGCGCTCACCTTCTCGAGCGCTGGCTTTTCAAATCCCACTTTCCGACCTTGTGTCACATACTCCCATTGTGGGTGGGTGTTAAATAACGCCTTTTGGCTAAGATCAAAGTGTAGTATCTGTTCCGATGGATACTGCACTTCATAGATCGGTATTGTCTTGCCCTTCGGGGCTTGATTTACGCCGGTCTATGGATCTGTCCTGTGCAGTTCTAGGAGGTCCACCCTCCCAGGCTTCGCCTCCCCTCTTTGGGGAGGAGTAAGTTTATTGCTTACTGTCTGAGGCGCCCCTACCGGGGAATGCCGACGGGGCTGCCCAGGCAATTTTTAATGGCCATAGCGCTCACCTTCTCGAGCGCTGGCTTTTCAAATCCCACTTTCCGACCTTGTGTCACATACTCCCATTGTGGGTGGGTGTTAAATAACGCCTTGTGGCTAAGATCAAAGTGTAGTATCTGTTCCGATGGATACTGCACTTCATAGATCGGTATTGTCTTGCCCTTCGGGGCTTGATTTACGCCGGTCTATGGGTCTGTCCTGTGCAGTTCTAGGAGGTCCACCCTCCCAGGCTTCGCCTCCCCTCTTTGGGGAGGAGTAAGTTAATTGCTTACTGTCTGAGGCGCCCCTACCGGGGAATGCCGACGGGGCTGCCCAGGCAATTTTTAAATGGCCATAGCGCTCACCTTCTCGAGCGCTGGCTTTTCAAATCCCACTTTCCGACCTTGTGTCACATACTCCCATTGTGGGTGGGTGTTAAATAACGCCTTGTGGCTAAGATCAAAGTGTAGTATCTGTTCCGATGGATACTGCACTTCATAGATCGGTATTGTCTTGCCCTTCGGGGCTTGATTTCCGCCGGTCTATGGGTCTGTCCTGTGCAGTTCTAGGAGGTCCACCCTCCCAGGCTTCGCCTCCCCTCTTTGGGGAGGAGTAAGTTAATTGCTTACTGCCTGAGGCGCCCCTACCGGGGAATGCCGACGGGGCTGCCCAGGCAATTTTTAAATGGCCAGAGCGCTCACCTTCTCGGGCGCTGGCTTTTCAAATCCCACTTTCCGACCTTGTGTCACATACTCCCATTGTGGGTGGGTGTTAAATAACGCCTTGTGGCTAAGATCAAAGTGTAGTATCTGTTCCGATGGATACTGCACTTCATAGATCGGTATTGTCTTGCCCTTCGGGGCTTGATTTCCGCCGGTCTATGGGTCTGTCCTGTGCAGTTCTAGGAGGTCCACCCTCCCAGGCTTCGCCTCCCCTCTTTGGGGAGGAGTAAGTTAATTGCTTACTGTCTGAGGCGCCCCTACCGGGGAATGCCGACGGGGCTGCCCAGGCAATTTTTAAATGACCATAGCGCTCACCTTCTCGAGCGCTGGCTTTTCAAATCCCACTTTCCGACCTTGTGTCACATACTCCCATTGTGGGTGGGTGTTAAATAACGCCTTTTGGCTAAGATCAAAGTGTAGTATCTGTTCCGATGGATACTGCACTTCATAGATCGGTATTGTCTTGCCCTTCGGGGCTTGATTTACGCCGGTCTATGGGTCTGTCCTGTGCAGTTCTAGAAGGTCCACCCTCCCAGGCTGCGCCTCCCATCTTTGGGGAGGAGTAAGTTTATTGCTTACTGTCTGAGGCGCCCCTACCGGGGAATGCCGACGGGGCTGCCCAGGCAATTTTTAATGGCCAGAGCGCTCACCTTCTCGGGCGCTGGCTTTTCAAATCCCACTTTCCGACCTTGTGTCACATACTCCCATTGTGGGTGGGTGTTAAATAACGCCTTGTGGCTTAGATCAAAGTGTAGTATCTGTTCCGATGGATACTGCACTTCATAGATCGGTATTGTCTTGGCCTTCGGGGCTTGATTTACGCCGGTCTATGGGATTGTCCTGTGCAGTTCTAGGAGGTCCACCCTCCCAGGCTTCGCCTCCCCTCTTTGGGGAGGAGTAAGTTTATTGCTTACTGTCTGAGGCGCCCCTACCGGGGAATGCCGACGGGGCTGCCCAGGCAATTTTTAATGGCCAGAGCGCTCACCTTCTCGGGCGCTGGCTTTTCAAATCCCACTTTCCGACCTTGTGTCACATACTCCCATTGTGGGTGGGTGTTAAATAACGCCTTGTGGCTAAGATCAAAGTGTAGTATCTGTTCCGATGGATACTGCACTTCATAGATCGGTATTGTCTTGCCCTTCGGGGCTTGATTTACGCCGGTCTATGGATCTGTCCTGTGCAGTTCTAGGAGGTCCACCCTCCCAGGCTTCGCCTCCCCTCTTTGGGGAGGAGTAAGTTTATTGCTTACTGTCTGAGGCGCCCCTACCGGGGAATGCCGACGGGGCTGCCCAGGCAATTTTTAATGGCCATAGCGCTCACCTTCTCGAGCGCTGGCTTTTCAAATCCCACTTTCCGACCTTGTGTCACATACTCCCATTGTGGGTGGGTGTTAAATAACGCCTTGTGGCTAAGATCAAAGTGTAGTATCTGTTCCGATGGATACTGCACTTCATAGATCGGTATTGTCTTGCCCTTCGGGGCTTGATTTCCGCCGGTCTATGGGTCTGTCCTGTGCAGTTCTAGGAGGTCCACCCTCCCAGGCTTCGCCTCCCCTCTTTGGGGAGGAGTAAGTTAATTGCTTACTGTCTGAGGCGCCCCTACCGGGGAATGCCGACGGGGCTGCCCAGGCAATTTTTAAATGGCCATAGCGCTCACCTTCTCGAGCGCTGGCTTTTCAAATCCCACTTTCCGACCTTGTGTCACATACTCCCATTGTGGGTGGGTGTTAAATAACGCCTTGTGGCTAAGATCAAAGTGTAGTATCTGTTCCGATGGATACTGCACTTCATAGATCGGTATTGTCTTGGCCTTCGGGGCTTGATTTCCGCCGGTCTATGGGTCTGTCCTGTGCAGTTCTAGGAGGTCCACCCTCCCAGGCTTTACCTCCCCTCTTTGGGGAGGAGTAAGTTAATTGCTTACTGCCTGAGGCGCCCCTACCGGGGAATGCCGACGGGGCTGCCCAGGCAATTTTTAATGGCCAGAGCGCTCACCTTCTCGGGCGCTGGCTTTTCAAATCCCACTTTCCGACCTTGTGTCACATACTCCCATTGTGGGTGGGTGTTAAATAACGCCTTGTGGCTAAGATCAAAGTGTAGTATCTGTTCCGATGGATACTGCACTTCATAGATCGGTATTGTCTTGCCCTTCGGGGCTTGATTTACGCCGGTCTATGGGTCTGTCCTGTGCAGTTCTAGGAGGTCCACCCTCCCAGGCTTCGCCTCCCCTCTTTGGGGAGGAGTAAGTTAATTGCTTACTGTCTGAGGCGCCCCTACCGGGGAATGCCGACGGGGCTGCCCAGGCAATTTTTAAATGGCCATAGCGCTCACCTTCTCGAGCGCTGGCTTTTCAAATCCCACTTTCCGACCTTGTGTCACATACTCCCATTGTGGGTGGGTGTTAAATAACGCCTTTTGGCTAAGATCAAAGTGTAGTATCTGTTCCGATGGATACTGCACTTCATAGATCGGTATTGTCTTGCCCTTCGGGGCTTGATTTACGCCGGTCTATGGGTCTGTCCTGTGCAGTTCTAGGAGGTCCACCCTCCCAGGCTTCGCCTCCCCTCTTTGGGGAGGAGTAAGTTTATTGCTTACTGTCTGAGGCGCCCCTACCGGGGAATGCCGACGGGGCTGCCCAGGCAATTTTTAATGGCCAGAGCGCTCACCTTCTCGGGCGCTGGCTTTTCAAATCCCACTTTCCGACCTTGTGTCACATACTCCCATTGTGGGTGGGTGTTAAATAACGCCTTGTGGCTTAGATCAAAGTGTAGTATCTGTTCCGATGGATACTGCACTTCATAGATCGGTATTGTCTTGGCCTTCGGGGCTTGATTTACGCCGGTCTATGGGATTGTCCTGTGCAGTTCTAGGAGGTCCACCCTCCCAGGCTTCGCCTCCCCTCTTTGGGGAGGAGTAAGTTTATTGCTTACTGTCTGAGGCGCCCCTACCGGGGAATGCCGACGGGGCTGCCCAGGCAATTTTTAAATGGCCAGAGTGCTCACCTTCTCGAGCGCTGGCTTTTCAAATCCCACTTTCCGACCTTGTGTCACATACTCCCATTGTGGGTGGGTGTTAAATAACGCCTTTTGGCTAAGATCAAAGTGTAGTATCTGTTCCGATGGATACTGCACTTCATAGATCGGTATTGTCTTGCCCTTCGGGGCTTGATTTACGCCGGTCTATGGGTCTGTCCTGTGCAGTTCTAGGAGGTCCACCCTCCCAGGCTTCGCCTCCCCTCTTTGGGGAGGAGTAAGTTAATTGCTTACTGTCTGAGGCGCCCCTACCGGGGAATGCCGACGGGGCTGCCCAGGCAATTTTTAATGGCCAGAGCGCTCACCTTCTCGGGCGCTGGCTTTTCAAATCCCACTTTCCGACCTTGTGTCACATACTCCCATTGTGGGTGGGTGTTAAATAACGCCTTTTGGCTAAGATCAAAGTGTAGTATCTGTTCCGATGGATACTGCACTTCATAGATCGGTATGGTCTTGGCCTTCGGGTCTTGATTTACGCCGGTCTATGGGTCTGTCCTGTGCAGTTCTAGGAGGTCCACCCTCCCAGGCTTCGCCTCCCCTCTTTGGGGAGAAGTAAGTTTATTGCTTACTGTCTGAGGCGCCCCTACCGGGGAATGCCGACGGGGCTGCCCAGGCAATTTTTAATGGCCAGAGCGCTCACCTTCTCGGGCGCTGGCTTTTCAAATCCCACTTTCCGACCTTGTGTCACATACTCCCATTGTGGGTGGGTGTTAAATAACGCCTTTTGGCTAAGATCAAAGTGTAGTATCTGTTCCGATGGATACTGCACTTCATAGATCGGTATTGTCTTGCCCTTCGGTACTTGATTTACGCCGGTCTATGGGTCTGTCCTGTGCAGTTCTAGGAGGTCCACCCTCCCAGGCTTTACCTCCCCTCTTTGGGGAGGAGTAAGTTAATTGCTTACTGTCTGAGGCGCCCCTACCGGGGAATGCCGACGGGGCTGCCCAGGCAATTTTTAATGGCCACAGTGCTCACCTTCTCGAGCACTGGCTTTTCAACTCCCACTTTCCGACCTTGTGTCACATATTCCTATTGTGGGTAGTGGTTAAATAACGCCTTTTGGCTAAGATCAAAGTGTAGTATCTGTTCCGATAGATACTGCACTTCATAGATCGGTATTGTCTTGGCCTTCGGGGCTTGATTTCCGCCGGTCTATGGGTCTGATCTGTCCTGTGCAGTTCTAGGAGGTCCACCCTCCCAGGCTTTACCTCCCCTCTTTGGGGAGGAGTAAGTTAATTGCTTACTGTCTGAGGCGCCCCTACCGGGGAATGCCGACGGGGCTGCCCAGGCAATTTTTAATGGCCATAGTGCTCACCTTCTCGAGCGCTGGCTTTTCAAATCCCACTTTCCGACCTTGTGTCACATATTCCTATTGTGGGTAGGGGTTAAATAACGCCTTTTGGCTAAGATCAAAGTGTAGTATCTGTTCCGATGGATACTGCACTTCATAGATCGGTATTGTCTTGGCCTTCGGGGCTTGATTTCCGCCGGTCTATGGGTCTGATCTGTCCTGTGCAGTTCTAGGAGGTCCACCCTCCCAGGCTTTACCTCCCCTCTTTGGGGAGGAGTAAGTTAATTGCTTACTGTCTGAGGCGCCCCTACCGGGGAATGCCGACGGGGCTGCCCAGGCAATTTTTAATGGCCATAGCGCTCACCTTCTCGAGCGCTGGCTTTTCAAATCCCACTTTCCGACCTTGTGTCACATATTCCTATTGTGGGTAGGGGTTATATAACGCCTTTTGGCTAAGATCAAAGTGTAGTATCTGTTCCGATGGATACTGCACTTCATAGATCGGTATTGTCTTGCCCTTCGGGACTTGATTTCCGCCGGTCTATGGGTCTGTCCTGTGCAGTTCTAGGAGGTCCACCCTCCCAGGCTTTACCTCCCCTCTTTGGGGAGGAGTAAGTTAATTGCTTACTGTCTGAGGCGCCCCTACCGGGGAATGCCGACGGGGCTGCCCAGGCAATTTTTAATGGCCACAGTGCTCACCTTCTCGAGCACTGGCTTTTCAACTCCCACTTTCCGACCTTGTGTCACATATTCCTATTGTGGGTAGGGGTTAAATAACGCCTTTTGGCTAAGATCAAAGTGTAGTATCTGTTCCGATAGATACTGCACTTCATAGATCGGTATTGTCTTGGCCTTCGGGGCTTGATTTCCGCCGGTCTATGGGTCTGATCTGTCCTGTGCAGTTCTAGGAGGTCCACCCTCCCAGGCTTTACCTCCCCTCTTTGGGGAGGAGTAAGTTAATTGCTTACTGTCTGAGGCGCCCCTACCGGGGAATGCCGACGGGGCTGCCCAGGCAATTTTTAATGGCCATAGTGCTCACCTTCTCGAGCGCTGGCTTTTCAAATCCCACTTTCCGACCTTGTGTCACATATTCCTATTGTGTGTAGGGGTTAAATAACGCCTTTTGGCTAAGATCAAAGTGTAGTATCTGTTCCGATGGATACTGCACTTCATAGATCGGTATTGTCTTGGCCTTCGGGGCTTGATTTCCGCCGGTCTATGGGTCTGATCTGTCCTGTGCAGTTCTAGGAGGTCCACCCTCCCAGGCTTTACCTCCCCTCTTTGGGGAGGAGTAAGTTAATTGCTTACTGTCTGAGGCGCCCCTACCGGGGAATGCCGACGGGGCTGCCCAGGCAATTTTTAATGGCCACAGTGCTCACCTTCTCGAGCACTGGCTTTTCAACTCCCACTTTCCGACCTTGTGTCACATATTCCTATTGTGGGTAGGGGTTAAATAACGCCTTTTGGCTAAGATCAAAGTGTAGTATCTGTTCCGATAGATACTGCACTTCATAGATCGGTATTGTCTTGGCCTTCGGGGCTTGATTTCCGCCGGTCTATGGGTCTGATCTGTCCTGTGCAGTTCTAGGAGGTCCACCCTCCCAGGCTTTACCTCCCCTCTTTGGGGAGGAGTAAGTTAATTGCTTACTGTCTGAGGCGCCCCTACCGGGGAATGCCGACGGGGCTGCCCAGGCAATTTTTAATGGCCATAGTGCTCACCTTCTCGAGCGCTGGCTTTTCAAATCCCACTTTCCGACCTTGTGTCACATATTCCTATTGTGGGTAGGGGTTAAATAACGCCTTTTGGCTAAGATCAAAGTGTAGTATCTGTTCCGATGGATACTGCACTTCATAGATCGGTATTGTCTTGGCCTTCGGGGCTTGATTTCCGCCGGTCTATGGGTCTGTCCTGTGCAGTTCTAGGAGGTCCACCCTCCCAGGCTTTACCTCCCCTCTTTGGGGAGGAGTAAGTTAATTGCTTACTGTCTGAGGCGCCCCTACCGGGGAATGCCGACGGGGCTGCCCAGGCAATTTTTAATGGCCAGAGCGCTCACCTTCTCGGGCGCTGGCTTTTCAAATCCCACTTTCCGACCTTGTGTCACATACTCCCATTGTGGGTGGGTGTTAAATAACGCCTTTTGGCTAAGATCAAAGTGTAGTATCTGTTCCGATGGATACTGCACTTCATAGATCGGTATGGTCTTGGCCTTCGGGTCTTGATTTACGCCGGTCTATGGGTCTGTCCTGTGCAGTTCTAGGAGGTCCACCCTCCCAGGCTTCGCCTCCCCTCTTTGGGGAGGAGTAAGTTTATTGCTTACTGTCTGAGGCGCCCCTACCGGGGAATGCCGACGGGGCTGCCCAGGCAATTTTTAATGGCCAGAGCGCTCACCTTCTCGGGCGCTGGCTTTTCAAATCCCACTTTCCGACCTTGTGTCACATACTCCCATTGTGGGTGGGTGTTAAATAACGCCTTTTGGCTAAGATCAAAGTGTAGTATCTGTTCCGATGGATACTGCACTTCATAGATCGGTATTGTCTTGGCCTTCGGGGCTTGATTTCCGCCGGTCTATGGGTCTGTCCTGTGCAGTTCTAGGAGGTCCACCCTCCCAGGCTTTACCTCCCCTCTTTGGGGAGGAGTAAGTTAATTGCTTACTGTCTGAGGCGCCCCTACCGGGGAATGCCGACGGGGCTGCCCAGGCAATTTTTAATGGCCAGAGCGCTCACCTTCTCGGGCGCTGGCTTTTCAAATCCCACTTTCCGACCTTGTGTCACATACTCCCATTGTGGGTGGGTGTTAAATAACGCCTTTTGGCTAAGATCAAAGTGTAGTATCTGTTCCGATGGATACTGCACTTCATAGATCGGTATGGTCTTGGCCTTCGGGTCTTGATTTACGCCGGTCTATGGGTCTGTCCTGTGCAGTTCTAGGAGGTCCACCCTCCCAGGCTTCGCCTCCCCTCTTTGGGGAGGAGTAAGTTTATTGCTTACTGTCTGAGGCGCCCCTACCGGGGAATGCCGACGGGGCTGCCCAGGCAATTTTTAATGGCCAGAGCGCTCACCTTCTCGGGCGCTGGCTTTTCAAATCCCACTTTCCGACCTTGTGTCACATACTCCCATTGTGGGTGGGTGTTAAATAACGCCTTTTGGCTAAGATCAAAGTGTAGTATCTGTTCCGATGGATACTGCACTTCATAGATCGGTATTGTCTTGCCCTTCGGGACTTGATTTACGCCGGTCTATGGGTCTGTCCTGTGCAGTTCTAGGAGGTCCACCCTCCCAGGCTTTACCTCCCCTCTTTGGGGAGGAGTAAGTTAATTGCTTACTGTCTGAGGCGCCCCTACCGGGGAATGCCGACGGGGCTGCCCAGGCAATTTTTAATGGCCACAGTGCTCACCTTCTCGAGCACTGGCTTTTCAAATCCCACTTTCCGACCTTGTGTCACATATTCCTATTGTGGGTAGGGGTTAAATAACGCCTTTTGGCTAAGATCAAAGTGTAGTATCTGTTCCGATGGATACTGCACTTCATAGATCGGTATTGTCTTGGCCTTCGGGGCTTGATTTCCGCCGGTCTATGGGTCTGATCTGTCCTGTGCAGTTCTAGGAGGTCCACCCTCCCAGGCTTTACCTCCCCTCTTTGGGGAGGAGTAAGTTAATTGCTTACTGTCTGAGGCGCCCCTACCGGGGAATGCCGACGGGGCTGCCCAGGCAATTTTTAATGGCCACAGTGCTCACCTTCTCGAGCACTGGCTTTTCAAATCCCACTTTCCGACCTTGTGTCACATATTCCTATTGTGGGTAGGGGTTAAATAACGCCTTTTGGCTAAGATCAAAGTGTAGTATCTGTTCCGATGGATACTGCACTTCATGGATCGGTATTGTCTTGGCCTTCAGGGCTTGATTTCCGCCGGTCTATGGGTCTGATCTGTCCTGTGCAGTTCTAGGAGGTCCACCCTCCCAGGCTTTACCTCCCCTCTTTGGGGAGGAGTAAGTTAATTGCTTACTGTCTGAGGCGCCCCTACCGGGGAATGCCGACGGGGCTGCCCAGGCAATTTTTAATGGCCACAGTGCTCACCTTCTCGAGCACTGGCTTTTCAACTCCCACTTTCCGACCTTGTGTCACATATTCCTATTGTGGGTAGGGGTTAAATAACGCCTTTTGGCTAAGATCAAAGTGTAGTATCTGTTCCGATAGATACTGCACTTCATAGATCGGTATTGTCTTGGCCTTCGGGGCTTGATTTCCGCCGGTCTATGGGTCTGATCTGTCCTGTGCAGTTCTAGGAGGTCCACCCTCCCAGGCTTTACCTCCCCTCTTTGGGGAGGAGTAAGTTAATTGCTTACTGTCTGAGGCGCCCCTACCGGGGAATGCCGACGGGGCTGCCCAGGCAATTTTTAATGGCCATAGTGCTCACCTTCTCGAGCGCTGGCTTTTCAAATCCCACTTTCCGACCTTGTGTCACATATTCCTATTGTGGGTAGGGGTTAAATAACGCCTTTTGGCTAAGATCAAAGTGTAGTATCTGTTCCGATGGATACTGCACTTCATAGATCGGTATTGTCTTGGCCTTCGGGGCTTGATTTCCGCCGGTCTATGGGTCTGTCCTGTGCAGTTCTAGGAGGTCCACCCTCCCAGGCTTTACCTCCCCTCTTTGGGGAGGAGTAAGTTAATTGCTTACTGTCTGAGGCGCCCCTACCGGGGAATGCCGACGGGGCTGCCCAGGCAATTTTTAATGGCCAGAGCGCTCACCTTCTCGGGCGCTGGCTTTTCAAATCCCACTTTCCGACCTTGTGTCACATACTCCCATTGTGGGTGGGTGTTAAATAACGCCTTTTGGCTAAGATCAAAGTGTAGTATCTGTTCCGATGGATACTGCACTTCATAGATCGGTATGGTCTTGGCCTTCGGGTCTTGATTTACGCCGGTCTATGGGTCTGTCCTGTGCAGTTCTAGAAGGTCCACCCTCCCAGGCTTCGCCTCCCCTCTTTGGGGAGGAGTAAGTTTATTGCTTACTGTCTGAGGCGCCCCTACCGGGGAATGCCGACGGGGCTGCCCAGGCAATTTTTAATGGCCAGAGCGCTCACCTTCTCGGGCGCTGGCTTTTCAAATCCCACTTTCCGACCTTGTGTCACATACTCCCATTGTGGGTGGGTGTTAAATAACGCCTTTTGGCTAAGATCAAAGTGTAGTATCTGTTCCGATGGATACTGCACTTCATAGATCGGTATTGTCTTGGCCTTCGGGGCTTGATTTCCGCCGGTCTATGGGTCTGTCCTGTGCAGTTCTAGGAGGTCCACCCTCCCAGGCTTTACCTCCCCTCTTTGGGGAGGAGTAAGTTAATTGCTTACTGTCTGAGGCGCCCCTACCGGGGAATGCCGACGGGGCTGCCCAGGCAATTTTTAATGGCCAGAGCGCTCACCTTCTCGGGCGCTGGCTTTTCAAATCCCACTTTCCGACCTTGTGTCACATACTCCCATTGTGGGTGGGTGTTAAATAACGCCTTTTGGCTAAGATCAAAGTGTAGTATCTGTTCCGATGGATACTGCACTTCATAGATCGGTATGGTCTTGGCCTTCGGGTCTTGATTTACGCCGGTCTATGGGTCTGTCCTGTGCAGTTCTAGGAGGTCCACCCTCCCAGGCTTCGCCTCCCCTCTTTGGGGAGGAGTAAGTTTATTGCTTACTGTCTGAGGCGCCCCTACCGGGGAATGCCGACGGGGCTGCCCAGGCAATTTTTAATGGCCAGAGCGCTCACCTTCTCGGGCGCTGGCTTTTCAAATCCCACTTTCCGACCTTGTGTCACATACTCCCATTGTGGGTGGGTGTTAAATAACGCCTTTTGGCTAAGATCAAAGTGTAGTATCTGTTCCGATGGATACTGCACTTCATAGATCGGTATTGTCTTGCCCTTCGGGACTTGATTTACGCCGGTCTATGGGTCTGTCCTGTGCAGTTCTAGGAGGTCCACCCTCCCAGGCTTTACCTCCCCTCTTTGGGGAGGAGTAAGTTAATTGCTTACTGTCTGAGGCGCCCCTACCGGGGAATGCCGACGGGGCTGCCCAGGCAATTTTTAATGGCCACAGTGCTCACCTTCTCGAGCACTGGCTTTTCAAATCCCACTTTCCGACCTTGTGTCACATATTCCTATTGTGGGTAGGGGTTAAATAACGCCTTTTGGCTAAGATCAAAGTGTAGTATCTGTTCCGATGGATACTGCACTTCATAGATCGGTATTGTCTTGGCCTTCGGGGCTTGATTTCCGCCGGTCTATGGGTCTGATCTGTCCTGTGCAGTTCTAGGAGGTCCACCCTCCCAGGCTTTACCTCCCCTCTTTGGGGAGGAGTAAGTTAATTGCTTACTGTCTGAGGCGCCCCTACCGGGGAATGCCGACGGGGCTGCCCAGGCAATTTTTAATGGCCACAGTGCTCACCTTCTCGAGCACTGGCTTTTCAAATCCCACTTTCCGACCTTGTGTCACATATTCCTATTGTGGGTAGGGGTTAAATAACGCCTTTTGGCTAAGATCAAAGTGTAGTATCTGTTCCGATGGATACTGCACTTCATGGATCGGTATTGTCTTGGCCTTCAGGGCTTGATTTCCGCCGGTCTATGGGTCTGATCTGTCCTGTGCAGTTCTAGGAGGTCCACCCTCCCAGGCTTTACCTCCCCTCTTTGGGGAGGAGTAAGTTTATTGCTTACTGCCTGAGGCGCCCCTACCGGGGAATGCCGACGGGGCTGCCCAGGCAATTTTTAAACCCCACTTTCCCGACCCGACCTTGGGTCACATCTTACTTGTGGGAGTAAGATAAAAACTGGCCTTGTGCCTAACTCCTGGAGAGGAGTAAATCAATAATCATACAAAGCGAATGTTTGTTTCACAGCAAACGGGATTCGCTATGAATAGTTCAGCCGTTCATAATCTAACATTACTGCATGCCATGGCAACAGGGAATTATCATTATTTTTTTTGTCTCGCATATCCCATTAAATATCCATTGATGAAAGTCAATGAAGAGACAAACTTGAAACTATGCAGATCCTTTCATCAACAATTGCTTTCATTAAAACGGCTCAGGTCAGGTTCACCTGACTTTCGCAGGTAGTCTTGCGGGTGATTCGGTGCAGCGTAACATCATGTAGCAAACGAGATAACAGATCTCGTTAAGTGCACGAACTTGAGAGTCACTTAATTTGTCTTAGAGTATTCAACATGCAAACAGATGTAGCTGCCATTCGGTTGAAACTAGATTAAGTGGGAGAGTCTCGGTTTTCATGTTTTTATCGGAAAATAAAAGATCTAAAATTCTCTTCGATTCTATACTAATATGTGATACTAGCTAGATACCGGTCCGAGGTAAAATCACATTTCTCTTTACTAAGCAAATGTAATTATGAAGTAAACATTAAAAACCTAGTTCTTTATCTCTCTTTTTTTATCTATTCACTATTGTGATATTTATTAAAAAGAATATTACAAAAAAACGTTTCACATGAATTTGAATCCAGAACTTAATAATTAAGTTCATACTTAATAACTAACATTATGATATCAAAAAGAAAAAATTTGGGCAAAATAAGTTAATCACTTAATTTTTTTGCGTTGGCCAGGCAAAAGTCGTTTAGATGCAAGTCTGTTGTTCAGTAAATGAGTATCAAGCTCTATAAAAGATGAATCTCGGTTAATTGTTTTTACACAATATCGAGAAATCTTTAGTTTTCGATTATATATTCTATTATGTAAGCGCAAGAGTTTTGTTTTGTATGTACTAAGGGAATATGTGCATTCAGTTGTATGTGAATGTTTAACATACATAGAAATATTCGAAGCGTTCCAATTAGACATTTATTGTTAAAATAAGAACACAGAATTCTCTGTTATTTGACCAAGCTAACCTTTGCAGCACCCACTTTCAGTAGTCCCTGTTTACTTGCTTCACAAAGTTAGTTCTTAATATGGGTCGAATCTAGATCCCTAAAACGGGAAAAGATTGTGGAAAAAAAAATTCTCAATCTAGAATTATTTCTCCGTCACTGACCAAAGACACAAAACATGAACAGTAATATCAGAAGAGATATTCCACTTTGCTCTTAGCCAAAAGGCGTATCTGTTACTACTTGAAAGAAAAGGATGAATGCATTTCTACGAAAGGGTGAGATTTACTTGCTTAATTAATAGAAATATATTTCGGTCAATAAGAAGACATTATTACGTAGGTGACATCCGTGTAATAAAACGCTAAGAAAAAGTAATGTTCGTACGTAATCTACTGGCCTCACTTTCTTAAGGTGATATTAAACATTTCATCTAATGTCGCTATTGTACTGAACGTTTAACTCTAACTAACATAAATGTACGTACCTTTCATATTAAAGTGTAGTATCCATAGTATATTTTCTGCCCATAGATGGTACATTTAAATAGTGAGATCTGGAATTTCGCCGGAAGACCATAGAGTGGAAGTAGGTCACAAACTCCTACAAGGGTTTTAGAGATAGATCAAACAGAGTATTTAGACAACTATGGTTCAGTTTGAACAAAGATAGTACAATAATATCGCGGGGTGTCCGTCTATCCTGGGCATCCATAGAATGCAGCAATATATAACATATGAAAGACACAGGTGCCGAATTCTCACGGGTTACGCTAGTATTATAATAATAAGCTTGTACCTTCGTATTTACGTACGTTATAGTATTCAAAGACCAATACAAATTTAAATCGTTCGATCGTCAAGGTGGTTGCAGAATATCTGTTGTCACCTGGTGAAAAATAAAATTTTACTAATTTAAAAATGTATTTTTCCAAAACAGAACAATACGTCATACATAGAATTATTTCTCCGTCGTAAAATAACATGTATTTAGATTATTTGGATTATTTGAACAACATTTCTCATCTTTGATATTATTCTCACAACGTTTCGGCCGATGTTACCACCAAAGTTCGCAAAGTTTCATCGAACTCGAGAATCTGTATGTCGACCTCCAGAATGTGTATGTCGAACTCGGGAATCTGTATGGAATTTTGAAATTCCATAAAGATTCCCGAGTTCAATATACAGATTCCCGAGTTAGACAAGACGTAGATGGATGTGGCATTTATTTTAAAGATACTAACAAGTATAGATGTTAAAGCATACTTAGCTAGCAATTATCTTTTACGCAAATAAATGGAGCATTTTAAAATTATGTAATTCTTATTATTAATAAATAAATAAATAAGAACGATGAAATATTATTATGTTTTACATAAGTAACTGACTACCATTTTACGGCAAGAAGAAAGAAAACACGGTGGTAAGCAACTGTCAATTTTCAATAGGTATCTCCTAATAAATACATACTGTATCTAATAGGCTAATAGAACTTCTTCACAAAACAAAATTAGAAAGAAAATGTACAGTGAATGGATTGTGAGAGACAATTATTACTTATTGCATCTTATAAACTGGATTATAATTATATAGTTTAGTAATCGGATAGTCATTTTCTCCGTGACTGGATTTAAACTTCCGGCTTTTCATACTTTGATGCATGGCTCAACTTCCGACTTTTCCAAATGCGATGCATGGATTTAATGCTCTCTGATAACAGTTAACTGGATGTAAAATGTCAGCATGATCAGCAAATGTATAGTTCTTAATTTATCAACGCTTCTATAGTATAACCTCAGAAATACTTTATGCAATATTGAGAAGTAAGGCCCAGAGAAGATTTCGGCTCATCCTAACGTTAGAGACATTATAATCGCAAGTTGGTATTTATCTACCTCCCACAGCGGTAAGATGTGACACAAGGTCGGGAAAGTGGGATTTGAAAAACCAGCGCCCTAGAGAAAGAAGAGTACTCTGGCCGTCAAAAATTGCCTGAGCAGCTCCGTCGGCATTCCCGGTATGGGCGCCTCAGGCGATTAGCAATACACCAACCTCTTCTCAAAGGGTGAGAAAGCAAAGCCATGAGGGTGGACCTCCTAGAACTGCACAGGACAGTACTTCAGACCGGCGGAATCACGGCCCGAAGGCCAAGACAATACCGGTCTACAGAGTGAGCATCCATCGGAACAGATACTACACTCTGATCTTAGCTAAAAAGCCACGGAGGATTTTGTGTCGAAGTTATCGCAAGTTATACTTTCAAAATATTGTTTTATTCAATGCGATTATTTTGTATTATTTTGATTATTCTGACTACGGCTCGATCCTCGATACTGTTCTAATCAAGTGATGTAACATCAAACCTTTTTCAGGTGCATCCTGTCGAACAAGGGGAACATTTATGTCGAACTTAGAAATCTGTACGGAATTTTCAACGATACCCTTTATTTAATCTACGGAGGTAGTTTACTCTCGTTCCACCAGCGATGAGAGAAGCGAAGGTTTAGTTAAATCATAAGTCTATTCATATTATCGCCTGCACCGAAACAAGAACCTGTGTCTTAACGCACATAAGTGAAAACTAATAATCAGTTCTAAGAATAGGTTAAGGACAAAAACAAGTCATACTAAAATTTTCCGCAAGGACACCTGGCTAAATGGATATACGCTTTAAATAATAATTAGTTCTACCTATTAGTCTTCAATAATTAGTTCTACCTATTAGTCTTCAATAATTAGTTCTACCTATTAGTCTTCAATAATTAGTTCTACCTATTACTCTTCAATAATTAGTTATACCTATTAGTCTTCAATAATTAGTTCTACCTATTAGTCTTCAATAATTAGTTCTACCTATTAGTCTTCAATAATTAGTTCTACCTATTAGTCTTCAATAATTAGTTCTACCTATTAGTCTTCAATAATTAGTTCTACCTATTAGTCTTCAATAATTAGTTCTACCTATTAGTCTTCAATAATTAGTTCTACCTATTAGTCTTCAATAATTAGTTCTACCTATTAGTCTTCAATAATTAGTTCTACCTATTAGTCTTCAATAATTAGTTCTACGTATTAGTCTTCAATAATTAGTTCTACCTATTAGTCTTCAATAATTAGTTCTACCTATTAGTCTTCAATAATTAGTTCTACCTATTAGTCTTCAATAATTAGTTCTACCTATTAGTCTTCAATAATTAGTTCTACCTATTAGTCTTCAATAATTAGTTCTACCTATTAGTCTTCAATAATTAGTTCTACCTATTAGTCTTCAATAATTAGTTCTACCTATTAGTCTTCAATAATTAGTTCTACGTATTAGTCTTCAATAATTAGTTCTACCTATTAGTCTTCAATAATTAGTTCTACCTATTAGTCTTCAATAATTAGTTCTACCTATTAGTCTTCAATAATTAGTTCTACCTATTAGTCTTCAATAATTAGTTCTACCTATTAGTCTTCAATAATTAGTTCTACCTATTAGTCTTCAATAATTAGTACGGGCGATACTAAGTATGCTATTACGAATCATTTAAGGTCTCCAGCTGGTCATGGCAGACATAATAAGAATAAGCTACTCCCATGGATAAAATAAAGAATTACGGTCGACATTCCTTACACATTGTCGCGTTCGCCATAAAGATTCCCGAGTTAAACAATATGCACTATTAGAACGCCGGGGGTTACATCGGTTGAAACGTTGTGAGAATATCTTGCAAGATGAGAACAGTAGTGCGAACATTGCAAATGATACACATTATCAATCCTCGTGTAAGCAACACGTGTTTACTCTTTTGAAAGTATCCTGGTAGAACTGTGTCTATAACAAATGCGACAAGGGATTCGGATATTTCTTATGTGCTTATGCTTACTGCGATGATATTAACTGCAATGCAACTATTAAACGATTTACATTGAGCCGCTGATGCTGGTAAAAGGAGTGTGCATGGGTGCGGGACACTAATAACATTGCTGGAGCGTAGGAGTGAGGTGGTATAGCAGAAGGTGGTTGCTGCAAATAAAATCAATGTTAATATTACAAGAAAGAAAATTCGAGTAAAAATAAAGAAGTAAATCAGACGAGGTGAATTGTTGATAGGAGAGTAAGGGAAATGTAAATTTAATAGTTGTAATCATGATAGTGATAATGTTGGAACTGGCGGTACGTGAGGTAGAATAGTGATGGGAAATGGTCGCTTGATAATAAACAAAGAGACGTGTCTTTATATATATATATATATATATATATATATATATATACTATGAATATTTTTTAAAATAGCAAAGTGTTTTTCACCTACAGACGACATCTAGTCGAGCTCTTTTACCCTCATCAGTGTAGGAGTAGCAGTTGCAGGCGTCGCATTGGTCCGAACGCAGTTCATAGATTCAGACTAGAATCACGAGACAAATGCTCAGGATCAGACGACCGCGAGAAATCGACACAGACAGTAATTGAAATTAAGATACACTTACCCACGAGACGGGGAAATGTATTGTCGTCTACAGTGGTCAACGCTCTCCGAAATATGAAAACTAAAATACACCGCAAGTATGAATTAAAAGTGAGTTTGCGAAGATCGACTACCAGGGTACCGTGCTAATATTAATTAACAGGGAAATACATAGATATTTTCATAAACGAACACCGATAAGAGAAGATTGCCTGCTTGTTTGTTTTATCTGTCTTAGCCGATAACGACGCCGGGCGGTCTTGGTTGGACCGCATATATGTCACTGTTGTATCACAATAACGGCTAATGCAGAAACAAGGTTTTGGCCGGAAAATAAGGATTTATGAACGAAAAACGAATAAGTTGTTCTTTTTGATAACGAATAAAAGGGTTGTGGAGACAGGTGTCACAGTGTCTGGCTTGATAAAGTAAAATGTCACTTGTCTGCAATAAGTCAGGGCATGTACACGAGAGAGGTGTGGTTTGAACTGGTAAGAACAATCTATATACTTCGCTGACAGGTTGGTGTCGGTTGATGTAAATTAAGAGGAATTACGGCGATTAGTGAAATTACATTCTCTTTGTTTCTGTAAATGAGTCGAGGAGGCGGTACCTCACCTCCTCCTCAAACCAAGGGACGGTAGGGGATGGATCAGATGAAGAAGAGGAAAGATGGACGGAATGAAAATACGATTACCCCTCCCGAATATGAAATGCAGAATGAGAATCTCAAATTAGCAGAGAGAATAATAATGAGAAAACATTTTTTTCTTTTGTTTTCTGACTAAATACTGATTTTCAATATTAGGCGAAGCGTTACAGGCTTTGGAAACTCAATTTTGCTAGCCCACCGAATCCACGTCGCTCTGAGACGCCCTCACTGACTTGTGCAATACTGTCCAAAACGTAAAAATCGCTCAGTAATATTAAAAGCGTCGACCCAAAAACACAGAGTAAGAATTTAGAAATTATAAAGATATCATACCTTGTAATTGTTCAAGTGTTTGGTTATTTGCTTAACCAAATAATAATTTTTCTACAAAAACCCAACAGTTTAACATTTTTCTTTTTAATTTTAATTGTTCAGCTTGAAATGACCCTTCACTTCGCAGTGGTACAAAGTACCTGACCCAATCAGAGCAATTACCCACTGGTCTAACAAACACAGCGTGGGAGTGCGGTAATCGCTGGATCAGCCCTATCGACATCTGTGTTCTTAATCAGAGCGCCAACGTTTCGCGAGCAGTACAAGGTTACCAACCATACTCAGAAACGGCTAAATTAGTTACGACACCGACGTCTAAGCGGATAGTGGTACACTCAAGCGAAACTTGCTTATCGCAGAAATGGCAACAAACTTTTCAGTTTCCAACAAGGCTCTACTTTTAAAACTATTACATCTTTAAAGGGGCTCTTAACTATGCATATTTTTTTAAATAGTAAAGTGTTTTCCCCTTACAGACGACGTCGTTTCGGGCTCACTTATCTTCATCAGTGTAGGAATGGCGGTTGAAGGCGGTCGCATGGGCTGGACTAAAGTTCTTAGATTCAGACTAGGATCACGAAACAAATGCTCAGGGCCACACAGCCGCGAAAAATCGACACGCACACACACACACACACACACACACATACATACATATATATATAAATATATATATATATATATATATATATATATATATATATATATAAATATATATATTAAATTTCAGAAACAGTTTTTCATGGTAAACAACTGATGATCACTTAAATAATGTTAGAAGCAAACTAATATAATAACTGAAAAAGTTAAATAGACTTACATGAGTTATTTCCCACTGAATGACTTGGGACTTAAGGTTTTTTGGTTTTTATTGTTGTTTTTTTAAATATAGTTTTAATGGTTGAGAAACGTCCAAGACTATAAATATATATATATATATATATATATATATATATATATATATATATATATATATATAGAGAGAGAGAGAGAGAGAGAGAGAAAGAGAGAGAGAGAGAGCGAGTGAGAGAGAGACATGTATGTGTTGATTTATTGGCTTAAAGGAATTAATAAAATGAATAAGTTAATAACAAGTATGCACCTTAGAATTTAAAAAAAAAACTATGAAAATAAAATCAAAAAACAAAAAATACCCTAACAAGTTTGATTTCTAATCTTTTGAAACCCCAACACCACCGCTAAACTTAACCTAAGCCAGACTTGAAATTGTGTCTAATTACCTACCTAGAAATAAACAGACCATGACACATTAGCTATGAGATTCCCCCTTTCTCCACTTCCCTCCCCTGCCCCCTCTCTTCTCTCGTTGTTTTTTCTCTATCCTCAACAAGAATATTTTATTTTGTTTTATCTTATTCTATATGATATTATATTTGATTTTCAACGGTCTTAAGTCTGACCACGTGATTTTCCAAATTTTAAGTTTTCTATTTTTATTTTTCATTTTCTTTCCCTTCTTTTTCTCCCTTATTTCATTCTTCCCAAATATGTTCTGAGGTAAGTATCGGAGTTTAATTCTGCCTGATGGCATCTCCGTTTCTAACAACTGTAGATCGATAACATCGACATGCCAGTGTCGCAGATTTTGTACATGTGTGTATAAATAAAAATAATTATATATATAAATATATATATATATATATATATATATTTGAATATGTATATATATATATATATATATATATATATATATTTGAATATGTATATATATATATATATATATATATATATATATATATATATATAAAATTGAAATATAAGCCAAATTAGCAATACAAGATTTTTTTTTCTTACATTAATCCTATCGATTACGGAATAAAATTCCTTCTTCAGGGGTGACCAGTGTTGAGTCATTTTTTTTTTTCATCAAAAAACAAGAATAAAGAAACTTATTTCTTTGTTAATTTGATAAACGTCTTTGATGGTACGACGTCATCGCCGTGCTGTTATGAATGGCGGGTAGAATTCAAAAAACCGGTGTCTAACGAGAAATGCGTCGGCACGCTGTCAAGTAATGTGTGTGTTTATCGTGTATATATATATATATAAATACGTACACATATATGTATGCATGAAGATAGAAATATATATACATAAACTACGTACATATATAATAAATATAATGTTTGAATTATTTACTAGACACTATCCTCGAGTGTCTTCAGTCTCTCTGTACAAAGGTTTGCCAGGATACCCTTATATGAGGATACCTCCCCCCTCAAGTAAACCCTGACCAAATATTACAAAATAACATTGTATTTAAAACCCAGAAAAAGATCCACTCGACACAGCTATACACTGGTTCATAAGAAGAATGGTGCACCTTCTACAAATAATGTTACCTAACGTAACAGCACTTAGCTGGACACTCCAGCATATTACAGTAATTCTTGTTCTGGAATCCCGTAAGACCAAGTGACACCACAAGACAGATATACTATAACATAGCTGACTGCTCGATTTGGGAAAGGAAAATTAATATTCTTCATTCTTTTACTACCTAATGTTTGACAGGAAAAAGAGAACTTTAATGGAATATTCGAATATCTACGTATTCCATAGAGAAATTAAGTGTAAGATACAGGAAGGATCACCTTGATTTCTGAGAACTTCTAGTGAAGTAAAATAAAACAAACATAAAGTATAGTTCTCTTAAAACAGCTATATCGACGACTTACGACTCATCAGCGTTACGAAGCATAGCGCGTATTTCAACATTGAGATTCGAAATTCGAATGTATATATGACTACATGTAATTATAAGAGAATATCAGATATTCACACATGCAGCATGTACACACATACTCATATATATATATATATATATATATATAGTCAACCACATTCAGACGATTTCGCTGTATCACAGCTCTTCAGTGTGGCTAGACATGTTAGTGCCTCAAGCCGGGATTGAAACTCAACCGTCGAGCTGACAGTTGGCGCTCCTACCCCTACGATATCATACGACACTGACTGAATGTAAGTAATATCTCAATGTAAACATTGTCCAGTGCCGGAGCCCGAATTAGTTTTACCTAAAGCTAATGCCAGTTGGCGATATCCTTACAAATAAGCTCTACCCAGGGAGGGAGCTTCATATATATATATATATATATATATATATATATATATATATATATATATATATATATATATATATATATATATATGCTATCAAAACATGCTCCATGTGGTCGCATATTGCATATAATACACTGGCGTTAAATTTAGGAGGTAATGCATTGGAGAATGATATCATTAAGACAGAATAAATAGTAAACTACCTGACAACTGATCAAAGTATCTATTTGTAAGTAAGCTTTTTTATGGAAATCGCTCTGGACAAGGCATGAAGCCACTCGAAGTAAGGAGCTATAAAAAGCTAAAGACCTAGTACCTTATATAAGCGTAAATATTTGCCATCAGTAGTCACGCCGAAGAAACGTAATACTGCGAAACTGCTGTCTATAGATTCCACACACACACACACACACACACATATATATATATATATATATATATATATATATATATATATATATATATATATATATATATATATATATAAGAGAGGGAAAGAATGAGAGATAGTACGACCAAGATTAAAGAAGTAATGATTCTACAAAAAGTAGTACAAATAAGAGATATAGAGAGGAAGAGATAGATAGATAGATAATAGATATATAGAGAGATAGATAGATAGATAGATAGATAGAGAGAGAGAGAGAGAGAGAGGAAGAAAGGGTTTAGTTACGAGTAAAGAGAGAAATAGGGAGTGAGATAATTAAACATGCTTTTGCTTGTGATAAAGACAGAAAGAGCGAGTGGCGAGTGAGCAAGAGAGAGTGCGATATATTTTTTTTGTGTGTGTGTGGGGGGGGGGGGGAGCAGTTCGATGGAGCGGGAAAATGACAGTGAGAGTTAGGGAGACGGCAAGAGGGTAAAGTTTCCAGCATTGTACACGGGCCACAATTAACCGACTTCTCGAGTGAATGAAATCTTATTGATCAGATGGTATTAAATTGTCTGGTAGAGTATCGAGATTGGGGTGGAGGAGCGAACGAGAGAGATAGAAGTGAAGAGGGGGGGGTAAGTGCCGAATAACCAACAGTTGGAAAAGGTAAATGGGGTAGGGGGTTCTTGGTTAGAACCATAGTCAAGCACTTCAAGCAAACGGGGGTTTAAATGAGCAGAGATGTTGTGGGGATATGAAAAAAGTACAGAGGGATAGAATGTGACAAGAGAAAGAGAAAAAAGATATAGACACTGAACGAGAGACAGACGAACAGACAGACAGACAGAAAGACAGACAGACAGACAGACAGACAGACAGAAAGACAGAAAGACAGACAGACAGACAGACAGACAGACAGACAGAGACAGAGACAGAAACAGAGACAGAGACAGAGATAGAGACAGAGACATAGACATAGACAGAGACAGAGAGAGAGAGAGAGAGAGAGAGAGACAGAGACAGAGACAGAGACAGAGACAGAGACAGAGACAGAGAGACAGAGACAGAGACAGAGAGAGAGAGAGAGAGACATAGACAGAGACAGAGACAGAGACAGAGATACAGATAGACAGAGAGATCGGAATAGACTGAGGGACAGATAATGGTAGAGAGTGTGTGTTTGTTTGTTTGTGTGTGTGCGCCCGCTGTCGACCAGTTACACGTCAGGGAATTTGTAAAACAAATTAAAGACGGGGACTAATGAAACAAAAACCTAGATATAAAGGTGAGAGAGGGAAAGAGAGAAATATAGAGAATGGTGAGAGATACAGATTTGGAGAGGTGTGTGTGCGATAGAGAAAGAGGGAGAAAGAGAGAGCGAGAGAGATATACAGAGAGAACAATGCGATGCGGACTTTGAAGGCGTGTGGATTTTGTATGTGTGTGTGAGAGAGAGAGTTTGATAGATATGGATAAATAGAGATGTAGAGATGGAGAGAGAAGGAAAGAGAGAAGGGGCATGTCAGAACGAGTGAATATTTGAGTAAAAGAAAAGTGTGTGCGTGGAAGAAATACAGAGAGAGAAAGAGAGATAGAGAGAGAGAGAAAGAGAGAGAGAGAGAAAGAGAGAGAGAGAGTGCGGGGAACGAAAGCGAGAGAAAGAGAGATATAGAAAGAGAAGGAGAGAAATGGGGGAAGGGATAGAATGTCACCAAAAGTGGGGGTCGATGGTATGTATGTGGTCGAATTTGACAAAAAGGTTAACAAAAAAAGACGAAGAAAATGATGGTCGAAAGAGAGGGAATGGGTTGAAAAACAAAAGAGGTTTTATCATAGAGAAAAGGGGAGAGTTAGTGTGAGATAAATAGACAGAATAAGAGATGAGTATGAAAGATGATGAGCGTGAAATAGAGTGAATGAAAGATTATAAGCGTGAGAATGAACGAGACAACCACGTTTGTTTGCGCGGAAGGATTTTTAACAAAAAAAAGCAGAAATAAATAGAGGATACGAGATAGAGGAATAGAGAGGGGGAAAGGGAAATATAGAGATGGATATCAAAATAGCAAGATAATATGAGATATTCAGAAATAGATAATCGGAAATAAGCGGAGGGTCACGATATACAGAAAGAGAAAGATATATATATATATATATATATATATATATATATATAGAGAGAGAGAGAGAGAGAGAGAGAGAAGGAGAGAGAGAGCGAGAGAGAGAGAGAAAGAGAGAGAGAGAAAGAGATAGGGGGTGATAGAAACAAAAGAGGAGAGAGAGCACAGAGTGAGGGAGAAAGAGACACTGACAAAAAAAGATATACCGACAGAGAACAAGATAGGATTGGCGTGTTAAAAATAATGAAGAAGAAATAAAGGGAGTGACACGAGAGAGATGGAGAGAAGAGGCAGAGAGAGAGAGAGAGAGAGAGAGAATTGGTCGAGGATGGAAGATTTCGTGTGTGTGTATGTATGTGTTACCATGAATGAGAGGGAACACTATATTGTGTAAGAAAGAGAGTGAGAGATTTATAAAGACGCAAAGGGTGTGTAATGTCGATGGGGTGCACGGGTAGACCGTATTACATCAATAATAGAAGATACAGAAATAAGGAAGAAGCCTTGTTTTTTTATTGTAGCTTTACGGCATATCAACCTTTTACGTTCCAAATTAGAGCCTTTCCGACGCTTTGGCTTTATGTCATACACGGGACAGATTCTATTTAACTCATATATGGAAGTCTGACGAATATTAACACTCTCCGACAGAAGAGACCGGGAAAAGATAACAACTAAGAGGAAACTCCACTTTTCATCAAAATTCCCTAAATAAGGTCTCATCATCGGATGAAGTTTTCTGTCATATCCATTATCTGAAAGAATAATAGAGAATGAAAGAGAAAGTGAGAGAGATAGAAAGAAAGTAAAAGAGAGAGAAAGCGAGAGAGATGGGTAGGGGAGATATAACGAGCGATGAGAAGGGAAGAGAAAATTGTGTGCTAGAATACATTGTTTTGTACTTTTTTTAATCCCTTAAAAGCATACTGCCGCGAATTATACTGTTGATGAACAAATACAATTAATGATTCGAAACATTAAAAATACAAGTACAAATAATAATAAAATCCAACATCACAACTCCAACTATATAAACTTATACTCGTGTAGTCAAATGCAACCAATCTTTAGATTAGAAGAAAAAGCCATAAAAAAGATTGTACACCGATAGATATACCCAATAGACAATAATAACAAAATTAGACTCATTATTTACTATAAGAAATGTTAGACCCACAAACTTGTAGTTAAGAACAACTCCTCCCCAACCCGTTAAACATTAGAACGAACCAATGTTAAATGATCTTTGGGGGAATTTAATTAACATAATGATAATCAAGCTAATAGCTACATTGGTTTTACACCCACTACCCTATCCCACAGCATTATTATGCATCTTGTAAACTCTAGCTCAATTTACTAACATCTACAAAAACATTACTGCCCCCCCTATGATTTAAGACACATTTAACTTAATAACACTGGAATAACACCTTCTGAAAACAATTGTTAAAGATTACAATATTCGAAGCTATTTTTTATTAAAATCCAGCAACCTACAATTAATAACATTACGTTGAAACCAGTAACACACTTTACAATGCTTAGTGCAATAAAATTTTACCTTCTGACGCGAATTATGGCGTCTCGGGATTTAAAGTGTTAACAAATTTCCTGGAAATGAGCGAGTCTGTTATTTTTGCGTCGAATTGACTTCACATGCGCGTTCTCGGCTGCCTTTTGAAATTCTCTTCTTTATCTCAGCTTTTTAAAATGTTGTTTTTGTCACCTAGAGATGATTCGATAAGGAATCGAAAACGTCCGTGAACATACATTAATATTGTTTGATTTTAACACAAAAATGTTCATCAGAAAAGTTGAAGGAAGTAAGTCTTCGACTGCAGCCGAAATATACACGATATATATATATATATATATATATATATATTATAATATAAAATGAAGTAATAAAATAAGGTGTCAATCAAATTTTATTAGAATTCAAAGTTCATGCAAAGCATCCTTAAGTCCTTAGCTCATGAGTTTTCAAAGATAATACTTCTCTTCAGAGGACCATTACCGCAGTTATACTACTACAGGCAATAAAATTACGCTTTGAAAATATATAAAATAATAATAAAATTTCTAATAAAATTTGATTGACACCTTATTTTATTACTTCATTTTATATTATAATATTAATGCTCTATCCAGTATATTGAGCTTCAGTTTTTTATCCGGATGTTTCACTAATTATAAGATATTAGTTGACGCTTATATCTTTTGTTGGATTGCTTCATATATATATATATATATATATATATATATATATATATATATATATATATATATATATATATATATATATATATATATATATATATTATGTGTAGTTCCTAGAACACCCGTTTAGAAGAGCACTGTAAGTGTAGTATTAACACAGCATGACGTCGCTAGCTATAAATGCATCGTTTCTTTTCATTAAGTAGAAAGCTCTTATGACGTGAATCCCTCAGATAAAGTGTTATAATTTTCACTGTTTATTGGCTGTTCAACGTTGGCCGAGTGGTTCGGGGTGTCGGGATTTGAGTTGCAAAATACTCGTTATCCGATGTTTCGAATCGCATGACCAGTAGTGAATAGTCATAGCTCTATGCTGATGAGTACCGATTATAAAGGACGAACCGTACACGTATATAGATAATGAAATGAAATACTTTTAATGGTATTGGGAGAGTTTCCAGCAGAGTTCATGATTATTAAAACGAAATTAAAATTAACTAGATAATTAAATAGAGCATCACATCAATTTATATGTAATACAGTAAGTTAGTACAACATCTGTACTAGCGGTTTCACATCCGAGAAATTCAGACTTTGTCAGCGGAGTCGTCCAGCTTAATGAATGGAAAAAACGACACGAATGTTCAAAGGTTATAAAGACGGCGTTTATTTTGTTGGGCTTGTAATATTTTTAGCCAAGTATCTATCTAAGTGTGCATTTTTCCATTGTCTGGGAGATAAAAACCGATGGTACAGATTTTCTAACTTACTGTCTTACGTATTTATATATATATATATATATATATATATATATATATATATATATATATATATATGTGTATCGAGGCAGCATTTTTTCTTTAACACACGTATTATTAAAAATAACCGACAATTTTTTTCTGGCTATTTTAGTGTTGATCCCTTCAATTTTCCGGATTAAAATCTTAATCTCGGAAGGAAATTGGCTGATAAAACTGCCATAGTGTACATGTTGGTCCAGAGTACTTTCTGACCCGTCTGGGTCCATCGTCAGTGGAATAATGACAAACAGGTAAAGACCTGGAGTGAGATTTATAATTAATTATGGCGGGAATCTTTAACTATGTTTATTAGGTATTATAAGCATTTAAGTATATTAGTGCTAGTGTTAAAATATATATATATATATATATATATATATATATATATATATATATGTGTGTGTGTGTGTGTGTGTGTTTGTTAGAGTGTAAAATATAATCATTTTATGGGTTGGAAATTGTATTTAATCCAAACTTTGAGTATGGAACAGATTTAGGGGAAAACTTGGATGGAGAGCTGAGCAGCTAACTAGGGTTCACATTACATTTTAATGTTTGTATGTTGATCCTTTCAGGGAAATAAGGAATAGGAAACTACATCCATAGGCAAGCGGAACTATAAAAGAAAATATCAGTAGAGAAAATTGTCTTACATAAAGGGATCTCTACAGCGAATGTTGATAGTAGGGTGGGTCACAGGGATCTTAGTTTAGAGGTTACGTGTGTAATAAGTCATCGGAGCCCATTCAGTAGAAGTATTCCGCAAAAAACACAGGGATTTGACAGGGGGTCAGATAATAAGGGACTAATACTGTTAGAACTACTATTTAGCAATCCTTTAACGAGTGGTGAGTCGGAAAAAAGATTACATAAGATTCGTCATCAGATAGTGGCAATCGCCGGGTGTGAATGCTTATATATGTAAACATATATACGCCCACATATATATATATATATATATATATATATATATATATATATATATATATATATATATATATATGTGTGTGTGTGTGTGTGTGTGTGTGTGTGTGCATATATATATATTTATTTATATATATATATATATATATATATATATATATATATAAACGTTAAGTATGTGTATATATTTATATATTTCTGTGTACAAGATAATCTCTTAAAATAATGAACAAATCTTTGAAATATATTCTAGGCAACCCGGTGAGTAACAGATGTGTTTCATATTTCTCCCATTTAGGGTGTGAATATATATATAAAGGTTGATGTGTGTTTACTTGTGCATAATAAGTTCGTAAACTAATTAACCAATTATAAGTTATTTGTGGAATATATATGCTCGCCAACACGGTAAGTAATATGGGCTTATATTTTTTTATAAACTATACCATTAAGGTAACATGTTATAATTAGTTACATACAAAAGATTTAATAGAGAAAAGAAGGGTCCTACATCAAATTTTT
This sequence comes from Sepiola atlantica, assembly GCA_963556195.1. Taxonomy (NCBI): domain Eukaryota; kingdom Metazoa; phylum Mollusca; class Cephalopoda; order Sepiida; family Sepiolidae; genus Sepiola; species Sepiola atlantica. Next base: position 47,356,965 of record OY744546.1, read on the forward strand.
AGTTATATTAATTTTTGTAAGGATCGGTGAGCGCGTGAAAGCGTCAATAATATATTTGTGCTTTAACTGTTAAACTTATCATAATCAATCATGGAGCATGTAATGTAGGAAACCGTGTGGTGGCTACGGTGGGGGTCCAAAAGGAAAAACAATCATCAAAATTTAAAATAAATCCTATATTTATTTCTTATACTTGTCATGGCACGTGCGTTATATTTATAAATGAAGAGTTCGCATGCAAAACGCGATAAACGCCATTAAAAAAATTGTTGACTTACCTCTATTAAAGATGTTACATATCATCACGCCAACACACACCAAAGCATTTCGTTAAAGAATTGCAATGTTAGGTTAATATTCTTGCGTTTAATTTAAATAAGCTTTTACAGTAGAATTTAAGATTTGAAATATTCGTCTTGTAATGTTTATTTTATTATTTGAAGGAATTGGATTTATCGCGTTTTGAATTCGAACTCTTCAAATATAAACTTTGACATTTTAGAACCAGACAACATGACGCGAGATTTTGTCAATTAAATTAAATGTTTATTAAACCATTTTTTTTAAATCAAAATTTTTAGTTTACAAAAAAATTATTCATGGCAATACATACAATATTTTGTTTTTTTATTCTTTTTGTCATGGTCGAAGTCTTACGGCATAGCCGAAGATCGACTATCTACTGGTGTTATCAAAGATACTGTTTTGTTATTATTTATATATATATATATATATATATATATATATATATATATATATATATATATATATATATATATGGGGTATCTTTTACAATACTCAGCAGAGTAAAAACGCTCAAAACACAAATATACAACAAATAAAAGTAACTTTAGGCGATAAAAGTTATTTTCTAACTTACCTGTGACATTTGTCGGTATTTTTAAACCGTTCCAACCGCTATTTATTAGAAATCAATAGTTTTGTCACACGAACACTTGAGAAAAAAAATATCGATTGGAGGGGGGGGTCGTAAGGACATAAGGCCGATACCGCCATTTTGTTTTACTAAAAATCCATGTAAAACAAAAACAAGAATTTTTTTTTACATCTAACAAAACCCCATTTATACTACGGAAAAATACAAACAAATGTCATAGGTAAGTAGTAAAATATCTATTCTCGACGTAGCTCACCTTAACTTGTTGCATATTTATTTTTTTTACCCCGGTCTCGTTCGTTTTTTGGACCCCGTTCGCGACTCTGCTGAGTATTGTAAAAGATACCCATATATATGTATATATTTATATTTATTTATATTCCGTGAAAAACAGAAGTTGCACACCCCACGAACATACAAAAGTATTATGTAAGAAAGGCATATAAAATAAGATAACATCGATGGTTTAAAACCTGATGAAATAGAAATATATAGGTTGGAGCAACACAAGACGGTTAGTAAATACATGTATATGAATCCATGTGTTTCTAGGTGAACGTCCTAACTTATGATGAGCGATGTAAACGCTAATATCGAAACGCACATGCGGTGTGTATGTTGCAACTAAGACTTATACGAATCAATAGAAAAAAAGCGAATGATGATAATAAAGAGTACGGATGGTAATCAACGCTGATTTTCTCTGTTTTATTTATGAGTACTGATGATAGCCATACCAAGAAATAAATGCATAGGATATTGGAACACTTTACTAATATCTTGGTAGTAAGCCGGAACAATTGTATGTTGGAAATAAAAAGTGTTTTTTTTTTGTGAAATAATGTGAATCTGTTCGTCCTAGCATTTGACATGGTTAAAAATTAAATAAAAATATGTTATACCAAACTCAAGCCTCACACAATTGAGTAATTACAATTGCTGTATGTTATACGAATTATATTTTAAATAAAAAAATTAAATATAAATACACACACACATATGTATATATATACATATATATATATATATATATATATATATATATATATATATACATATATATATATATATATGTATATATATATATATACATATATATATATATATATGTATATCTATATATATATATATATATATATAGATATATATATATATGTATATATCTATATATATATATATAGATATGTGTGTGGGTGTATGTGTGTGTGACTTTTTAAAAGCCAGGTGCTTCTTATCTCTATGAGATGTGACAGAAACACTCGAAGTAGATATTGCTTCGAATAATTATATCACAATACACATTTTAAGTTTATTTCTTCTTATTTCTTCATTTTTAGCAATGAATTCTTGTAATCTTCGGAGATAAGAATTCCTTCATAAATGCGTTCGAGGCAAAACGATGTCACATTCGTAATATTGTCTATTCTTTATTTGATCATTATTCAATGCACATCTTAGTTAAAAGCAGAAATGAACAAAAATAATATAAACTCCAGCAGATATTAGAATACATTTTAGATTGATTTTAGTTTCGACAAAATTGTTGATCATTTGTTACAAATAAAAAAAAAACAGATATTCTTTAAGTTCGTCTATTTTTTTTATCTGGGCGTCTTAGGATTGATTTTAACCCTTTTCGTTTTCTCGAAGACTTTAGAATTACTTACTTTTTGGCTTATCTGTCTGAGAGTGATGCTGATTTCTAGCGAGGTGTGTCTGATGATTGCCCGCTAATAAAGGTAGTTAACTATTATTGGTAGAGAGGCGAGGGGTCACCGCGCTTTTGTTGGTCAACCGTTTCCCGGGTGAATATACACACGATCAAAACAACAGGTTACTCTTCGAGAGTCTCCTCAACTTACACTTGCTAAATGTCAGGGTATTATGAAGTTCGGATCTGTGTCTGTTGAGGTATTTCCGCTGTACATCTATGAGTCAATAACTGCCATGATTATTTTCAGGTTATATGTTCGATTATTTTACCTCTTAATTCAGCACCGTCAGATAAAAGTCTTCTTTGTGTTGAAGTGATTCTACGTTACTCCGTTTTTTATGCAACCTCATTATTTTTCGTTGTGTTTAGCTCCTTACATAAAGTGGCTTAAGGCTTTGTCTGGGGCGACGTCCATAAAAAAATACAAACATCTTATTTCACAGTTTAACTTGGCTAACCAAATAAAATGCTATTTCAAAGTTAATCGCTGCAGTCTAAAACAAACATCTTTTCCCGCCCTGTCGGCTGGGACACGAATTCAGCGATCGCAACTCCACGCAGAAGGGTACTCCACAAGAAAAATCGAGGCCACCTGTAGGCTGTGGGTGGCGACCCGTGATGCTTTAGGACGGACTCTTGGGGGCTGAGTCATCCGCCACTCCGGCCATTACTTCGGCTTGACAGGAGATATGAGATGCCCGATCCAGTCAATCGGTTGGTCACGTCATTCACTGGTATCTATCAGTCTTTCCAAACCGTAATATCGAATCTGATTTTTCAAAAAATCAAAACTTTTTTCTCCTTTTTATTTTCTTCCCAAATATATACTAGAAGTCGGTGGCTTAGGTTCAATCCTTTTGAAAAGAAAGAAGTACTTTTTTTAAGAGCAATGTTTTCCAACAGCAATTTTTTGAAATAGTAACTATTTGGAAGCAATTTTTACAAAGAGTAATGTTTTCTAATGGTAATGTTTTCTAACAGTAATATATTCAAAGCGTAATGTATTCCAAGAGCCATGTATCTTAAGCGAAATAGTTACTGCTTGTGTGTTTCTTTGAGATGCTTCGTTTTCCAGTTATTGGGTAATGATAACATTTTCCTTAAAGAGTAAAGTTTTCTAAGAGTAATGTTATCTAGGAGTCATTTTCCAGAAGAAATGTAATGTTTTCCAAGAGTAGTACAATGTTTACCGAGTGTAGTACAATGTATTCCAAGAGTACAACAATATATATCAGAGGAAATGCACTCTGAGGGCAATTTATTCTGACAGCTAAATATTGGTAGAACAATGTATTCTGAGCGCACTCTATGATAATGCTACATATTCAGAAAGCAAACCATCCTAGAAATATGAATAAGTATCCTTTCTTTTACTTAAGTAACTCCAAACAATGAACACTTCCACTGAGACGTAAGGGCCTACCTATAGAATTATAGAACTTTTTTCAGCATTAAATGACCCATAGGTGCTTGATATGCCGTAAAAATAAAAATAAATAAACTAATACACGTTCTAAATATTTGAGTTGGCTCTTTTCTGGAATATTTAGTATAAGGAATTTTCACAGGAGTAATTATCCGTGATCTGTTATTCGAACCAACAAGTGGTTTTCCCTGGAGTCTGGTAATAACACGTCTCCTCACTTTAAACATTTAAGAGACTTTGAAATGTAAGATGCGGATTTTGTAGGGTGTGTAGATGTTCCTAGCATTTTTTCAGGTATTTCGGCATGCAGTCATTTCCTGTCAAACTATGTTTAAACTCTTCCAATCTTCCTTTCTTCTGTCTATATTATCTAAAACTATATATTTTTCTTGATTTTTCTGTGACACGCGCAAAAGATATAGAAAAGGTATTAAATTCGAAAAAAAAAACAACAAAACTTTTTTGTTTGTAAGACGAAGAAGAAATACACATATTAACCGAAGTATAAAAAAAATAAATTGTAAGAATAGATCAAAATGATGGAGTTGGATTGAGTTTTCCTATGGTCATTTGAATTCAACAATAAAGTATATCTCCTCTGAAGCTTGTAAAACAACTTAATAAACTTGCAATTTAAAAGATATTTGGATATTATAAGGAGTATATACTTATTTATATATATATATATATATATATATATATATATATAATTTCTAAGTACTCACACACACACACACACACACACACACACACATATATATATATATATATTTATATATATATACAAAGAAGTAAGGCTTTGATGAAAGTTTTTTCAACATTTATTTATTATTTGGTTGATTTATTATTTTATAACTTTATATAACGCATTTCGAAAGACATTTCTTCAAATGGATTTACATATCTGATGAGAGCAGACCACTCCTGGAAACGCGTTACATAACATTATTAAGTGATAAAACAACAAAAAAATAAATACATGTAAAACAAAATTCCAATTGTTGGTAGCCTTGCTCCTTTACACATATACGTTTCCTTCGTTGGAACTGTACTAATACTGCACTACGCTCTTATATATATATATATATATATATATATATATATATATATATATATATATATATATATATATATATATATATATATATATGTATTAGAAAAATACTCCGCATGAGAAAAGTACAATTAATTCCTCGAACATAAAAGTTTTGGAATACTTTTATGTTACCCTACGAAGTTTAAAATCGATAAATATATAACGACGCATAACTTTATGTGTGTTATCTTTTTCTAAATTTTAGTCAAAATAAATCAAATCATTTTTAGTCAAGAAAATGTTAAAATTCTTTAATTTTCACTTAATGGTCTTTGGAAGTAAATTTAAATTCAAGGGATCATAGTTTATTGTAAAGCTATATATATATATATATATATATATATATATATATATATATATTATATATATATATATACATATATATATATATATGTGTATATGTATATATAATATATATGTATATGTATATATATAAATATATATATATATATTCCTACACGTCACAAAATAAATAGTAAAATAAATAATAAAAAGTTATAACACAATATAAACTTTTTTTCACATTATTATTTTATTTTTTTATATACATACTTATAGATATATATATATATAAATATATATATATATAAATATATATATATACATATATATATATACAATTATATATATATAATATATATACATATATTATATATATATACCCATATACATATATATATATATATATATATACATATATACTCATAAATATAAATATATATATATACTCATATATATATACATATATATACTCATATATATATACATATAGACATACACATACATATATATATATATATATACATATACATACATATATACATACACATACATATATACATATATATATATATATATATATATATATATATATATATATGCCACGTGCGTACGTTTATTTATAAGTATAATGACAGAAGCACGTCTCCGCGGCCTTTGTATTTTCTTTAATTGTGTATCATTTTGTCGCATGTGTCTTTTTACTCGTCACATTAAAACATCATCCAATTACCTGTCCATTCATTTTTCTCTCTATTGTCCTACCCCTTAGCCATCCCACCAACCCTACGAAGCACACTATCCCCCTCTCCACTCCTATCAGCAGGCCAAAAATGCGATGAGCGGACTGGCGAAGACAAAGTGTCACCATCGGACAATGCCTCGTAGGAGACGACAAACAAAAACGTATATATTGCCAATGTCTCTTTCTCCGTTGAGAATCCAGCGTCTTATGTTTGTTTGTTATTGCTTTTAATTTTTAGTTTTGTTGAATTTAATAAAATTCTATCTCGTTTATAGTTTTTGTATTTTTGGCTCAACGAAAAGCATCAAGTTTTTTGTCTTCTTCTACGTTGTGTTCTTTTCATTTTATTTCTTTGTCATTAATTCACCGGGAACTAAGAACAAGAGAAGTGCCTTTTTTATATTTGAAAGAACAAGTTTGGTTTTCTGAAGTTAAGGACCTTTGTTTAAATTCTTAGAAAAAAATTTAAATAGATATAATTACGGGGCTTAAATAAAGCATAAGGTAATCAGAAAAAAAGAATGAAATACTATATCTATATTCTTATATATATATATATATATATATATATATATATATATATATATATATATATATATATATATATATATATATATATATATATTTATTTATTTATATATATAAATATTTATATATATATATATATATATTTATAAATATTTTTATATGAAGTTATATATAGAGACACTCATAGTAATTTACAGATAATTAGATGCTTATATATATATTTATAGCTATATATTCATATATATATATTTATATTTCTCTGTCTCTCTCTCTCTCTATATATATATATATAAATATATATATATATATATATATATATATATATATATATATATATATATATATATATATATATACATTTATATATAGAAAAGAGGGTAGTGCAGTGTTAGTGCAGTTCCAACGAGAGAAAAGTATATATGTAAAGGAGTAAGGCTACCAACATTTGTAGAATCTTTTTTTCAACATTTATTTATTATTTTGTTGTTTTACCATTTTATAATGTTATATAACGCGTTTCAAGCGGTGTTCCGCTTTCATCAGATATGAAAATCCATTTGAAGAAATGTCTTTCGATTTGAGCAAATGTTTCATTTGAGGAATTTGTCATTGTTTTTGCGCATGCGTGGGTTTGCGGGTGTGTGGGTATCTTTTATTTTTTATTTATTTTTTATTTGCTATTTTTCCTGCTTCTCTTGGTCAAGTGCGTGTTACCCATCGGTCATCCCAGCCTCCTAGTGTGCGCCGGATTTCTTTTGAAATTTAATACTTTTCATTGCTTTTTGTCGTCTCCAAGAACGAAGTCGCCCCTGCGTGTGTGCGCGCCCGTATGCGTGTGGTCTAATCTTGAGTCTTGTGAATAGGTGAGCGATACATACACACACACACATGAATACGCACACACACACCCACGCGCGCACACACACAGGCGTGTGGTTATAGTGACAGAGAGGGGGATAAAGGTTGAATTATATACACATACATGCATACATACACACACATATATATATATATATATATATATATATATATATATATATATATATATATATATATATATATACACACATACATACACACATATATACACATATTTGCAAAAGATAAGTTAATGCATACGGGCGCGCACACACGCAGGCGCGACTTCGTTCTTGGAGACGACAAAAAGCAATAAAAAGTATTAAATTTCAAAAGAAATCCGGCGCACCCTAGGAGACTGGGATGACCGATGGGTAACACGCACTTGACCAAGAGAAGCAGGAAAAATAGCAAATAAAAAATAAATAAAAAATAAAAGATACCCACACACCCGCAAACCCACGCATGCGCAAAAACAATAACAAATTCCTCAAATGAAACATTTGCTCAAATCGAAATACATTTCTTCAAATGGATTTTCATATCTGATGAAAGCGGAACCCCGCTTGAAACGCGTTATATAACATTATAAAATGGTAAAACAACAAAATAATAAATAAATGTTGAAAAAAAGATTCTACAAATGTTGGTAGCCTTACTCCTTTACATACATTTATATATATAGACACTCATAGTAATTTAGAGATACTTAGATGCATATGTTTATATATGTATAAATATATTTTTTTCTCTCTGAATGTTTAATTTTACTTCAGTCGACCTTCTCAGAACCTAAGGGACCCCTTCCCGTTGCTAACACTTGATCTTTATATGAGATACATAGATACCCGAATATTCTATTAACATTCTCCTTTACTTCTACAAACATTGAGTTAGTAAAAACGTTAAGAATAATAAACTTATTCTCACCCCAACTGACCAGTCAAGTATGTCATAGTATATATTTCTTGTGGTCTGTTGGTCTTACCGGATTCCAGGACAAGAATTCATCTAGTCTCGGTGAGTATCCAGCCACGTGGTGTTACTTGAGGCAACATCACTAGGAGAAGATGCACTATTCCTCGTATAAGCAAGTGTATAGCCGTGCTGAGGGGATTTTATTTGAGTTGCGGATACTATGTCATTTTGAATATTTGGTCAGAATTTACTTGCAGGGGTAAGTATCCTCATGTCAGGTTGTCCTGACAACCCCTTGTACAGAGAGACCGAAGACACCCGAGGATAGTGTCTAGTAGGTAATTCAAACTTCCCTATATATATGTACATTTATGACAGATAAAAACTCACAAATGTAGTTTCTGTGTGTGTTTATGAATACAGTATATATGTGTATTATTATTATTTATAACACACATTACACATACACACACACACACACATATATATATATGTATATATATACATATATATATATATGCGTGTTTTGTTAATATTTATTTTTCTTTTGATATGACTAATGCGTGTATATATGTAATTTATATGTGAGCGTATGTGTACGCGTATATATATATATATATATATATATATATATATATTCATTTATTTTGACTCTTATCTTTGTATCGACACATTACACATCACTACTTTCGTGATTTTTGTAGCTAGCGATTATTTTACTTAACTTTATTACGATATTATATCTTTTTTTCTTCAATAGATTTCCCTGTCTAGTTGGTACTTTCATATTTTTACTATATTGCTGGGTTATCGGTCTGTAGTTTTTTCGTATTTTTCCATTCCCAGGGTCTTTATGAGTTTATCTGTGTTTTATTGCATGTTATATGTTTACAAACAAGTTATCGCCCATCAAGGTCCAACAGCCACGTGACGATAAGGGTTAATTGTGTTTCACAGGTGACGTTGGAATATTGAGGAGATTAGTAACGATTGCTGTAAACTGGCCAGGATTGGATATTTAAAAATACGGCTTAACAAGTATTTGTGTACATTGAACTTTAAAACAGCAATGTTACAGTCAGTGGGGAAGCAGCCCTGTGGTACCGTTTTTCAGAAACGGTTATTTCTTTGCAAATAAACTCTGTTCATTGAAGCCTAGCATAATGTTTATATGCACATAGAGAGAGAAAGGGAAATTATTGACACAGTTATTTTGGTAAATGTTTTTCAGGGTGGAGGCAAAGACTAAAGCTGAGTCAAACACCTTATATGAAAATAGTGATAGAGTAGAAAGTGACTAGCAACGCCTCTAATATGAGGGAGACTGTAGAGATGAGAATATGACATCACCCACTAGATTTCGAAGTCGGTTTTTGTACTCACTCTTGCCTATGCAGTAATCGACGTGCTCTGCAGCACCTTCCCAGATGTTGCCAAAGTACTCCTTCTTACGATGGAGTACTTTGGCTCTTATACATGCACTGTATTGCGTCAGCAGTGAAATACTTTAAGTCGTAGTAAAATGGTCCAACCATTTTTCAAGCAACTTTGGCAACGTGTTTGGTGTGAGTTTTCAATTTTACGTCTGGAGTTAAGATGAGTCCCCAAAAGCTATCAAAACAAGGGACTTCCTCAAGGAGAGAGCCATTTAATTCAATTGGGGAAAAGTGAGGATCAGAGTAATTGTGGTGAAAAAAAGAGAAGCTTGGTTTAAGAATGATTAAAAGTAACCAACCACGTGTTTCCAATTGCATCACGGAAGAGCGAAAATCAGAAAAATATTGATCATTAATCCTTTTCTTGGTGCTGCCATCGATGATTGTGTCGTCTGCATGAATGTCAAAGAATGATCTTAGAATGTGATGTGGATGATCATAGATGAAGATCAGGAAGGGCGTAGGGCTCAGAATGGATATTTCAGGCACGCTAGCGGTTATGCTATTAGCTCCTGTCTTTTGTTCATCAACGACTACTCTTATAAATCTATCAGAGAGAAATTATTTAATTGTTGGAAGGCAATAAAAAAGTAAACATTGTATTAACAGTAATTGAGAACATAATATTCTTTAAAATTTAGAAAATATCTAAATTTCATTGTATTTATTGACAGTTTGTTTATATTCTCTCGTGGAATTTATTTTTGTGTGATTAAGCGCAAAAAATAAAATTTATTGCGGTCTGCACGTATTGTATCTTCACTTATTGTATAAGCCATTATAAACACGTGTCGTCGTCGGACACTCGTGTCCTTGCTTGTCTGTGTATACAATCACTCGGACTCCGATGTTTAGGTTTTAATGAAGGTTTATTACAAAAGAGAAGAACAGTCACAGAACACATCAGCATGGCAGGTTACTTTTTCACGCGTGGGGAAAGAGAGTTACGTACAGACAGAAGGACATAAACACAGACATACAGCTCGTCCTACTACACGTAGTTTCATAGTGCGTGATCGCTCCTATTCCTATTAAGGACCGGCCTCTATACACTTTTTTCGGGCTTAAACAATCGACAGATCAAAAGCCGGAGAACTTCTGTCTATGGTCGCTACCTCTGACCCTTTAAAAATGTATCTTAAACGTTTTCATAACACCACTGTCTCAGTTACCTAAACCGCGATTAAAATCAATATACCTACCAGACTTTTTTACTGTATACATTCTAACTCTAATTCCCATCTTTCCACCGCTGCTTATCAAATTCCCCAGTTTATTCTCAACTGTTACGTGATATTCGGTAATGATCAGACGAACGGATGGGGGAAAAGGCAGATACACATATCGCCATTTCTGGTTCTTCTTCTTCTTCTTCTTCTTCTCTTTTTATTATTATTATTATTACTATCATTATCATTATTTTCTCACTAGGGGTTAGGACACGAATCGTTACAAGTGACCGCATACTGACAAAAAACAGTCGGTGTTTACTGGAGTCTGAGAAACAGCAAGTCTCCCAAGATTTCGAATACTCCCTGCTTCTTTCGATAACTGTTGCAAATCAATTTAGTTTATAACACCAGCTATTTTGTATTGATCTGATAAGGGATGTTATTTTTCTATGGAATTTAGTTGGCAAAAAGTCTACCTATAATTCTAATACGGTCTGTGACCTTCCAGTGGACGTCTGGATAGCACTCTCTTTTCTCAGTTTTTTTATTAAACTTAACTTATCACGTTATTTTCCTGTGACTCCACAAAATGCCCTGCCACCCCATATATGTGTGTGGTTTGTTAAGTTTTGTTTATTTTCTGGGAAGGTAGCTTATGTGAATTTTCTTATCTCTTCTGATAGTGTTTGTTCTATTAGTCTCATGTAATGTTCCTTCTGTGTTTCTTGTTATTGTACCCAGGCAGTTTATATGTGAATTGTCGACGTTCTCTGGTCATATGAGTTGGTTTCCGGACTCGAGAGTGTTTTTTTTTCTTCTTAATATTCCAGCTTATTTCATCAGAACTCTGTCTTTTATTGTGTCTATCCTCCCTCTAACTCAAATTTATCTTTCACATATTTTATTTGCATCTCCTGGAGATTATACATAAGGGTCAAGTGTTCAGTTGAAAAAAAAACAGTGTACTAGGATTAGCGCACTATGACCTACAACAATCTCTGATCAGCCCCGTCAGTATTTCTTGGTAAGTGCACCTCAGGCGATTAGTGATAAACTAACCACTTCTCAAAGAAAAAAAAAAAAACTGGAAGGGTGGACCTCCGGAGATTGAAAATGACCATACCTCAGACCGAAAGCAAGAAAGTCACTGTCGGACTGATTCTCGTGTACGAATCCCCGACTGGTATGAATAGAAATAAATTGAGATATTTTCTTCATATTTCATGTCCTTTTCAGTTATCTGGCAATATATTATTATTATTAGTATTATTATTATTATTATTATTATTATTATTATTATTATTATTATTATTATTATTATTATTATTATTATTATTGGTCCCCCGATTTTATAAATCTTAAATTTAAAGACTTATGTTTTGAGGCATGTCCGTCCATCCGTCCGTCCGTCCGTACGTACGTACGTACGTACGTACGTAGTACGTACGTCCGGATTTTTCTCCGCAACCATCGATTGAATTTCTCTGAAATTTTGCATGAAGTTGTAACTTTGGTCAGGTTAGAAAGTGACAATCTCCAATTTTTGAAAAACATCTAGTTAGCCCCCCCCCCAGAGGGTCAAAAGCCTCCGAAATGACAAAAAATGCAATTTATTTTGCCCCATAACTTTTCATCCATCCATTCAATTTCTCTGAAACTTAACCAAAATGTGGAGGCAATTGTTCCTAATAGAAAATAAGTATCGCTGATCTGGGAAGAAATCTGGTTCGCGCCCCCAGGGGGTAAAAAGGCCCCACAATGGCAAAACATTACCCATAACGTTTGATCTATCCATTCAATTTTTTTTAAACTTGGCCAAAATGTAGAGACAATTTTTCTTGATATAAAATGAACATCCTTTTGACCTCAGAACAATTCTGGTTCGCGCCCCCAGGGGGTCAAAGGGGGGTCAAAAATGCCCCAAATTACCCAAATTTATTGCATTTTACACTGCCCACATCGAGTCACAACGCACGAGGGGGACCACGCACGAAGGGGATCATGCACGCGCGGCTTGTTGTTGTTATTATTATTATTATTATTATTATTATTATTATTATTATTATTATTATTATTATCATCTATGTTTTTATTCACTAGTAGTTTTCACGCAATTAATTATCGGTGATTTTCGACTGACGATAACCAGTTGTGTTCCTTGGTGTCTGAGTGACAATAAGTCTACCCAAATTTATAGCAGCCGACTTTTTCGGTGACCGTATGAAGTAACTTTGGGTTTTCGCAACAGCCGTTTTCAAATGAGTATTTCCTGTGATTGGAGTTGCAATAAGCTATTTAAACATTGCAGCACTCTTCGCACCTTTCCCGTAAAGGTGTGGTTGATGGTTTTCCTTCTCGCTCTTTCCATCCTATTTTAGCCTTTATCAACAGTATTATTATTATTATTATTATTATTCTTATTATTATTATTATTATTATTATTATTATTATTATTATTATTATTATTATTATTATTACTGCGAAAGCTATACTCTGACCGATGAGTCATATTATCTGTCGCCATATTATTATTATTATCATTGCTATTCCTATTATTATCATGATTTATTGTTTTTTCCTTATCAACGCCATTTTTATCAGCAAACATAACAATGGCCACATTACCTGTCATTTCTCCTTTCTATTGTATATTGGTTTTATGAATGTTACTTTTATTTTAATTGCTATTATTGTCACCGTAGCATTTATTTTTTAACAATATTTTTTTCATTCATTTATTATTTTCCCGCCTTGTGACAAAATCAATGCCTTAATTACGCTGAATAGATTTTCTAATGACTTGAAATTTAGAATATTTTTCTGTTTTAAAAAAAAAATTTAATTTTGACATAGTGTGTTGGGAGAAGAAGAAAGAGAAAACATTAAATTGACGCTTTAGTGAAATTATTTTTACATGGTCTATTTTCGTTTTGATGACATTTTTCATTTCTTGTAGTATTAAATTACCCCCAATATAGATGTTTTCATGAATAACAGATCTATCAAAAGTTTATACATTTCATTATGCATTCATATATATATATATATATATATATATATATATATATATACATATATATACATATATATATACACATATATATATACATATATATATATATATACATATATATATATATACATATATATATATATATATACATATATATACATATATATATATATATATACATATATATACATATATATATATATACATATATATATATACATATATATATACATATATATATATACATATATATATATACATATATATATATATATATATATATATATATATTGGTACAGAAAAATTAGTCGGTTTCAAGCACAGTAGGAGTTAGCCATCCGGCTCTCTTCAGCTTCTGTTGTAATCTGTTTCGGAAATGTGAAGTCACGTGTCACTCTCGTTTAGACACGTTATTTGCTTAGAGTGTCATGTATGTTTATTTAAACGTAGTTTAAGGAAGGTTTAATAAGGTTTGACAAAAAGGGGAAGGGTGAAAAGCAACAGTTGAGATTTAAACCGGAGAAGATTTAAAGAGATATAAAAAAAAATTGAAAAATTAAGAAATATTTCTATATAAATCCCGTGAGCCAATATTATGAGTATCGTATATTTGGCCGTTACTGTTTTGGGGTTTAATGGTGTGTCTTCTAAAGGAATTAGGGAGAGGAAATGGGTTTAAGGATTAAAGAGGTTAAAAGGTATATATATATATATATATATATATATATATATATATATATATATATATACATCACTCTTTTACTTAATATAGTTTAACCCTAAAGAACCAACTTCGTAAATAATTAGTTTATAAACATTTACTTCATAAATGAACAACAATAACAATAAGTATATTTAGTTCTATATTAGTATTATTTTTATTACTATTATCATCAGTAGTAGTACTAATATTAGTATGCCATACCCGCTCCATGATCGATTTTGGTACACTACCTGGGTATGTCAATTTCAATCTTTATCTAGCTTCACCTGCTGTACAGCTTGTACGAAAGAAATATTTGTGAATGTTCATGGAAAAAAATAACTACTAAGCACTTTCATGAGAGAGAAATAAATAAGATGCACGTATTTACGTATTGTTTTTTTCGCAAAAAAGTGATATTGTTTTTTAAACGAAAATAATTCGCTTTGAACAAATGCCTAATACCCTTTATAACTACCCTTGTGTAAATGAATAAAAAAAAAAGTTACATTACTTTAGGAAAAAAATGATCAAGTTATTTTTTTTCTAATTATGTTATTCACTGTAATATTTCTAAAATAATTACCCATTAAAACCATCTTTTAGACTTACAGTAGATTCGGGATTAAAACGCTATTGTCTGTTATATTTTTTTGTTAAGCAATCACATGTTTTAATTTGCGTATAAACTGACAAACTATTAACACACAATAATCCATTAATATATATATATATATATATATATATATATATATATATATATATATATATATATATATATATATATATACGTATAGTTTGGCAGCAAATTGTTATTAAGACAGGCTTCATTATATCCACGGAGTTCTGTTTTTTGAGATTTTCTTGGTTAGTATTTAACAATTAATATTTAAGGAAAAAGATCTATACATATGTAAATCAATAAAACATAAATAAATTAAAGAATGAAGAAGAAAAAAAGCTATAAAAATGGAAGCTGAAAAAAGACCCATATTAGCTAAAATCAACCTTCTGAAGATGGACGAGACGTCCGAAAGCGCTGGAGATTTGACCCAAAACCTAACGATGGGTGCTATACTGCACCAGCTACTACCACACGATCGTAAAATCGCTCGAAGAGTCGAACGACTAACCAAGAACATCTAAAAAAAGCAGAACTCCGTGGATTTTTATGAAGCCTGTCTTAATATATATATATATATATATATATATATATATATATATATATATATTATCATTGTTTAGTACCCACTAAACGTTCTCACACAGGTCATCATCTGTGATTGTTCACTGATAATAAGTTTTGATGTTTCCTGGGGTCTGAGTGACTACAAAGCTCTGGAAGTTTCCAGTACTCTCCATTTCTTTCAATTTACATTGCAAATAATTTTGCGTTATCGCAACAACGGCTTACAATTGACTTCTTTCTGGCAAGGACAATGTGTCATCTTTGGTATTGTGTGTGTCAATAAGCCCCCCCCCCCCAAAGGGGGCAGTACTCACCGCACCCTTCCAGTGGAAGTCTGGTTAGTGTTCTCTCTCCTCAGTGTTTCAATCTATTATCTCTCACGACTACTTTGTGTGGTATAATCCGAGGCTGGTTCCATCTCATGTTCTGGGTTTTTTTTTGGGGGGGGGGGGGGGGAAGGAGTGCAAGTCATGATATTTCTTACAATTCCTGTTCTCTCGAGTTGAAGTGTTGTTCTGTCAATGTTTTTTGATCAATTTCTATTGCAACTTCAATGAGGTAGTGACCGTTTAAAGTTTATGTTGGTTGGTTTCCGCATTCGAGGATATTCCGTAAGATTTAAGCTGTTTTCATCATTGCTGTCCGTTGTATATTTTAGGTTTAGCTTTGGTGGTATTATTATTATTATTATTATTATTATTATTATTATTATTATTATTATTGGTACTCACTAGGAGTTCTCACACAAATAATCGTCAATGATTTCTCACCGAAAACAACCAGTGGCATTTCCTGAGGTCTGAGTTACAACAAGACTCCACATATTTCCAGTATTATTCTCTTCTTTTCGATAACTACCGCAAATTACCTTGCGATACTGCAACAGCCCTTTACCATTGATTTCTAACTGGTAAGGACCATTTGTCTACTTTGTGATTTGGGTGGCAATAAGCGTTCCCAAGGTCCCAGCATTCTCCGCACTCTTCCAGTGGAGGTATGGTTTGTCTTGTGTCTCCTTGGTCTTCTCATCCTCCTTGACCCTCTACAAATATTGTGTTTGATGTCTGCCTAGGCCCGCACAATTTTTCTGTTTTCATTTATTTTAATTTTACAGTTTACTATATTATATTATGTTATACCATATGTTATTATATATATATATATATATATATATATATATATATATATATATATATATATATATATATTTTAAGGAGATGGTTGGGATGGGGTGGAGGAGAGCTTATAGTGTTGCTTGTAACTTCTGTTAATCGGTTAATTTTCTGTGATGTTTGCTGAGGCCGGTGTAATTTATTGCGGGGGGTGGGGCGGGGAAGATAATGAATTGAAGTTTGTTGCTATTTTTTTTTTCTTTGGTTTGTGATGTGGTGTTCTTCGTGTGGTTTTGTTTTCTTCCTCTTGTAAATTCCATGTGATTGGCTACCATTTGCAGCTTATGCGGGCTGGTTTCTGCATTCAAGGGGTTTACTTAAGATTACAGCTGTTTTGATCAATGTAGTCCTTTGTATGGTTTTGATGGTCCCTTTGATTCCAATTTCTCCGAGTCTTTTCTCCAGTTTGTTCGGCGATTGGTCCTAGTTCTTCTACGATTATTGGTTTTATACTGACTATTTTCATGATTCATATCTCTTTCAGTTATCTGGCCAGTTCTGTGTGTTTGCTTCGTTTTTCGGTCTGTTTGATCTTCACTCTGTGTTGTGCTGGAACGGCGAAGTCTACGATTTTGCAAGATGTTGCCTTCTTGTCGATTATGATAACATCAGGTCTCCTTGCTTGTATGAGTTAATCTGTTTGCATATCTAGTTCCCAAAGGATTTTGTATTATTATTATTATTATCATTATTATTATTATTATTATTATTATTATTATTATTATTATTATTATTATTATTATTGTTATTATTATTATTATTATTATTATTATTATTATTGTACACCCTCTGAAAAAATGTGTACTTCGCCAATGGCTGCACACAATGTTTATCTAGATTTATTAAAAATATTCATATAATAGGATAGAATTAGTTAGTAATTTGATATTTTATATTCATATACTCAGAATACACACACACCCACACACACACACACACACACACACATATATATATATTGTGTGTGTATTGCAGCAGCATTTTCTCATTTATGCAAACATTGTAAAAATAACAGAATTCGTCTGTTTAATTACACCTTTTTTAATTTTTCAATTTTTCTGATGGTTATTTTTGTATTAAAATTAAAAAAAATATGTAATGTTCCATAGATATCACAGGTTTCACAGAACGTTTTCGATTATTCGTCGAATCATCCTTAAGTGTCAAAAGCAAATGAACAAAGCATTTTAATAAGACGGCGGGCAAACGCGTATAGAAAGTTTTTTTTTTCATTGTTTCATGAGCATTTTACAAATATATTAATGTTATCGGAAGCAATTGTATGCTGAATAAAAAGAATGTTTTATTAACTGACGTAGATCTGTCCTTTATAACATTGAAATGGTATGAGATTAAATAACATATATTAGAAGATAGCATAGCTGTGGCCTGATACTATTGAATTATTATAATTACGTCATGTTATTAAATTTTTAGTTGAATATAAAATATCTAAATCTAAATTTTAAAATACACACATTATATATATATATATATATATATATATATATATATATATACATATATATATATATATATATATATATATAGATATATATATATATATATATATATATATATATACAACTATATATTGTATATATTAACATTTAACCATGTAAAATATAAATTATTTTATAATATAAAAGTATTTGTAATAACTAAGTAATACAATAGTTTATATCATGTAAAACTTCAGCAAATGTACTTGAACAAATTTTCAGGAATTCATTAAAAACAGTTTTTATTTTTATTTTTAGTAGCATATTTTTCTTCACTGGACAATTTGTCACTAGACATGTTTCTAATCGGACATGTTTAGCATATTGACAACCTTCTCACACACTCACATCTATTTTTTATTCCTTAATCAAATTTTTTAAATTATGATTTTTGACTATTTCCCGCCAACTTATCTATCTATGTAATTCCTCTGATGCTAATCAACTAAAAAAAATAATAATTACCCGGGAGAAATGAACGTCTTTAAAGAATAAAAATTAAATCAAACAAATTATGCTTTAAGCAAATATTTTCATGTTTTAAAAATTCAAAAATGTATGACAACACCATTTTATTATTAACTATTCATTAACTATTTACTGTCTAGCCTACGCACATTACAAAAATAAATACATTTGCACTAAGATGTCTAGAACGTAATCTGATAATCACATTACGTTTTCGACGATTACTAAATACTGAAAATTCCATTAAATTTGGTTGATTTCCTGAATTTTGCTGAATTTTGAAATGAAGTGTGGGGTAAAAATGCCCATAGTCTGAGTGGCCGACAATCTTCGTTAGCTACTTTAGAGCATGACGTAAATTTCCAGTGAACAATTTTTGTTATTACGACGGCCGTGCTGTGATAATTTGTACGTAACATAAATAAATGAGATATAAAAAAAAAATACGTAGTTAAAAAAAAAAACTTTTTTATTTGTAGAGGTCATGATTTAAACAAAAACAAGCATCATTTAGATCAAACAAACCATCCTGTACATCATTACAATACAAGTATCACTCGCTATCCCTACATTTCAAATTGAACTACATAAAGATATTCTAGACGTAACGTCATGCAAACCAATTTAGCGCGATAACGTTGACAAACTTTTGCTGGATACTCACTTACTTTGAGTGCGCATTCAAATTTATACAAACGTGCATTGGTTATAAATGCAATTCTGAGGATTGCGTATGTTGTAAAACTACATTAAATTGTAATGGCTTGCGCATTTTAAATACTATCTCTTTATATATATATATATATATATATATATATATATATATATATTATATATATATATATATATATATAATGCATATATATATATAATGTATATATATGTGTTAGAATGTATATACATGTATGTATATATATATATATGTGTATATATATAATGCATGTATATATAATGTATATATAAATATATATATATATATTATGTGTGTGTATATATATATATATATATATATATATATATATATATATATATATATATATATATATATATATATATATATCAGCATTTATCTATTAAGGTATTGCCATCTGAAAATTAGTCAACGAAGAATCGAAAGTGTGGGTAATACTCGTTGAACATTCAATATTATTTTTGATTTTGACATTAAAAATTATTAGAAAAAATGTAAAAAAAACAGAATAATTATTTTATATTCAACAATGTTGGCTTAAATGAAAAAATGCTGAATAAATAAACACAATATAAGTATATATATATATATATATATATATATATATATATATATATATATATATATATATATATATACAAGAGAAGCGTGTATGATAAAAAAAAAGTTATTACAAGTAAGCCAGACAAAAGCATACGTGTTTCATTGCCGTGTGAAATCATTTGGGTGATTGTTCTACTTATATATAACACTCTATTTAAGTAAAGACACACACACACACAGACACACGTATATATATAAATAAAATATGGCCCGAATTTTCACAATTACTTCCGAATAAGTGCGTTCCACCTACGATTGGACTAAACATATTTCTATTAGATTTACTGCATTCTTGAACTTTTTCAATGCTGCCTTCACGAACACCCTTCTTTTCCATCTGTAAATCTCCTTTCACTGGACACCTTATCAACGTACATTTACCAACTGGACAGACCCCATATCTTCTTTACACGCACATTATCACTGTCTATTACTTAATATTTTTTTTAATTTTGAATTTTGGCTTTTCCACTGCCAATTTATCTATCTATGTAATTCATCTGATGATAAGATGTTGATCTTTGAAAAGCCTTGGCTTTAGGAAAAAATAATAAACATGTTTTTCACGAGTACACCTTGCATTGAACAATAGAAGTTGAAATAAATTTGTCATTCGTACATGGTTATCCCTCTTCTTTCATCTCTCTCTCCCTCTCTCTCTCTCTCTCTCTCTCTCTCTCTATCTATATATATATATATATATATATATATATATATATATATATATATATATAACGATATTTATTTAAAATAAATAATATTAAATTATTTTTACCTACATACCCTAGCGTTTCAAGGTTTCGCTCTAATTAGTGCAGGGATCATGATCTCAGACGGTTGCAACCCAGAATCAACCTATACTTTATAAGCAAGCGCTGTAACTATTAGGCATTAAACACATTAACACATTAAAGAACGGAATTTAAGCTCTATTTATGCGAAGGGCGGCATATCTAGGAAGACTGAATAAAGTTTCTACGAAAATTAATCTGTATTAGCAGGATCCGTGTAAATTACACGAAATGATGTTTTCAATACTAATTATCTTGTTTCTAACCTATACATATTAGAAGAAAATATGATAAGATTTGACTTGTATATATATATTTACAATTGTCTTCCTAGTCGTCCCCTCCCTACCTCCTTCTCCTTCGATGTAGAAAAAAACACATTTAGAGGTTGGTTGGGATCGAAGTATGAACAAGTCGGGCCTACGTCAAAGACAGAAGTTACAATCCTACGTTGCTAACCCTTGCGCCAAAGTGAAATACTTAAAATATTACGAAAATTATGTGACTTGAATGTGTTTTCAAATCTAGGTGCGGCACGCATGCGCAGAGCTTTTGATGTAAGCGTGACACACAAAAACACACGCTATCATATATAGAAGATTACGCTCTTATTTTTATATTTTCTTACTAATCGAGCACACTGCTGAGGTTCTCTTTTATTAATCTCACATATATATATACACACACACTCATATATATATATATATATATATATATATATATATATATATATATATGTGTATGTATGTGTATGTGGGTGTGTATACGTTATGTTAGTGGGAGAGAACCCTGGCAAAGTGCTCGATTATAAATAAAAAATAAAAACTAAGAGCGTAATATAAATTAATGTTTGTATCATGAAAGATCAGAACGACATCGGTCTTATCGATTTTAATTCCTAACAAAAGAGGCTTCTGTTTATGTCTATTTTCCAGTTGTTCTGATGTTATGTAATACAACCATTTATCTCTCTCTTTCTCTCTCTCTCTATATATATATATATATATACATATATATATATATATATATATATTTATATATATACTTTAATATATATATATATATACTTTTTATATATATATACTTTTATATATATATATATATATAAGTATATATATATATATACTTTCATATATATATGTACTTATATATATATATATATATACTTATATATATATAGTTTTATATATATATATATATATATTTATATATATGCTTATTCTGACAAAACATGAACGCCGCAGCTATCACAAACCATGAAAGCCACAGGCAGGAAGTCCAAGACCCGAGTTTCACTCTCATTTAATCTCATAATATATGTTTGTATGTAGTGTAGTGGCTCATGTATACTCGCATGCAAGTGATTCGGGTTTCGAATTCTGAGTTCGGATATGTTCTACTAATGGGCGCTAACGAGGCTGAAACTTTAGTCGAAGACTTCCGGTTCTGTGTTTCATGGTGTGTGGGGGACGCTGTGTTGTCTGATTGTAAAAATAATATATATATATATATATATATATATATATATATATATATATATATATATATATATAAGATAATGCAATTGACTTTATCTGCTGGTCTGCTCGTACATTGAGTGACAATTGGATTACTCTCATTCTTTATGGTGAACCGAGAGTTGCGCAATCACAAACGACCCGTCCTTTTAATGACATTGTTAATTGTCAATTCTTCATTTTGTGTCAATTCTATTTAACAATCTCTAATCTTAATACACATTTAATAGCTTTATTCAAAGTATTTTTTTCAAAATTTATAATGTGATTAACAAAATTCTATTTTTCTATTTTTCTCTCTCTCAATGTATATATTTATACATATATTTTCATACATAAATATGTTAGCCTTATTTAAAATATTTTTTTCACAAATCCATTCTAAGGGTCAAAACCTTGAGCAGCATTTGTATCTCTCTCTTCTCTCTCTGATTCTCTCTCTCTCCCTATACTTGTATATATATATATATATATATATATATATATATATATATATATATATACA